>JAQPZY010001017.1:600000-1008215 GCA_029931535.1 Margaritifera margaritifera | reverse complement strand
CTGACTTGACGAGAAGTACACATTGCTGAGCCTCTCAAACAGAATAAATTTATCATTTTGTTCCAAAGGAAAGTAATTCTCTGAGATATGGACAATTAAAATCCAAATTGACATCCGCTTCTGCTTACCCCCCCCCCCCCCCCCACACACACACACAACAACAAACCTAAAACACTGAATTTACACTGAAATGCAAACCGCGTGCTTAGTCTTTAAGCAGTAATAGTAGAGTCACGAGGCTGAATATTATGACTGCATGTGTGCTGTAAGGGACTGACCATTTAATATACGGAGTTTATATGTTGTTGTTTTTTCGAGCCGGGGATAGTTTTTTTGTTGTTATTCAGTCACCAGTATTTATTTTTATTTGATTTAATTGAAATATGGAACCGGTATTAACGTCTGTTCCAAGCATAAATCTAGAAAGACAAAGACAAGTGTTTTCATGCAGTCCCCCCCCCCCCCTTCACGGTATCTTAGAAAATTCAGATTGTCTCTCCCTAATAAAAGACTTGACTTCAGCGGATGTTCTACAGAAAATCAAGGCAGTGACCATTGTAGATCACGTGTTGTAAAATCAATTAACAAGGGGTGTCTGCATGCAAAGGATGATTTAAGTTTCAGCTTGGGAATCAGTAGGCTGTATTAGTTATGAACACTCGAAGCAAGCAGCAGTGGATGTTGGCAGCGTTTGTACTTTAACAGCCGAGCCAGCAATTATAGGTCTGCGTCCCACTCAATTAAACAACCGGAAGTTGATAATTGTTAGTCTAATATAATCTGACAGAACTCGGCTTATTACCGAAATTAAAAATAATATGGAAAATTCTAAAGTCTGAGATGTTCTGAGATTTTAATTTCCAACAAGTTTAGAGCATTTTGCATGGATGTATTGTCTTCACATGTATCCTATTATTTGCTCATTTTTGTACGGCGAAAATATAAAAATAAAATATACTCTTTTAATTATTTTTACGCTGATATTAAAGAATACAGTTTCCTGTTTGTGACTATTAGAGCCTTTGGTTATTGAGTGTGTTTCTGTGCCTCGTCCCGCCCTGATTTAAAAAAAAAAATATATATATATATATATATCCCCCTCCCCCCCCCCGAAAATTCCTGTGGATGCCCATGAACACACACATGACTTTAGAGCATGTGCTCGGGAGTTCCGGTGCTGTGGTGGAAACATTTCTTTCTTTTTTGCTCCATAACGCTATAATGTCTAGCACTTTATTACTTTTTTACCTTTACCACTACTGAACGTTTCCAGATTTCAGTTTGTGTACGTTGAGATTTATAATCAGTCAGATTTTAATATTTTAATTCTGACGACTGACTAAAAATGTCGACATGTCAAGCAGCGAAAAAGAAAAACTTTGGTTAACATTAATAAGCATTTTAGCGTTATTTTTGAAACTCGCATTAGTGAAAAACTCTTCAAAACATAAGCAGAATCACGAAAAACTTGAATGGCAGGAACATCTTTTTGGCTTAGTGTGAATGATGAGACCGCTAATTGAAGAAAGCTAGCCAATCATGGAATACTTAAACTCTTACTGAAGCATGTACAACAAAAAAAAAGAAAAAAAAAAGGTTTATAATAGTAATATATTACAATGACTTGCGCAGTAGTGCTTTGGATTCCATATTTTATGAGAGAGAGAGAGAGAGAGAGAGAGAGAGAGGTGGGGAGGGGTCTTTTATTTATTATTTTTCTGTATTTTGCATAGTATGCGATAGGAAACGAACAAAAAAGTAAAAAGTAAAACAACAATTTCATCTGAAGCTAAGTTTACTTGGAGATAAAGATATAGAAGTATATAGACGTACAGTATTCACATACAACAATACAGAAAACAATACAGACAAAACAATTTAGCGGTCAGACACGCAGTCTCTCCCCCCCCCCCCCCGTTATATGTGCTTGTAAAATTACACAAACATGCTTTGTATTACTCTCTCTCTCTCTCTCTCTCTCTCTGTGGATAAAATAACCGATATTATTATTTATCAACCAATGACAGCTCTCTATCCATGTCGTATAGTGTGTAGTTCATATCGTCACTATATTTCCAACCACCGACGGGAAAATTTGTTTCTTTTTTTCCCCCTCTATTACGCTATAATGTCTAGTACAGTATTACTTTTCTTACCACTTGCAAACTTTTCCACATTTCAGTTTACGATAACTTGTGCAGTAGTGATTTGGATTCCATATTTTATGAGAGAGAGAGAGAGAGAGAGAGGGCGGGGGGGGGGCTTTACTAAGAAGAGTTAATGATCTAAAATTATTCATCTTATTTTTCTGTATTATGCAATAGGAAAACGAAAAGAAAAGAAAAAGTTAAACATTAATTTCATCGGATGCACAAGTTTGTCAGATCTATGGCAAAGAAAACAAACCCGCAGAAGCGCTGCTGTTGTACTTTTAGGTTTACAGTTAGCACATGAAATTAACACGTCAATATCAGCAGTGCTGATGGCTTCACTTGTGCTAGGTTACTTGCACGTGTCGATTTGTGATTTTTAAAAAAAACCCGCTACTTTGGTAATTAATGCAAATTAGTACAGTTTAAAATAACATAACGATGTGAAATCTTAATAATGCTTTATTTAAGCAATTGGATATCAGGAAAAAAACGTACAATATGTGAATGAGTACTCATGCATGGAATAACCATCGGAACTTGTGCGATTTTGTTTCACTTCAGTCAGGTATGACTGCAGCTTTGTTATTAATTTGTTTGATGTTTATCGTTCTTTTCATTGCAGGTAGTACAATATCACTGACTTTCATATGATCATTACAATTTTGTATTGCGTTTACTGAAAAAGAAATAAGGATATGAATGCATGTTTAGATTCCGATAACATAGTATTAAAGAAAAAAAAAAAATTACATTTTGCGCAAAATGTAGTATTAATACAGTTTGCGAGGCATTGCCATTACATTATCATCATCTAAAATATGATTTGGCACTATGTATCATACATTATCTTCGTTAGAACAAGGAAATATTTATAATTAACTGAATTACTACGTTTTTTTCAGTACCAAAAAGTTAGCAAATTGCTCCCAAGAAGGATAACGATGTAGTAAATCGGTGCCCCCCCCCCCCCCGTCTCAACCTCTGCTTGCATGGGTGATAAACAGTAAACCACGCCCATATTATCGAAACCACGTCCACTCTGCGGTGGTGATCGGATGCGACTCCGCGAGGGAGCGTGGTGTGCAGGGCTATTCTCCGCGACAACTCCGCGAGGGAGCGTGGAGTGATGGTGGAGGGGTTTTTCTTAATCCTCTCCACTCACTCTCCACCCCCACCGCGATGCGTGGGGTTCCGAAAAATCACGTGAGCTGTACTGTATGTACAAATGTCGATAGGGCCGTTTTTACTATAAACTACCAACACTGGAAATAAAGGCAACATTAATATTAATTTATGAGGAAACATCAATACAATGAACAAGTTTTTGGCAAGTAATTTTCCATAATGGTTTCTATACTGGACAACAGAACCATAGGTTATGTTTTTAGATCTTAAGACCTTTGTGCATTAAAAGTTCTGACATTTAAAACAAGGACATAAAAGTATTTCATTTTCTCTCTACAACTTACACCGAGAGGATAAATGCCGATGGACATGATTTTTAAGGCTAAATATTTCCTCAGGACGCCGTTAAGAAAACATGGGTACTGTCACGACTTTCTTTACATTACAATGGATATATTTTCAACACCATTTCAGGTGAAATACATACCTCAGCAACTCTCATCCTTGCCATGGATCTTGTCACGACCGTACTGCACACACCGCTGTGGCAGCGATAGTAATTCCTCAAGGGAATAACCATTGCTGCAACAACACCAATTTCTATCTAAATATTCTTAAAGGGCTATGGGGGATTTCAGGCACTGCTCAAAATATTACTGAAAAAGAAAAAAATACAAACTAGTACAGCAATATTGCATTTAGAACTATTTGAGAAGGAGGAAGAATGAGAGAAAGAAAAATTATATTATACAATTACAGACTCTTTGCCATACACCTGGTTACAACCTGATGCCTCTGTGGCAGCAACAGTAGTTCCTCAAGGGAATAACCATTGCTACCACTACACCTATATAAATACTCTCAAAGCACAATATTATATAATTATAAACTTTTATTTAGGTGAATATCAAGGTTTATGAAAAAGTAAACATCATACTGACTGATGTGAAGCACAGAGATTAATACGATAGGTTTACTTGTTCCTAAAACTTCATCTTCATCAAAACAAAGTTCTGCAATAATGTTTTATTACACAATAGAGAAAAAATGAAAAATGGGCTTTAGAATTCTAGATATGCCATTTCAACTGCACAACGCTAAGAACATAATATTGTGACATCACATTTAAGCCAATAATATCATGATCATGTGCAGGGGTCAAGCTAGACTTGAATTTTAGGGAGAAGTGACTTCTCCTTTTGGACAGAATAGGGAGAAGTGAGAGCAGAACAGGGAGAAGTGGCATCATAGCAAGAAACACAATATATATATATATATATATATATATATATATTATATATATATATATATATATAATATATATATATATATATATATATATATATATATGTGTGTGTGTGTGTGTATATGTGTATTGCTTTGATTTTCTTATTTGAATTGAGCCTTGTATTTGTCATTATGCATATTTGCATTTAACATTATCTTCAAGTAGAAAATTCTCCTATATTGTATGTATATTATAAACACATTTTGTAAGTATATGAATGTATCATACTCATATGCAGTGTTTTCATACTTGAAAGAGTACATGTTTAGCCGGAGGGAAATATACAATGTATTTTGGCCATATGACTTCAAAAAAGCATAGCAGAAAAAATACATTGTAATTAATTGTAACTGACAGGAGTACATAGATTACAGTATTGCAATTAAAAATAGGTAAAATACTTAAGCAACTACCACTTAAAGAAATTTTTTTTGTTGGTTTCTTCACTAGCAAATAGCAGTCGAAAACATTTCTAAACTAGTTTGAAACAACCCCTATATTAGGCTATAACACGCACTTGACAGCACATGTATATGCATGTCTTCAACGTCATAGTGTTCAGCCATTCAAACCACAGTGGTCACTGATGAGTAATCTCAACTTTACAACTGCATGTTGAGGGAGTCGATTCTAAATTAAATGTGAATCTTTTGACTTATTATTTGGTGAAGTTTTTTTGTAGATGCATCTAATTTTAGAAACGGGGATTTTCTTCATATGACCAGTCACTTTCTAGCTTTGTTACAACAATCTCTAGATAGGATTCAAAATGTATGGTTTTAATATTTGTCTATGTACTCACAATAACGTTGTATATTGGTTGGATATTTTTTTTTTCTTTGCTACTTGTTCTCGTATTTTCACAAAAATGAGAACTGTGAGAAACAACTTTGACTTTAAGTTACAGCACTTATCGATTCCACAAGCATTGTCCCATACATTTCTGACCAACACGTTATTTTTAGGCTAAATCTTTTATCACATAATAGTTACACTTTGCTTTCTACGAATTGTATAATTTCCTTAAATATGCGTGTCCAGTGAATTACGACAATAGACAGTCTAATGAAAACGTACTTCCAAGACACGGCAATGTCCGCCATTATTATCCCTTAGCAGGTTCGCTGATGGTTTCAAACTTATTTTCTGAAGAAAATAATGCAAGCAGGGCAGTTTAAATCTTCAAAATATAAATTAGAAAGTGCTTTCACCAATTCTATTATAAAAACAAATTGTTATTTACACATAGATGATTTAGTTTCGAAACACAAGTTAAGTTTTCATCATCATAATGATAACTTGCGGAAATCGGGCAGCGGTATCTTGCGGTGGAAAAGAGTTAATTGGTCAATCAGCTATTAAAACACTTGCCTGTGAATGCGCAAGAGTTTGTTTTGTTAACGCAATTGATATGAACACCTGCCAATACATAATGCAATCCATTTCGCCTAGGGCTTAATTCAATACTAACTACTTGGCTGGGTTCAGGGAGCATCTCAAAAGTCATTAAATACTGTCGCTCTGTGTAGATTAAAAAAATAAAAATTAAAAAAAAATGACAGGGCGAAGTTGTTTTCACTTTCTTAACAGAAGAAGGCGAAGTTTACATTTTTTCGGCGACTTAGTCGCCCACTTCGCCTGGTAGAGTGACCCCTGATGTGACAAGAATAACTGAGGACCCAGGTGTCCAAGTGATCTAAGGCGCTTGACTTTTCAGATCACTGACATCTCCCCTCTGTCCACGTGGAGATGTGAGAAAGCTTGTCAGTAGCTTCCCATTGGTAACTGGTTCTTCCCTGGGTTTTCCACAGGTTCTTCCTCCACCAGATATATAATGGCCGTGAAATATAGCCTATTGTGCTGAAAAATGGTGTCAAAACCACAAAACCAAAACCAAGAATAACTATGCACCATAAGGAAATATAAAATCATGTGATGTGTCATCCAATGAAAAACCATCCCTCGCAGGTATCACGAGTTATTGTCATTGTTTTTGATGTTATTGTCATCATCATCAAAAACAACACATGGTGCCTTTAAACACTCACCTGCAAACAGCAGTATAATGCTTGTGACACATTTATATACTGACTGCCACAACAACAACAACAAAAAACAAAGAAAACAAATACAAGTCATACAAGTTCAAAATTTTGTAAAAAGCAGAAAATTTGCTTCAGAGGCATCAATTAACCCATCCACATATACCTTCCTTGTACATGCCATAAGAAGTTGTCATGCAAAAAAAATTCTTTACTCCCAAACCTCTTAGAAAAAAAAGATTTTCAGTAATGTTATCAACAACAAAACAAAAAAAAGAGGGGTTTGGTTTGGTTGTGTGAGATTTAACACCATTTTTCAGCACATGATAGGTTACACCTGGCGGCCAGTATATTTGGTGGCGGAAGAACCTGGGAAGACCCCAGGAACAACAACCGATCCATGGGAAGCTATTAGCAAGCATTCGCATATACCCACATTGGTCGAATCTAGACAAACTTGCATGGACAGAGGTGAGATGAGAGAGTGACATGTAAAGGCCACCAAGGTCCCCAATGAGAGAGAGAGAGACGTATCTTAACCACCATGATATATGCCTGTAACCTGTAGTATACATAAACAGGGGTCAAGCTAGACGTGAATTTTAGGGAGAAGTGGCAGTGATGCAAGAAATGCAAAAATTATATATATATATATATATATATATATATATATATATATATATATATATATATGTGTGTGTGTGTGTGTGTGTGCTACGGTTCTCTTATTTGAACTGTGTCCTGTATTTCTCATTATGCATATTTGCATTTAACATTAGTTTTAAGCAATATTTTAACTTCAAGCAGAAAATTCTCTATGTTGTTTGTATATTATAAACACATTTTGATATCACGATGACTAGACGATGACGATTTACAATGACTAGACGACGATGTAGGATTTCAGAACTTTATCAGACAATGAGGATTAATTCTTGGACTTTGTACAAGATGACATTAGATAGTGACATTTATAGGATACCGTGATTCACAAAAAAGTGGACTTAACTTTCGTTGTTTATTTGTACGATGTGTGGAATTAACATATTACGGATATTGTGAATCAGATCATTCTGAACTTCTATTTGTATACCGGTATGTGACCTATAATTGAATTCGTGGATTTATCATATAAATGGATTTAAAATGTCAAGCATTATGGATTTCAATGGACTTTATTACACAAAGATGGACAAATTGTAAGTTGTCAATTTATTTGTGACATATTTCACTCAATAATATAATTGTATTTTACACTGGTTTTGTCTTTATTTTTCTTATATATCTATCTAGTTTGGCTTGTTTATATTTCTAAAGTGCATTTCTGACTCACTAAGAAGTCACCCCTTCAGACGGATCTGACTTCCAAAATACATCCCGACTTATAGGAGGGTCATAGAGAAAATCACCTTTTGCAGCGCTAAAAAGGGGGGGCTCGACTTATAGTTGAGTCGACTTATAATCGAGTATAGTATATACGGTAGTTAAAACTTTATAACGCACAAGTTAATTCACTTTACTGATAATGTGAACTGTCTACATCACATTTTCGAGTATATCACAATTAGTAATCATGAGTTGTGGAGCATGTAAGCTATTTCTACTACTGCCTATTGCCAACACTTTCTGTTAATGCACAAGATAATGTGGATAATCAAAGTGGTTTTCATTGTCTGACAGTTGCCTATTCGAACATAATTTTTAGTATGAGTTAAACATTCCTTAGTTTAAGTTCAAATTTAAATGTTTTAAATTTCTGTCAGCATAAATAAAATTGTACTTGGTGCAGAACATTTTGAACGATTGAAATTACCAATTCTGAAAACATGGTGTCAAGGAAATTGGAGGGACCATATATTTAGCTTAATTATGATATTATATTGTTACAAGTATGTTTATTGCTAAATATGCAATGATACAAGCCCTTTGATTACTGGCAAACACACTGAGACTTTTGCTTGAAAACAAGATGCATAACAAAAGTTCTGGAAAAAAGATATTGATAAACATTGTCCACAAATTATATGGCATTAAAATATTATTTTGGTGAATAATTTTTGGTGTCCAAAGACAAACAGAGTTAAAAAAAACATTCAGAAAATATTATATTACTGCGTACTTCAGTCTGTTTCTCCTGTCGTGTGCAATTGTTGTTAATATTGTTTCAGTTCTAGCTATATTTTTAATATGCTGTGTCAACTGGCAGAGCAAAATAAAACAAACTAATCACTTACCATATTTACCGTATATGTTGGGACACCGTATATGTTGGAACACCATAAATTAATTTTTTAAGTAATTTTTTGTGCACTGTAAGTTCTGGGACAGATCGTTTTTTTTTAGTCGTAAGTTTTGGGACACCTTTTAAATTATAATATCGATGCTTAGCTGGTAAAAAAAAATGCACTCGAACTTATATTTTATTAAATAAATAAAATAAAAACCGCTGTCAGTGTTGTATGTTTAGACTTGTCTTCTTATCTGCAAACTTTTGAAGAACAAAATTTGATAAATCTATGGGCAATATAGGAGACTAGAGCAACCCGTACTTGTATTATATTTTGTTTTGCTGTATAATCACTGTTTGATGCAATCAAAGTTTTGAGTTGATTTATATTTGCGTTTTTCATAAGCCAGATCTAATTCCCAAGTAATATTTCCTCAGTTATCTGCTTGTGCAAATCCCTTAGCTTGTAAAGGCAGCCTCACTTTGTTTTCCCAACCCTTTGATCGAGCCGCCGAGTTGATCCTTGTTCAGTGCCAATTAGAGTCCTATATTCATCTGACAGAATTTATTTGAACTTCCTGTGATCATGCCGCACAACTGACGCCTGTTCAGTTGTGGCAAATCCGTTAATACAAGTACATTTCACAAATGTATGCTCCAAGTGTCACTTACAGACCCAGACTGTTCCACTGTTTCAATTTATTTTCAAAATTCCTGTGAATACTGCTAAAAGAAACCAAAGCCGGCTTCCCTTGGTCTGCCGACTTTGTATAGAAAAAATCTGCACACTTAAAATAATCCAAAGTTGGCTTCCAGGGTCTGCTTGCTTTGTAATAAAATAAACTTTGTATTTGAAATCCTACTGGTAAGTTGAAACAATGAGTTTATTATTCGCTACACTGTGTTTATTCACCACCCGGTCTTCTGTTGTTTGCCATCTGTAATTGTAACTGATACAAACAGGCATTGATGTCTGCAGGGTAAATAATATACACGGCATTGTCTTTAAGAACACGTTCTGTATCCCATCCTAGCGAAAATACAGTGAAACCCCGCTATAACGCGAATCGGATATAACGCGATCGTAGCTAGGGCTGTCAACGGGTACCCGGGTACCCGACCGTAGTGAAAAACCCGGGCATTGAAAATTAATGACGAGACCTGTTCAAAAAAATAATTTGTCGACAACACTATCAAAATATCATATATCATCAGCAGTACGCTGGTCTGAGTTGCAGCTCCGGTCTATATTTAGGAGTAGGACCACCCGTTATGCATCAGTGGCCCACTACTAAATGGCTGCTGCATGCTTGGCTATGCGAACAGCTTCACAGTTCAAAACACTAATATGTAGACTACTCGTGTTAACATATCACTTCAGCGACTGCGTGGTCACG
Organism: Margaritifera margaritifera; assembly: GCA_029931535.1. Taxonomy (NCBI): domain Eukaryota; kingdom Metazoa; phylum Mollusca; class Bivalvia; order Unionida; family Margaritiferidae; genus Margaritifera; species Margaritifera margaritifera. The sequence continues at coordinate 997,983 of JAQPZY010001017.1, read as the reverse complement.
TGGTGTCACTGGTATGTACCAGTGATACCACGTAACCACACAGTCGCTGTAGCCCTGTTTGCTATTGCCATTTTAGATGCGCTGCATGTGTGTCTAACAAAACACAGTTATTATAGGGAGTGATATTATTTTCTATTTCAATAAATATTTAACAAAGAGTAATGGGCAAAGTTTCTAAAGTGTGGACGCATGCTGAACGACTAAATGAGAATAGTGCTCGTTCCAAATTGTGTGAACTGGTGCTTTCTGCAAAAGGTAGAAACACAAGTACTTTGTGGAACCATCTCGTTGGAACATACCGCATCGACGTCGATAATAACGTCAGCACAAGTAGTACTCCGTGCATTGCTTCATTCATGGTCGGGAAACCAAAATTATCAAAAGCCAGGGCCTTAGAAATTGATCAGAGAATTGCGGCCTTCCTTGCACAAGATGGGCGGCCGATAAGTATTGTGGAAGGAGACGGTTTTAAAAGCCTAATTAAGTTTCTAGAGCCAGACTACGAAATCAAATCAAGAACAACGACAACTGCGTTGATAAAGAAATGGTATGATGAAGGCGTTCGGAAAATGTTGGTGGAATTGGAAAAGGCTTATTATGTAGCATTTACAATGGATTTGTGGACATCGTTGCAGAACATTGCCTATATGTGCGTGACTGCTCACTGGATAAATCCTGTGTGGGAACTGGAATCAGCCATTTTGCAGACAAGAGAGACTCCGGAACGACACACTGGGCAAAACATCAGTGTTCGTCTGAGTGATTGTGCCAATGAGTGGAACATTCCAGTGAATAAAATAGCTGCAACAGTCCATGACAACGGATCAAATATGAATGCAGCCATGGACTTGCTGGATGACTGGCCAGATCAACTTTGCTTTGCTCATACGTTGCAATTGACAATTAGCGCTGGGTTAAAAGTGAAAGCCATAGCCAGAATGCTTGGTGCTGCCAGGAGAATAACATGCACTTTTCAAACGCAGTACAGTTGCAGCTAAGGCTTTGTGTGAAAAACAGAAAGCACTACAAAATAATGACACCGCTGCAGTTTCGGAAGTTATCATAGATTGTTCCACAAGGTGGAATTCGACTCTGGATATGTTGGAACGCCTCGTGAAATTACGGTGGGTATTCGGTGCAGTTCTGTCTGACCCACAGGTAACAGTCCGCAGCATCGCTTCTACTTTTGAAATGACGGACAAAAACTGGTAATTGGCTGAAGCTCTCATACCTATACTAAAGCCTTTCAAACAAGTTACCATCATGTCATCTGGACAAAAGTACCCGTCCATCTCGTCTGTGTATGCGCACTTGTATATAATAATGAAAAACATTTCCGATTTGAAACCAGATGATGATGCTGCAATTAAAGAATGTCGGAAAGCCATCACCAATGAACTTCAAACCCGCTATTATCCTACCGGATACAGCGTGCTCAATGTAGCTAAGGCTGCAGTCGTCGATCTGCGTTATAAACTTCTGACATTTTTTGAGGAAGCACCACGACAGGAGACGTACGCTGCTGTCAGACTGGAGTTGATACCACTAACCACTGTTGCCATAATCACTGACAAAACGGATGAACCGGAACCGAAGAGACCGAGAATGGAAAATGTCGCCGAAAATAACATTTTCGATGATCTAGCTTCTCTGTGTGCTGCAGACGACAACGCTGCATCGGTAGACAAATTGGCAACATATCTGTCGGAGATGCCACTTCATGTTAATGGTGACATTCTTCAGTATTGGTGAGATAATACATCACGATATCCCAGGCTGGCTGCCCTTGCGCGAAAATATCTCTGTGTTCCTGCAACATCAGTTCCATCCGAAAGTGCTTTTTCGACGGCAGGACACGTTGCAAACAGGAAACGTGCATCGCTGTCACCAGATACGGTCGATATGTTGGTCTTTTTTTTAGCAGAAACTGGAAATTGTGCTGGGAACAATGATCATGTACTTCTACACTAGGACAGACTGGTATTATTTAGCTTTGATAAATGCTTTCTTAGTTCATTCATTTTTTAGTTTTTAGTTCATAAAAACATTCAAAAAACTTTATTTTATCTAGTTTGAAAGATTAATATTGTACTGTTTTACTTACTTACTTAAGTGTAAACCTCCTTTAGTATTCAAGTTCTCAACTGGAAGTTGACTTTCACCGCCATTCGCCGTGAGTAATAAATAACAAAACACGCTGTGGAAGTTGTTGGAAGTTTATTAATAAGTGAAACGACATTGTAATATTAATAAATTATTATTGACAAATCAAACAAAATATTATAGCACAATTTATAATAGACAACTTGAAGTACAACAGGAAAACAAATTATCTCCATCGACAGACTATCAGCCATCTCCCATTGGGTGTGGGTAAATTGCGAATGTGAAAATGCGAAAGTGCGAATTGGTAAAATGCGAAAAAGAGAATGCGAAATAGTGGATAAAGTGTGGTAAACAATGTGCAAAATGATGTAAATAGTCAGTTCGTTTTGTGACCCTACAACAATCAAGGTTTGTGAAAATTTGACAGTGAGGTAACTAGGGTTGTACATGTCTTTCATGTTCTAACGAGTACCCGGTTACCTGTTAAACGGCGCAACGCGTACCCGGGTGAAGTTTTCCGTTGTTTTTGACAGCCCTAATCGTAGCATGGCTCCCAAAATTTCATATATTCATTCGCACATGAACATTTTTTTTTTCAAAGTACGAGAAATAGTGTGTATAATGTATATATTAAATTATCATTTTGGGGAAGAGATCGTGTATGAATTCGAGTATAATACGTTTGAGGCGTGGTTCCTGAAATTTTATATACAGGTACATGTATTTTTCTTGAACTTTTTTTTAAGTACGAGAATTAGTGTATAAAAGGTTTATTATCATTTTGGGGAAGAGATCACTTATGAATTCGATTGTGGCATGGCTTCTGAAATTTAACAATTTCACCAATTTCTTGAAGTGTTATGCCAAAATAAACATTATCGGAAATGTTACTTATTACTGATCCATGAGTAAAGCCAGTAAGTTTTCTATGTGTTTGTCTTCAATTCATTCTGTATACAATCATTGCTCAAACAATAGCCGACATGTTTTTCTTTTTTAACTGCATACACAATCGAGCATCAGACAATGTGGTGGTTGATAAAAGATTCTCACGATTTAATAAACATCAAAAAACGTAAGCTGCCAACACATGCGCTGGACTTCAATTCATCCTGTATACAATCATTTCGCAAACAATAGCCAACTTATGTTTCTTCTTTAACTGCATACACAACCAAGCACCAGGCAATGCGGTGTTTGATCAAAGATTGTCATATGTGGGTGCTTATGTAGAGACTGAGCTTGGGCGGCAAGATCAAAGATTGTCATATGTGGGTGCTTATGTAGAGACTGAGCTTGGGCGGCAAGATCACAGTGAGTTCAAATAACCATTCTCTATTACTTGGCACTGAACAAGTACAGCTGTATCAAACTCGTGGCTCAATCAAAGGGTTGTCATGTGGGAAAACAAAGACGGATCGATATCAGATAGTAAACGGTGTTGATACCCTATTCATGCTGTACATTAGATGTGTGTACGTTGTTCTCTGAATAAGGTAAAATATAGTAAAACCCCGCAATAACGCGACCCCGCTTTTTCCGCTATCAAATTTTATGGACCCCAAATATCGCGTTATAGCGGGGTTTCACTGTATTGTCATTTGCTCTCACGGTGAATGTATTTCCTAATAATGATTTTTATTTGCGAAATGTTGTTATATTGTTAACCTGGATATAATACACTCTTGGTTATTTTGCACCATACACCGGATCATGCGTGAATTGCTGGTGCCTTCAAGCAATCAGTTGTTATTTCTGTCTCTCGCTTTCTATTGTTTTTTTGTGATTTTACATGATCCAATTTTAACCTTGATAATATACCGGTATTCAAACTTCTGAGGACAACCAAACATGATTCGTGTGTCTACATGAATGTCAATAAAATAATGTGTCAATGTTGTTACCTGACATAAGCGATACACACGACCGGTACTCTACATTTCCGGACCATGTGTTAGTGGATACGTTTGTGTCTTTTATACATAAATTGCTTATGAATAAAAAAAATGAGGAATAAATGAGAACAGTGCAAGGTTAGTTTCTTTCAGTTTATTATCAAATAAACGTTTAATTTTCCTACCTTATTTTAACATGAAGAGCTGGGGGGGGGGGGGCAAATTCAACACAATTTGCTTCGGTTCTTAAGTTTTGGGACATATGATCTAGTTGAAAAAAAGTTTAACCATAAGTTATGGGACAGGAAAAAAATCATTTATTTTATCCTGTCCCAATATATACGGTAAATACGGTAGTTACCTTTGCTTTCTACGAATTGTATAATTTCCTTAATGTTTGTGCCCAATGAATTATGAAAACAGACCGTCTTATGAAGACATACTTCCAAGACACAGCGATGTCCGCCATTATTACCCCTTAGCTGGTTCACTTATGGTTTCAAATTGATTTTATAAGGAAAATATTGGAAGCACGTAACTTAAAACCTTCAAATGATATATTTAGAAAGTGCATTCTATTCTTAAAACACAAATTGTTATTTACATATAGATGATTTAATTTTGAAACACAAGTTATTAAGGTTTCGGCATCAAATGATAACTTGCGGAAATCGGGCAGCAATGTCTTGCGGGGCCAAAGAGTTAATTGGTCAGTCAGCTATTATAACACATGTCTGTGAATGTGCAAGAGTATGTTTTGTTGACGTAATTGATATGAACACATGCCAAGGCAATGCGCAATCCATTTCACCAGGGTCTTAACACTACTTGGCTGGGTTGAGGGAGCATCTCAAAACCTATAAACTATAGGCACTCATTGTAGCTCTAAAGAAAAATTTAAAAAATGACAGGGCGAAGTCATTTTCGCTTTCCTAATACAAGCAGGCGAAGTTTACATTTTTTCGGCGACTTAGTCGCCCACTTCGCCTGGTAGCTTGACCCCTGCATAAATAGTCAAACAGTCCTGCTCTGAGCTCAGTAAAACTATCTTCAGCTATTTTAATGGAGGCAATTAAAAGGCAAGTGGTCAGAGATGAACAGCCACCATTTCACAAGATTACTTAATTGGCTGATAATAGCTAAGGTGATATTATATTCAGTCCTTTGAACACTGCTGTGGGAGAACTCATTGCTAATTTGCATAGCTAAAGTACACTAAGTGGAACAACCCAATTTGTTTGAATTCCAGTATTAAATCAAAGAGATGTGTGTTGAATAACAAGTTTTTACACATCATTGCCTTGAATGAGAATGTTTAAACCATCTTTATTAAATATTTTTGGCAAGTTCATGATCAAAGGCAACATTTCATTGAAGTCAGAGTTTATTCCATATATAAAATGCAAAACCTGATTATTTTGGTAGTCAGAATAGTGTACAAGACTAGCGATTCATCTTTTAAGGCAAAAGGTCGAAATGCACCTTTGATTCAGGGAAGGAAAAGCCATTTGTGAAGCAAGAATAGCCCAGCAAAACTAAATTTCAGAACTCCTGGTTGACAAAGTTTGACTTTGTGAAGTGCAGCGGGAAGAAAGCATCTTATTCTTTACAAATATTGCAAACACCATATCGACATTAGCCATTCTGCTTTGCACATACTGCAAACACCATATCGGCATTAGTCATTCTGCTTGGCACATACTGCAAACACCATATCGGCATTAGCCATTCTGCTTTGCACATACTGCAAACACCATATAGACATTGTGAAATGTATGACATCCTTCCACATAGCAACTACAACTAACATTGAGACAATGCATGAATGTACAGCTCAATCCCAAAGCAAGTTACAGGTTTAAACAATCAGCATAAGATGTCACAAGAATTTAAGTACTTTGCTGCAAATTTGTTCCAGAACACGATCTGTTTGTTTTCAGTTGCAAATCATTTTTCAGACCTGTTTAAGGAAACGTTCCTGAATAGCAATATTGCTAGCAAATGCAGTTGTAAAAGGACAAAAGCAATGAATATCATAAATAATGCAATTGCACCAATGTTGGACAATCAAGTAACTGAGTTATGCCAAAATAACAAATACTCAGTCCTGATTGATGAATCTAAAGACAATGGAGGTGACAAGACCATCGCTATTTTTGACCCCGGTGTATGACCATGCCATGAATAAAGTTTGTCATCACCCTTCAGGAAAACCAAGATATGATAATCTAACTTGGGTGGCCACTGCATGTTTGACACTGCACCACAACAGTGCAGATGCAGAAATATCATTTTCTATGCTGAGAAAAATTCAACAAGATCTTTGGGGAAGTTTTAATAACAGTCCCATAGTCTTTATTGAGATGAACACAAATGCCACTTGCATTGCCTTCAAACCCACAACTGAACTACCAAGAGCAGCAAAGACTGCCTTTATTCCACAATGCAATGGATGTTAAAGACAGAAACTTTGTGTATTTTCTTATTTAATGTCTGTGTGGTTGTGATTATATGAGTGTGTTCGCATACATGTGTGTGTGTGGTGAAGACATTTGACAATGTGAAGTCTACCAACTATTTTTTGTTTGCAAGTGTATTACATGTAACTGCTTTGAAGAAAACCAATGTTATTTTCTTTTATTTCAAATTTGAATTTCAGTCATTTTATATAGACTCTGATAAAAAGATATCTTATTCTCACGACGCTGCATTTTTGGGATCACATGCATGGACTTCCCTTGGGGCATGAAAACATTTTCTGGAACTCGGGCAGATATGCTTCCCTATTAGCAAAATGAAATGCATTGAAATGTCATTGTACTTCCATTTAAATTCTTGCCATTGAAAATCCATGGATTCACCATTTTTTGGCTCAGATTTGTGCGTGTAACAAAGAATGCAGAAAGCCATTGAAATTCCATTAAAAAACCATTGAAACTTCATTAGAAAAGCATTGAAAAACCATTGATTTGAGGCGAAATATGCTAATGAGATGGACCATTTATTGGATGTCATACAAATGGTAAAAAATGGGAAAATCAATGGATAATAAGAAACACTCAAAGAATATTGAAATGATGTCATAACTATGAAACAAAACATGGAATATAAATGGTTGGCCTGGCCAATGTGTAAATAATGATTTACATATTTAATGATGTCAAAAAAATGGTTAAAAAATGGCAATCAATGGGCTGCAATGGCAATGTAAAGACTATAATTAACTGCAGCGATCTGATTCAATGAATACATTTAAACAGCAGAAAAATTAAACAGACAATACATTTTTGAAACAAACTGCATTCAACAACACAAGTATGAAATCCTTGAAATTCAAAACAAATCAAGTGTTTGTTTTTTAATATATTGTAACCCATGGATAGATAACAACAAAATGTATAACATGTACAGCATAATCAGCTTTAATACAATCTTGCAAATTAATTTTATCACGAGGGCTTCAGTGTAAAATGAAATCGTTTTAACTGAATTATGATTTGCCAAATTTATATCTATAATTAGTGCATTAATAAAAGGATCATATTGTTTCTAATCTGATGAGTACATTAAGAATCTATTTGTAATTAGACTATCAGCACGGAGTCAAAAGGGCATTAACAGCAAACCATGTACAAGAAAAGAAATGTTGCTTGATTGTCCATCACAATTTGGAGAAAACTGTCAATTTTGAGCAGATTTGCGACACATATAACATTCTATTTATAGAACTCCCAGACTTCTAATTTTCAAAGCATAATTTTCTTTTTAGCAGTATATATGATTCTTAGTTTTTATTTTGTCCTCTAAATCTGGGAAATACAAATTATGTGCTGTAAATTTTCTGTAGTATGAGCTCTCTATAGGATTTTGAATCTAAAGTTGGGATCTAAGCTACATTTCTAAAATGAACACATAAATGAAGAAAACGTCATTTTGGAAAATGATCAAGTGTCCATATTCACAAAGAGGGGGATCCTCGAAGCAGACCAGCACATCCGGACTCTCACTACAGACAGCTCCGATGATGTATAGCTTCTCAATTTAAACTTTTGAAAGTTTAGGCTTTTGAGTATGTCTTTGATTTCCAATTTTGCATTTGGTATTTAGGGACCAACCATTTACGGGGGTGCATGGGGTGGGGAATGGATTTTTGGATGAAACAAATTCCAGCTCTCAAATACCTTGAAAAAATTCTCTTGCTCCGCTTCATAGCAACAAGAAAGAAAAATCCTATTATATCCATTATATTAGTTGAAAATAATAAATTCTCACGAGATACAAGAAAATCTCTAGGCTCAAAAGAGACATTCAACCACACCCCCACCCCCAAAAATGGTTGGACCTTTATCTGCACAGGTTTACTATATTTGTATGGGAAATTATGAACGACTGACACATTTTTTCTTTCTGGTGGGTGGGGGGAATACGGAATGCAGAACAAGAATGTTTAAAACTATCAATTAATAATAAAAATAGTACTACTACTAAGAATAATAATAATAAATTAAGTACTTACTACCTGAAAAGAAGACCCACCCAACCTAGGCCCTAGGCTAGGGATGATCAATTATCTGTTCCAATCCCTCTTCGTCTAGCAGAGAAGTTATTAATGTAACAGATACCCGTGTGCTATCACGTTCACTTGGCCAAATCATGCGGGAAATTTGGTAAACTGTTATCATACTGGAAGAAAACTATAAAGTGGGAACTATCCATGGAACACACTTTTGAAACCAGTTGTGATTTGACCGTCTTCGGTAAACATTGTAAACCGTTGTCATACTGGAAGAAAACTACAAAATGGGAACTATCCATGGAACACACTTTCGAAACCAGTTGTGATTTGACAGGCTTCGGTAAACATTGTAAACTGTTATCATACTGGAAGAAAACTACAAAGTGGGAACTATCCATGGAACACACTTTCGAAACCAGTTGTGATATGACCGACTTCGGTAGACATTGTAAACTGTTATCATACTGGAAGAAAACTACAAAGTGGGAACTATCCATGGAACACACTTTCGAAGCCTGTCGTGATTCGACCGCCAAAGTTTGAGTTTCCCTCTAATCCTGTAAATCAGCCAATCAAAGAAGCGCCAGCATCCCTACTCTCGCATGTACATGTTGATCACGCGATATAAAACTGTTTTCGTCATTAGACAACCGCGCGTCAGTTGAAAACTTTTTCTTTAGAAAAACAAATCAATAAATAATTCAAATGGAACCAAGGAACAAAAAACGACGCGGACCGTATTTAAAAATAAAAGCACATGGCGTCAGTATATATTAGTTTTTATGACTTATGTAGACCTAATTTAAGTGTATAAGGTCCATATATGCATGGGCCCATTTGACGATGTCAATTTTTTAAAAACTTGTTCGAACACACACACACACAACGGTAGTTTACCCATGGGTCAAAACTAATTATATCGCTGACGTTATACTAAACCTGCGGTGTTATACATATGAAATCTAAAATACTGATTATTTGCCTAGGAATAAGCATGATTACTGACACGTAATGGTCTGATCAAAGGTATTCTGTAGTCCAAGCCTACATAATTAATTGTCAATCAATGATCAATGGTGACCTAATGAGTGATACAAGTTATCATCTACTGGCACAGGTGTGAACAGAATCCATGTTAAGCCAAGTTTACCTTGATTGATGCCCTTTGACACTTGTATACACTTTGAAAATGCATTTTAGTATTTAATTAAAGTACAATAATATTGTGTTGTTTCAACATATATATTCTGCTCTTAAACATGTCAAATGTATAAAATTGGTAGAATGTATAAGCAAATTATATGTATATCAGCATGTATATCAGCTATATATCTATATGTGTGTGTGTGTCTGTGTGTGTGTGTCTGTGTGTGTGTGTGTATTTATAGTCATCAGAATAACTTTGTGTTCCAATCTCCATGGAAAGACAGTTGAAACATGGAGTTTTCAATGGTAAATCAAAATGATCTGCTAAAAATGATTCAACAATTCATTCACCTCAACTGAATTTTTCTTAAGGGATATCTAACTCATCAATGGCCTTAGAAAAGAAATGGAAGTTCAATGGGATTTAAATGGAACTTCTTGTAAAACAAGACCATTGAAACATCATGGCTAAAATTGAATGGAATTCCAATGGTAGCTAAATGCCATTTTTTTTTTAAAATGGAGTTTCAATGTTGCTCAGAAAAATGGTAATCAGAAATGTGTAGTCAGAAAAATGGGATATCAATGTATTTTTACATTTTAATGGTCTTTCAATGCACTTTAAATGGTAAAACAATGGAAAATGACCATTTCTTTTTGGTAAGGGGGCCGGGCCGCCGGCCTAATCTCATTTGTCTATGTCAAGTGATTTTTGCACAATTGTGCTAGCAAGGCTTTCACACACACACCCATTCCCAAAGATATAAAGTCCAAAAAGCTCAAATATTTGTTTCAAAAAATCTTATTTGTCTGTTAACGGTTTTCTTGGGATGGACAGAATGACATGGTACAGATGTATGGGCATAGGGACAGTGAGAAACTAGATGTGGAGTCTGGTGGAAAGCCCATGTCAATGTGACTTTCTGTTGAGCAGAAAAAGCTTTAACAAGATTTTCAACAATACAGCTATGCTGGCAATATTGGATGTCTGATTGGTACTTTTTTTTTATTTATGTTCAACTAGACATCACAAGAAGTCTTTTTTGTGAAACCCATGTCAATATGACAATCCAATGAGGTATAGCAATAACAAGATTTTCAAGATGGCCACTGTGGCTAAATTTTCATTTGGGATCAACTAAACATCATAAATAGCCTAGGACCAAATAGACATATAAGAAGTCTTCTGGTAAAACCCCATCCCATTATGAATTTCTGTTCAGGAGGAGTAGCTATAACAAGATTTCAAGATTTCTGTGATGGCTGCCATATTGGAGGTCATTTCAGCACCATTTTCTTATTGAAGTTAAATTCATCCATATTTGGACTATTGTAATGTAATTTGGGGTACATCAAATTCCTCCAATTCAAGCATAACAAAACTTTCAAGACTCCAAAATACCATTTAATTTTAGAGCAATGTATAGACAATTTTGAGGACAATGAATTGTATAAACATTTTACAAATATATGAAAGAATATTCTTTAGAAAGGCTAAGTTCATGTATAAAGTGTGCAGAAAAGCAAGTTTGGTCTATCTAAGCAATATCTTTCAACAAAGAGATGCTGATGGTAATCCAAATTTAAGGTCTGTTGGAAGTAAAAATTATATACCAAAGCCAATGATGGAATTGTTTAAAAAGAACTTTCAATATACTGATCCACTGGTATGGAACACCATCCCCAGTGATACAAAGCAGGCTCCTGGTATTTCTTCTTTTCATAATAAATGTCTTAAATGGATAAGATCTTAAGACGGTCGAACAGTTCTAATATAAATACCTCCTGTTTTTCTTTGCTTATAGATCTCTTTCACGTATCAATTTTTCAATACAATATTTTTTTTATTTTTGTGCTCACAGATACTTGTGCGCGTGCTACAGTCTTTAAATTTTGTTAGATTTTCAGAATAACTCAGTTCTTTAGTGTTAAGCTAAATTTTGTCACATTGTGCTGTATATGCTTTAAATATCGTAAATAACCGAAGGCCTTGTGATAGATTAGATCCTGTACTAACAAAATTACCTTCTCTAAATAGTCATTATTATTATTATTATTATTATTATTATTATTATTATTATTATTATTCAATACCATTGGCAGAAATACCCCTACCCCAGTAAATATTAAACGCTAAATCCTATATATATGTTCTAGCCATTTCGGTTCTACATTGGCATACCAAAATAAACATGCTTACTCACCAGCTCAGAACTTGAAATCCAACGAAATCATAAACTGACCAGAGTATTATGCCACCTAAAACCACGTGATCGACTAACCAGGCAAACGTGTAATTGAAACGTACAACAACAAAGAGTGTGTCCCATTGTTACGAGAAACAAAAAAGTACATTTACTCATGTGCACGTGAAGCATGAGCGAGATGTATTCACTTAACTAGTAACAGGCGCCGCCGCTAGAGGGCACTGGCGATCAAGATTAACATTTTCTCAAAATGTCAACCTCATTACAACTGGTACTTTCTCCGCTTTCTCATGTAAAAACCCAACATTATTATGTCCGAATGTATTCATGGTTGAAAGGTCAAATGTCTATATTTAGCGCATATGACATTGGCCCTTTTCTACAATATATTCGGCGGAAATAAACGAAAACCGAATTTTTCAAAACGCAGAAAACTAAATAAACGAACATATACGCTCACCTACGCCTACTTTTTAAATACTTTGGAGTTCTTTTTACGAGAATACCGGTAAAATGTGTGCGAATTAAAACCCACGAATTACGTCTTTTTTAAAGGTGACCCATGCCAGCCCGAACGGTAACTCTTCCCGGCACATGGGTACGCACAAAATGTAAACAATGCAACAATACGAGATAAATTGAGTTAAAACACGAAAACTTGATTTTATGAAAGGGCAGACGTTTATACCAAGGAATCGGATTATACAAACGTATTGTCATTTTATTATACCAAATTTATTACAAAACATTGGTACAACTTTTGTTGTGCAATGTATTTTCGAGGTTAGAGACTCGACGGGTTATAATGATATTGATAATATGTATGCGATTGTGATCACTTAGATTATCAATGTCAGATCATCTGTTCAAGGTACGATTCTTATCCTGAGACAATGGTATTCAAATTAAAACATTAATGTTTAGTAGGGGCAAAAAAGAGGTAAAAGTTAAACTATTTTTCAGAATTTTGAAGAATGAAAAATTCATTTCATGACATTTTTTGTGAATATCAATATGAATATTGTCATCATAAAGAACAGAAAATCGATCTCTAGCATTTCTCTATTTATACAAAAACATAATCATAACTATTTCTTGACAACCAACTCAGTACCAGAAGTAGAATTGTGGAAGTATTCAAAGTAAGTTTTTTTATGTTTTTTTTTTTGTTTTTTTTGTCATTGATTTTATTTTATAGATATGAAAACTGACGAAAAATATCTTATCATAACTAAATTCTAAAATGGCAATTGTTATTTAATAATTGTTATTTCAGATCAATGTATATATGTACAAGAACACTGTAATGCATTTGCACTATTGCTTTTAAGAGTAACATACAATTTAAACTTTTGTATGACTAATGATTATGGTATTTCATGCAAAAATATTATGGGTACTCATGATAAAAAGGAACAGAAAGGCTTCAGAAGTACATGGAACATAGAAAGTGAATTTATTCTTGGAGCTGAATGTTCACAAAACATTTATAAATAACCATATGTATATTGTAAGAAATATGCAACTTTGAGCATGAAATAACATGATGTCAAGAATTTGCAAAAAGTAACCAAAGACCAATATTAACAATGGTGGATAGCTCATGTGTTTGAATGCTTCCTGTGAATTTGTTTGAAAAAATATCATAAAGATGGGTTCATTTTTGAATAATGCACACTCAAATTATGCATAAAACATTTGATTTTAAGAGCAACATATAATTTCAACTTGTGCATGACTCAAAAATATTGTATTTCATGCAAAAATGTTGGGGGGGGGGGTGCTTGATCAAATAGCACAGGGGGGCTTCTGAATTACCTGGAACATAGAAAAAGTCAATTTATTCTTAAAGCTGAATGTTCACAAAACATTTCTATATAAACATATGTAAGAAATATGCAAATTACAGCTTGAAATAATATGAGGTCTAGAATTTGCAAAAAGTGCCAAAGACCAATATTAAAAATGGTAGACGGTACATGTGTTTGAATGCTTCCTGTCAATTTATGTGAAAAGATATCATAATGATGGGTTCATTTTTGAAATCTGCACACTCAAATTATGCAGAAAACAGTCAATTTTTGTCGATTCTATAATTCTGAAAAAAATCATCCTCTGTTGCTATTTAAACGACCGACTAAATAATGGTTGGAAATCGTCCATACTAGATCAGACCGGAATCCAGTCTGGTTCCCTGTATACCTAAAGGCATCAATTTCTGCAGGTGCTAAGGCACCATCCATGCGAAGCTATTTTTAGGCGTGAGGTCATTATAAGTGGCGTAACTCCTGCCAAATTCGTAATCTGCTATTGATGCCTTCAAAAAATGTATAATAGCCAGTTACAAGGTATAAATGAAAGAGTATCATTGATTGCACTATAGTCGGAGTATAATAATAAAAGGTTGCCAATTGTGGACCCATTATTGGAGACCGCATAAATACACCCGCCCTAAAAAGAACGCCACTTCATGGAATTTTCCACACAGGTGGCGAATTCCGATGTAAAATAGGTTTTATTTGTCTATTTCTTCAAGAAAGCTCTTTGCCGATTTATTTCCATTAGTATAGCAAGGGTTGTTATTCTATTTTATTGCGTCTACTGTTATCAATGGCTCTCAGTTTGCTTTTGGTTTTTTAAAAGTGATATATTCGACACACCGATATATGATATTTACAATATTTGACATTTACCATACTTCTATTCCTACGACTGGCTGAAGTAACAGGAAATGGGTGTGCTGGCTGATCAGTATGAGGAAGATACGATACGATGATATTATTATAATAGCGGCATACATTTCTAAAATTTATTTGGTAATGAATACAAAGGAAACTCATCAGGATATACTAACTTGAGTGAGAGAGAGAGAGAGAGAGAGAGAGAGAGAGAGAGAGAGAGAGAGAGAGAGAGAGAGAGATGCAAGCAATTTCTGTAAACGTTATGCGTGATATTTGAAATGGTAATTCGCTGTCCGATATCAATGTTTTTCTTGTCATCTTAGGGTGCAATTGTTTATTCTTCTGTTTGAATCAGGGGGAAACTTTGGACTAGGAACCATTTGTGTACCATCTGTTTCTCTTGTTTTTTTTTTTTTTTTGTTTTTTTTTTTTTAATAGAGTTAACTTCAATCAATAACGGCTTTTATTTTGACGTGTAGATTCCAAATAGATCTGACGAATGAAATAAACTCCATGAATGCATTACAACAAAATAAAATGTTCATTGAAGTTCTCCTGTGCTCAAGTTATCCAAATGGTTCATGTACGAGTTCTTAACTACGACATAGTCACAAACAAACAGAGAAAAGGACGCATGCAAATGTATAAAAAAGTATGTAGTCAACAAGAATTTACAATACGAGATGCACCAAAACTGTCTCTTTAATTATACCCAGAAATATCAAGCGATCAACTTCCTAAGATCATATGATCATCAGAGTTGCAGAATCAAGACGAATAATATAATAATGTCTTGTTGTGAAAATAATAAATATTTAATGGATAAAATAAACACATTGCTCTATGGATGTATTCAATCACCTTGTAGTCAAATAAAAAAAATTGTTTCGTTATAAGTTTGTTCTTTCCTTGTGTTTAAGAGTATGATCGCCTATAAATCGAACCCAACTGCAAACTACATCGACCTAGATCTGCTGTCAGATAATTGGACCTTTAATTTTTGCAATAATGTTAATAACTGCAATTGGACCCATCTTATACGCCAGTACAGAAGGTATATACTATCTGTCCCTTCATACAATCAGGTAAAACAGGATTTTCTTCAAACATGGTTTCTAATACTTTCTTGTCTTTCGAATAGAAGGCAAGAAGGAACCTTGTACTTTCTCTGAAATCTTTGACGATAAAATCATACTTTTTGACAATTGAAACCTACCGCCACCCACCCACCCCCCATCTGTCTGCCACACTAAGAACTGACCAATCACATGTCATCAATGATTGCTGCTCAGACCTAATTAACTGCGAGCACCTTAGACAGTTAGACAACTGACCATGTTTTAGTTGAATTAAATAGTAATATTTTAATATAAATATCTTAGAAAAATTAAAGGCCGAATTTTACAAAATTCATAGGTTGTAATCATTTTTATATATACTATTATGCTTGAAAAATTCAACAAATTTTAACAAAAATAAAAATGAATATGCTAACGAACTAGGAGGAGTTAAAGGTGGCTATGTCGTTTGCAAACACATATGTCCCATAGTACCTAACACTGAAAGCTAACTTGGTACAAATCCGACAATCCTTGGTTGGCGATTCTGTAACCAACTAGTCCAAATTTGTAATAAAGGGAAACAACTCGGTTCACTCTGTTCACGCTACCACATAATCTGCTATATTGCAGCTATTATTTTTGTAATACACGTTATATAACCAACTTTACACGTATGTTAAAAGTTGTGCACAATTGTACAAAGAAAAAAGCTGAAATTATTATAGGTTTAAAAAAATATTTCGTGTTACGTAGTACAGAAAAGTCATCATTATCAGGTGAATCCATGAACGAATACAGTTTATTGCATAAAGTCAATAACCAAACCATGGCAAGTACATAATATAATACAGGAATTCGGAAGGTGGCACAGAAGAAAAAAAAAACTTGGGTGATATCTGTATACATTATTACAACTGCATATCTGCCTTATCCATCTGGGAGATGACTTTATTCATTTAGTCCACGTGCACCTTATATATATATATATATATATATATATATATATATATATATATGTGTGTGTGTGTGTGTGTGTGTGTGTGTGTGTGTGTGTGTGTGTGTGTGATTTTTTTTAAAAAATCCGATATAAATCTACAACATAAAATCTATGCAAAGAATTTTTGTTTTATTAGTTTCTTGGTTCATAGCCTATAAACGAATCTTAGCATTATCTACTATATTTCTAGCCATTTAAATTAACATAATTTGTGACCTGTTTGTATTTACTTTTAAACGCCATTTATACCAATAGTTACCATTAGTATCCAAGAGTATCCAAAACAAATTTGAAAACCTTTTATTTCGGAAACAAAATTACTATATCATCTGCATAAAAAATCAAAAACAACTGCAACGTAATTAAATCTATCCACGGAACCTCATTTTCTGAAAATTTCACTTCAAAATCGTTACTAAACATAACAAATAAAAGAGGTGTTAAACAGTCATCTTACCGTACCCAAGCTGCACGCATACAGAGAATGCATACGTAGAATGCATAATATTAAAAATATGTCCTCTAATCCCTAACTTCAGTACTTTGTACCATAACAGGAAAAATCTGCATCGAACACAGATCAAAATTATCTTCACGAATATAGTCCAAAAAATCTGTAAATCAAGCATTCAGTTCACTGCAAGCATCAAAAGGGCATCACTGTATATGGTTTTAGTACATAATATACCATTTCATTAGGATATCTACAAACTGGAGATCTCACTGCCGAAGCAAATACACTTACCATAATAATCTCCTTTGTATTCATCAGTGATCGATAGTTAGGCACAAAAATACTAACCAGTGGGTAAAACGGAATTCAGCCGTAAAAATATTCAAGGACCCTTTTTGGGGATATATCTTATAATATGTGATATATGTACGAATATACAGATAAATGTTCCATATCAGTATTATGTTCTATATATTAACTCGCCATCTTCGTACATTAATTCGCAAAGGGGCTCGTTATCCGATAATTTACTGATGAACCTGGCATCCCTATTTTTTCCCGGTTAATCATTTTTCAGTAAACAATATTGTATCAATACCATCTGGATTCACCTCATTTTAAAAAGCACTATGCATTCGACATTACTTCGGGGGAAGCTGCAGTAGTTCACTTAATAGAGCATCATGCTTTTAATCCTAGAGTTGTGGTTCTATACCCACCTGGCCAGCCCTGTTTAGCTGTCTAAGTGTGGTCTTGGGAAAGGCGCTTAGTTCCCATTTTCTCGACATAATATAAGAATAATGTGTTGAAAATGCCGCCAAACACCACCAAGCCATGAATAATTAGATTAGTTTTATTATACAGCTCCTGGTGGTATTTATAAATTTCCTCTTTTAATATACCTAATGAAAGAATCTTTTTTAAAAGCCATTTTAGCTTTGAATGTACCAGTTTAAATTTTGAAATTCTAAATTAATAAATCTTTTGTCGCAAGTTTATCATTTTGTCAAATTCGTCAATACTACTCAGTAACACACAAATATTAATAACCAGATCTCTGCCAAAATATTCAGTTGTAGCCCATTTTATAGTTATATTCCAACAGTAACCTTATCTTTGACAGTTGGTAAGGTCTGAACATTTAACATTTTGATTTTGTTCTTTAAATCACTAATATACAACTTATATTTGTTCTTATTCTGCTTATCACAATTTTATTCACATTTATTTTGTTTTTATTGTCTTTTAATTTTGGGGTATTGTTGCTAAACATTCACTTTTCTGCAGTTCTGGCAAAGTTTTAGCAGACACCTTGTTGTTGAAGTTAGTATTACTGGTACTACAACCATTCATGGAGATCTTTTAATTTTACTCTGTAACGCATCTACCTCCGAGTTTCTCACGTGTTCAACAGGTGGCAAAAACTGTTGAATGTCTGGTATTTGATCAGTTCTTTCTCTTCCGGTTTGTGTTGTTTGCATCAGATATCGCGTTGAACCTATATTTAAAGCAGTTCTGTGCATCTAAACTCATTTTTCTCTTCTGTTGTTATCAGTATGTTTTTGAAACTCTTGAATTATGTTTTCTCTCTCATTACCATTCTGTTCAATACATGTTAATTTATTGTCTACATCTTCTTTGCATGTTTTGATACCATGCATTGCATTGACTCTAGACCAGTGGTTCACAACCTTTTTGAGTATGAGGATCCCTTTTTAACCTCAAAAAATTCCACGGACCCCCACATGCTATTATTTGTACTTTTAGGCTGTGGCGGGGATAAATATTTATCAGCTTGGCGCGCTAAATTCGAACATGATTTGCTCGCAACGGCGGGGATAACAGGAAAGCAAGAGCTGACTGGAGGAGCAATACTCTCTGCGAAGCTATGTGAATTCGCAAACCCCTTGGAATAACCACGCGTCCCCCAATGCCCACAGGTTGGACACCACTGATCTAGACTATTACGTATTTAAACATCAATACGTTTCATTGTAAACTCTCTGTTAGATGTATCGGATTTAGGTACAGAATGCGTAATGCAGTTGTTATTCAAGTTTAAGTCATTGTCAATTGACTGACCAAGTGTTACATCTATATCATCTGAACTGAAACCAAAGTCACGAAAACCTCTTAGATGTCTGTTGCTTATTTAATTATCACCAATTTGCATACATCATCACAATTATTGAAGATAACACTTTTACTCTCGTTTCTTTTACTCTTCTAATAGTTTCTTTCCTTTTCCATTTATTTCGACTTTGCTTACGAATAACTTTAGTGTACTTTTCTTTTGCAACGTTCATAAAATGAATTAACTTTTATCATCGGGCCTCAATTACATTTAAACCCTTCACCGTAAATGATTTCAGATAATGCAATAGTAATATCCACGACCCTGTATGTGATGTTGGAGCAGTTCTTACATCCTTTGTATTTTGTTCAACGTTTTTCCAACTTTTCAGGAACATGAAACTTGCCACGATTATTCATGAGATGTCACTAATAAAATGTAGAGTTTGAACAGTTCAGGTTCACAGAGGTCAAAGGTCAAAGTGTACAAAGTTTTTTAATTCTTCTAACACTAGTATATGGAAGAAAGCGAATCTTCTTTATCATCATTATTTTCCTTAATTTTATTGCAAGCGAATGAAAAGAAACATTTTTTGCTATATTTTTCTTTCACTTAATACAACAGTTTTAAAGTTAAGTTGAGTTTACTCCTCTGTTCTAAGACTTCTAATTTCCCCATAATTGAGTTCATTGCACACAAAATACTGCCACAAGGCATATTGTGTAAGCAAGAGCAAAACAGGCATAATTATCTTATTTTCATGCATAACATCAATGTTAATATACCATTTTGTTGAGAAAAGTATACATGATTATATGAGAAAGAGAAAAACAATTGCACAAATTTTCATATTTGTCATAAGGATCACATATCTGTATTATTATTATATGATTTAATTTTGGCTGTATAGCTGAAACATTTAAGTCGCAAGCATCTAAACAGTCCTTTTGAATAATTCTCATGTATTTTTTCCACAGAAGAGTATTCATTAGTAGCAGAGTCCCACACAAGCCCAGCCCCCACTCCCACCCCTATGATGAAAAGTGGGCTATTTTAAAAACACACCTTGCATTTTCTCATCATAGCAACCAATGTTTTGGTAAAAGACAGGAACATGAAACTTGCCACAATTATTCTTGAGATGCCACTAATAAAATGTACAGTTTGAACAGGGATGGAAGAGTTCAGGTTCACAGAGGTCAAAGGTCAAAGGGTACAAAGTTTGCTAATTCTTCTAACACTAGTATATGGAAGAAAGCGAATCTGCTTTATTATCATTATTTTCCGCAATTTTTTTAGAAGCGAATGAAAGAAACATTTTTTTCTATATTTTTCTTTCACTTAATACAACAGTTTTATATTTAAGTTTACTTTACTCCTCTGTTCTAAGACTCCTTATTTCCCCATAATTGAGGTCATTGCACACAAAATACTGCCACAAGGCATATTGTTAGCAAGAGTTGGATTTTGACCAAATTTGCATGCAGCTCAATATTGATGAAACCTTGAAGAAGTTTTGTTTACAGCATTCAGCATTGTCATTTGAAAGAGTTATTGCCCTTTATTCTCTGTCCTCCTAACTTTGATTTTTACAGCATAAATTTACCAAGGAATGTTGGGTTTCAACCAAATTTATCATGCACCTTGATACTGCTGAGGCCTTGAACAAGTTGGATTTTCTGAATTCCATGTCAGCTCTTAGAAGAGTTATGGCCCCTGAATGCCCTTATTCTCCTAATTTAGATTTTCCAGCACAAGTCCCTCTGTTTAAGGCCATGCTGAGAATATTTTAATAGTGGTGCCCTTTGCAATGCATTGATAATAGTTCTAGTTACATGATATTATGAAACATATAAATTGTATTACAAAAACATTTATTTTCACAAAATCCTCCAATAAAAGTTCTTCTTCATTAGAAAACTAGTAAGGAGTGAAATTATTAGAAAATAATCTCGAACCATAAAAAGGATTTTTTTTAAAGGCAAACTTAGACTAAGGAAAGCAGTTTAAACAGTACTGTTTCATGGTGTTATTTTAAACAATACTGGTATGTGCTGCATACATACTATTTTGATACAAGTTTTTTCTCATATACAAGTCATTGTAATTTAAATATAAACCTGAAAATCTGTTTTGGATTTTTCAGCACATGTAACCAGTGTATGTTGGACTTAAATTGCGGTTTTTGCTACATAGACAATGGAAATTCTGGCATTTCAAATTCCTCTTGTTTAGCTGCGGACTATGACAATCCATGGACTGCCAAAAGTGGGCGTTGTAAGAAATCATCAGACAGGAGTGATGTTACGTGGGCATATGATTATTGCCCGACACCATATTCATGGATGCCAATGGTTGGACTCATACTTTATCTTGTATTTTTTGCCCCAGGTAAGAAATTCCCTTTGACTGTGTCAAATTGCTTACTGATTAGCCCATTCCCAACAGCCATGGATCCTATGTGAGAAATGTGGCTCAAATTCTACTACAGTATTCCATGTAATACTTGCACTGTGTGCTTAAAAATTATACCATTTATACTCGCTTATAAGTCAGGTCCAACTGCAAACTGCATAGACCCAGATCTGCCATTGCACAAGGAACTGTCAGATCTGAATCTATGCAGTTTGTTGGGAGTAATCAGTAGGACAAACAACAGAGACCCTGATCTGCCAGTGCATTAAGCGCATACCAACAATGTCATTCATGTATATGTACATGCTAAGAGTTAGCTCCCTTTGTTAATGTTGCGAACTCTCCACTCTGGAGATTTAATCTTTCTCAAGTTATGTTGTTTGCATGTGGTTCAACCCTTGTGGTGAAAACTGCCCAATACTGGGATCTTGTTCATCTCTCATGATCCCCAATAAAATTTTCTGTCTTGCTGATGCTTTTATTGTATTACTAAATCAGAATTATTCCACACCCATGCATTTAAGCTTGTGAAGTAACAAAAAATGCTTCAATAATAGTTGAAATTCAGTATTTTTTGCACTGTTTCTGTTCTGACAAATTTCCTACAACTATACTCATATGGAGGTTTAAGTACCTGAATTTGCCTTTCTCTAGACAAAATTTGACGAAATCGTGCCTAGCTATAGTTTAAAAATTTTATCTCAAATATTTGATGTATATTTTTGCTTTTTAAACTGGGCATTCACTCTGCAGTTTTGGATTCAAACCTGGTGGTAATTGTACTACACTAGATACCTGATATCTGGTACTTACTGAAAGCTAACATTAAAATGATTGATGCCAATATAAGCATTCCTGGATTCTACTTTAAATAACACATGATCACATTGGTCAAATGTCAGAATTTACTTTTTATTTAGAACTTCACCCCTGTGTAACATATGAAACTATGGAGTGGAACCTTAAATATGGTCATGCTCAATAAAACAATGTAAAATCCATTGCAGACTCTTATTTAACCCACAAAATTAAGTGATACACCAGGCGTGCATGGTGTAGGTTCCGAGAAAATTGTGATGTTTTAGTTTTGATTTTAACTGCACCTTCTCTCCCAGAGGCATGCTAGGTTCAGTACACATTGGCATAGAAGTGGTTATTTTATGCTAGAGTTTTACATAAATGAGGGGTCTGCAGGTATTAAGGCACATGCAAGTATTACATATATTACAGTACTGTATATACTCACGTATAAGCTAATACCAACTGCAAACTGCATAGACCAAGATCTGCTGAGCCAGCTGATCAGGGTCTATGCACTTTGTATGGACTAATCAGTAGAGCAAACAACATAGACCCTGATCTGCCGGCACAATATGCGACATCATATCAGGGTCTATGTTGTTTGCATTTGGACCCAGTTTATATGTGAGAATATACAGTAGTTTGTCTGTCTTTTTTATACTTGAAGCATATTTGTATTACAAACCCTTCCTTTTCAACTTACAAATTAATCAGCAAGGAAAGAGTTTTGAGATTTTGCTGTATTTATGAAATTGAATTGATTTTATACAAACATATTTCTGTAGATTTTATACTTTGTTCTCTCTTTCATTAGTCCAGGGGAAAAAAAATCATTAAGCTGAAGCTAACATACATGGATAATGGAAATTCCCTACCTAGTCCACCAAATATCACTTGTTCCCTATTGTTATGCAAATGAGGTTCCTAGTGCATAATAAGATCAGAAGGTGGATTTGTTGAATTGTTGAATTGGCCAAAGAATCTCCTTGATGGTACATATTTTGTCAACCACACTGGAGTAGCATAAAAAATAATTGCTGAAGTTATGAGAGTGCATTGGTGTGATTTATTTTGGACATTTAAGCTAATGTTTTGGAAAAATGAGGTCAAAGATGAATATTGAAGTTGCATAGAAAATTTGCACCATGTCTCTTTGTAAACCACTAAAAAAAAAAATTTACATGCAAGATACATGAACAAAATTTGCATTCATATACTCCCAGTTCACTAGAAAATGCATTGCTACTCAATTGTAATTAATTTATTTCATTTAAACATTTGATACTTTACAACTGAAAATCAAGGCTACCACAAGAGTAGCAAAGATGTATCTTTTCAATGACATTATCTTTATCACTATCTATTATAACATTACAAAAAAAATATATCAGAATGGAGGGGAAATATGGTATTGGCAAAATATTAAATCTTAATTTAAAAAAGGAAAACTAAAAAATAGAAATGTGGTTTCCAACAAAACTGTTACTGCAGACTTCAACCTGTCCCCTCGATAAGCACAGCTAGGTTTCTAGCATGAGGGCAAATTCACCCCTGCTGTGCCTTTGATCTTCTTGGTCAAGTGACAACTGGGAACCTCATTTGCATATCAAAAGGGAATAGGTGATATCTGGCAGCTCTCGAGTTTCGAATCCCCATGTTCCTGGTATCACTTATATGTAAGTCTGTCTTTTGTAATTCAATAAATAAGGTCTTTTATGTTCCACACATAATTTTGGCATAACAAAATTTAACTTGTACATTTTTATATGCATTATAATGTGACCATACATTAATGAATAACTGAGAGCTTGTAAATTATGAATTCAACTTTCTATGCATCAGTTGGATGATATGCTGAAATGGGATACCAGATATATTGTAGGGTATGGCAACGAAAATGGTATTGGTAGAGAAATCAAGGGTGTTTTCTGCATCAATATCCTTTGTGCCCCCCAGCCTACAATATACAGTGTACCTGGTATCATACAAGAGAAGATTGTCTAATTTATTGTATAACCATGGTTTTCTAATGATTGGCTCTCTTTTTCTCCCATGTCACATTTCCCTTATGTGCCTCTTTTGCACCCCAGGTCGATTTATTATTGCATCATCTATTAAGATAATGTGAATGCAGCCAATCATTTTTGACTGCTCACATGATCATACTTGTGCCTCTTCCAAACTCACTCATCAACATCTCATTTGTACATGTATGTTAGACTGTGCTGAGGTATGTTTTGAGCTACATCATTTTGTGCCATTTTAAAGGCAGGTTGGGAAGTGAAGACACTGCTTATAGTTATGGATTTTGTTAAAGATAATGGAAATGTAAGCAATATCAAATGAAGATTTTTGGACAGTGTGACGTGTAATACTGTGTATACTCTTAAGTCCAGTCCAGCTACAAACAACATAGACCATGATCTGCCATCACATAATGTGCTGGTAAATCAAGGTCTATTTTGTTTGTTTTACTGATTACTCCTAACAAACTGCACAGACACAGATCTGCTGGCACATTATGTGATGGCAGATCTGGGTTTGTGCTGCTTGCAGTTGGACTCAACTTATAAGCAAGTATATATGGTAAATTTCCACTGCTGACAAAGAACTGCCATTATTACACCTGCTGAAGAAAAGTCCAAGCTAAATTTGCCTGAAATATTACAATGCTCTATTTTCCGGGACATACTGTGTTAGAATGGTTAGTGGAATTTACACCTACAAAATATTGCTAAAATTTCAAGCTTAATTTGGACAACTACAGTATACTAGTAATGTCTGGATTTCATATGTGTAGCAAAGGTTAAGAAGATTAGTGTTTTTTTATCACAGTTCATTTTTGTCTTTCACAGTGTTATGTTTTCTTTAGTTCATAAACTGGTTGGTACGATAAATACTAGCAATTTGCAATGTCTACCATTTCATTTTATTTGCTGAATTGATTTTGATACTTTTCGCCTATCTTTCTCAATGTATTCTAGATTTTTCCTCAAGTTGATTCATTTTTGCCTTTTCACAATTTCATGTTTTCTTTCATTATTCATATACAGGACAGCACAATAAATACAAACAATTTCAACATTTACCATAACATTTTATTTGCTAAGTTAATACATTTTTTAAATTACTCTCACTCTCTCTTTCTGTATGGTCTAAATCTATTCAATTGGAAACTGGAGACAGTGTCTGACAACATTAATCAATACATGTATCACATTTGGTAACACTCATCCATGGAGTACCAGCTAAACTTTGAGCCCAGCCTAGCCGTGGATTACGAGATTTTAGGATAGTATGATAGCCTTGTATAAAAAAAATATAAATTTATGATAGGAATTATCAGTTCCTGATCAGATCATAGTTGGAACAAATCAAATAAAGATAGCTTCTGGGTTTTTTTCCTTTACAGTGTGTCAGTTAATACTTGTTTGGATTACTTTCAGGAATGGGTCCAATGCCATGGACAATAAATTCTGAAATCTACCCTCTTTGGGCTCGAAGTACAGGGAATGCTGCAGCTACCTTCTTTAATTGGGTCTTCAATCTGGTTGTCTCTGTGTCCTTTATCAGCATGACAGAAACTCTGACCAGATTTGGTAAGACCATTTAAAAAAAATGATTTATTGCTGTCATTGAATCAAAATTCAATAAAAACTGATGTTACCATTTTTCCCCCCACCATTCTAGGGAACTTTTTTCTTATGTATAATACTGATTGCTGATGTTGAATGTTTAAAAGTTTAAAATCATGCAGCAGGCAAAAAAACTCATATACACTACCTACCTAAATGCTACTAAAACTTCTGAGCCTAGGGACAGCAAGCCAAGAATTTTTTGAGTCAGATAAACTGGATGCAAAACTCAATGTGAGTCATGGAAGCATGAAATTTAGGTCACAGTAATATAGTTTTGTCTGAATGTTGTATGCAACTACACACAAACTATTGTGATTCTGAAGTATATGAGAAACAGAGCATAGTATATGAGAAACTGAGCTAAACATATAAACTAAATGCAGATCATAGGAGTGTTGAATATAGCTCACAGTGACCTAGTTTAGTCTAACAGTTGAAGTACTCCTTATGACCCATCTACATATCAAGTTACATGACTACAGTCAATACTGTCTGAGAAACTGAACAAAACACAAAGGTCAACTAAGATGTTGATACCAGATGGACAGACAGACATCATCACTCAAAAAAGGCAGGTGTTGTTTGCAATCTGGGAAAGAAAGGATAATGGGTAAGCATCTTTGTGAGTAACAGTAAAAAAACAAAAAAACAAAGCAAGATATAATTTGCCACTCACTTTTAAAAATCCTCCCTTTGTTGCATGCTCAAAATATACAGTGAATTAATTATTTTTTGTGGGGTATAAATTTAATGGATTTTGTGATTGGTACAAACCATGATTTTAAAGACCAACCAAACAATGACCCTTCTGTGGAAATAATAGGACTAATTCCCCAATTTACTATATTATGCACCTGTGAAAATGTAAATTTGTAAAAAACCATGGAAACTGATACCCACAAAAAAATTAATTCACAGAACTATTTTTCTAACGGATGTGAAACAAATCAATTTGACTTGACTGGATTCTGAATGATATTACATGAATCATATCACTTGAAAGATATACATATTCTAAATACTCGTTTATAAGTCTAACAGCAAACGTCACAGATCCAGATCTACCATTGCATAATGCACCAGCAGATCTGGGTCTCAGCAGTTTGTAAGGAGTAATGAGTAGAACAAGCAACATAGACCCAGACCTACTGGTGCATTATGCGACGGCAGATTAGGATCTATTTTGTCTGCAGTTGGACTCAACCTATAAGCAGGTATGTACGGTATACTGCATAATTATGACACATAAATTACAGTAACAGATCCAATGAATAAATTACCGGTAGGTACGATTTGGCTCATGTTTGGTTGATGAATCTGAATTCTTTTCAGAGTTTTCATTTCTGCTGGGGAAAATGGGATATCATACAATCACTGAGTGTTCTTAAATTACTCAATCTTTGTTGCCAATGTGAAATGCTTAGAAAACAGCTTTTCATTTAGTCCTTTCAGGAACTGTTAGGATATGAATGAAGAGTTATGAAATCATCTAGGATTCAGAGCTAAGGCTTGATGTATATGAGGCTATTATTACTTTTGACTGGAGGATAACACTGCCATTTATGTGTAGAATAATACAAACTTTTAATCAATACGAATCCTTTTTTCATGGGTTTTCTCTATGTTTTGATTGAGAAATCATCAAAAGCAATTATGCAACTTACATAGACAAAAAATGATCATACAAGATTATTACTTCTTGTTGTTTTCAAAGCATACCATTTTTAAAGCATAAAGTTTAGCAAGAAAGCAAATCTAAGTACTTGTAGTTTTCAGTGCCCCAGTGGCATAAGCTAGGCATATGTACAGATGCATGTGCATAATGTAGACAAATAAACTTACTATATTTTTCAGTTCCAAGAGGGACCCATCACCTTTTGTGTATATCAGAAAATTACAGGACTACGCCCCTGGCTTTATTCAGGGTTCCCACACTTTTTAAAACAAACATTTCCAGGTTTCTTTTCTAGGTGAAATTTATTTTTTCAAGGATCACTTATGACCCTTACTGAATGGAATAAAAAAACAATTTGATTTAGAAAATGTGGTTTTTTAAAATCAAAAGCTTTTTCTGTTTTGAGACTTTTCAATAATATTTGAATTAGACCATGTACCAAAAACACAGGATGTATCACTACAATCAAGTATAACTATTGAAATTCATATAAATTTGCATGTAACTCATTTTAATTTATAGGATAAAAATGTTAACTTTACTCTGCTTAATTGTATATTTTGGTATGAAGAAGTCTTTTAGGCAAGGGTTGTTTTAAATTTGGTCAAAAAGCCCTTGAAAATTATATAACTTGGTAAAAATTCTAGTTTTTTCCTTGACTTTGATCAATATTTGCAAAATTCAAGGGTTTTTCCCGGTTGTGAAGAAACCTATTATTTCTCCCAACTTTTTGCAGATTTCCCGGTAGTGTGGGAACCCTGTTTATTATGACTCGGGATTGTCAGAAAATAGGGCCAGGGCATGCATACTGAGCCCACAATCAAAGCATTGCTGTAAACTGTGTGACCTTGACCCCAAAGTCAAAAGGTTGAGTGAATATGTTGCAGAATGAATTGTCTAAGTTCTGTAATTATTCATCCCAAGTAAGAAAAAAATCCATCAAGGGGTTTAGGAAATATAAGCAAATAAAAAACCTTAACCAAAACCCTAATGCAAATTTTCTATGATTTTGGCATTGTTCCCAAGGTCAAACAGACATTTGCGTATGTCACAGAACAAATTGTCTTGTCCTCATAATGATTCATTCCAAGTATGAAGAAAATCCATCAAAGAGATTAGGAAATATAAGGCAAGAAAAAACTTCAATCAAAACCATAATGCAAATTTTCTCAGAGTCACCTTGACCCCAAGGTTAAATAGGCAAGCAAACATTTTGTAGAATGAATTTTCTTTACTTCATAATGATTCATGCCAAGTATTTTGAAAATCTATCATGGGATTTAGAAAATATATGGAGAAAAAAAAAACTAACCAAAATCGTAACAAGCTTGTTGATGCCAATGCCAGAAAAGTGACTGCTCTATCTCGCTTGCCACTAATGTGGGTTCAACAAAAAATTTTGCAAGCATATGGAAGTCATAACAAATGATACATTCTAGAGATTACCATTATAGATCATGCTTCGATTTCCTATAACCAAAACCTAATGCATGTATAAGTTTTATAACATTAAAGACTTTCTGACTTTACAACTGGTTACTGATGCAATCACAAAAGTTGGTGTAGGCAGTTCAGAATCTTAAAGATTCAAACTCATTATACAGGATCCAGTCAGGCCCACCGACAGAAATTCTGGGCCCCTGGGCAGAGCAGTCATGGGCCCCAAAACTAGTTTAAATATTTGTATATAAAAACCAATGTACAGTTTTGCATATAAAACCTCTAGTAATCTACCATAACTTCAACTCTTGCAAGGAACAAATTTTAATATTGACTGCAAAGATTAATTTATTTTTTATAACTGAGTTGATGGCGGGCCCCTAGAAATCACCGGGCACCAGGGCAATTGCCCCTCCACCTCTTGGTGGGCCTGGATCCAGTGCCAGATTTTCAGGGGGTTGGGGAGGGGGGTTAAAATGACTACCCTTTCCTTTTAAAAGTCAAAGGAATTTTATAACAACAAATAATCTACCATGTGGTTTCTGGTTAAGAAAAATAAGGTAAAATATTGTCTCTGTCTGTTTTTCTATAAACACACAAAAAAAGACACATTTATTGATTTTGGCAAGCAAACTGAAGAAAAAGAATTCATACAATGAATTTTATGGAGATTATCATTAAAGGCAAAAAAAGGTAATTCTACAAAAGAATCAATAAAATGATCAACTAGTGTATGATCAAGCCATTTGATGACTCGATCCTCTTATGAAAGTTTGATTGCTCACAATTAATGTTGAACAAAAATAAACCTATTGATTAAAGCAACAATTTTGAATGCCTCTGTAGCTTCATTAATTGGAGTGATCTTCAAGAGTCAATTTATGGCACTAATTGTAGCCTGGCAATAAGGCCTTTATAGCATTTGCTTGAAGCTGTTACAAGTATTTATTTGAGGCATTAATTTCTTGAAGAAAAAAACCATTTGGCATGCAACAGTCACTATCAAGAATGAAGATCAAAGACTTTTTTTTTTCTTTTCTTATCTTAGAGTATTTGTAGACAGTCTAATATAAGTATGATGCATAAGTAAGTCCATGCACCCATCCTTGAAAAACATAAACAATTTACATATATTTATGCCACTGGGTTCAGAACTGCAACAAAGTTAGGCCTATAAATCAGCCCCCCAACCTGTACTGATACTGAATGGCCAATTTATCTGCCTACAACAAAGTAGGCTTGATATGAATTACAGACTCAAACTGTGATGTTAACAATACCACAATAATCTCTGAATATAATCCCACATGCAGACACACATTTTGTTTGGACTGTAGTTTAAAGAATAGACCTTAAAGTGGCAAGGAATGTGATTTTATGGCTGTTTACACTAGAATTTTTCTGAAAGATAAAAGTCTGCGATGTGGTATTATCAAACATAAATTATCTTTCTGCCTCCATATTTACACTTTTTAATATTTGTTTGTGTAGTGCAATGAAAAATAATTATTGGTAGGCCTGTAAGCTTTGTTGCCAAAAGGCCACAAGGAGGATTAGTTCCATGCAACTAATTGTGTCACCCTCTTTAAATAAAGTCGTTATTATTATTATTATTATTATTAAATAAATCCTAACTTTTGTAATAAATTTTTTGCTTATTGAAAAGAGTAATAACAAGCAGAATTGGAATCAATTAAGTGGGCACAGTTTTGCAAAAGTCCTCACATATTAGCTTAACAATTGAATTTTCTACATTTATCAAATGAAAATTTGCCAGGAATCCAGTTGTCAAGAAATATTGTCACATGTAAGAAAATAACTTTTGTAATGGAGATTTTTCTTAAATATGTTGACTATGAATCAAGAGTTTTGACAACATATGCAATATAATCAGTCCATCTTTTCTTAGCTTTTGACAATATATATGACAATCTTGACAATATATATGACAATTTTGACAATATATATGACAATTTTGACAATATATATGACAATCTTAAATAAGAGCTAAACAGGATAAAAATGCATGTGTCACCTAACTTCCGTAACAGTTAACCATAACAATATAATGAAATAGATTTCTATCATTTTGAGGAGGCATAAGTTAGTGGGTAATGATTTCACAGTAACATCAAAGGACAAATAATTTCAGTGAAGTAAAAATATATAAGTAGTTGTAGCAGGGAAATTGAACGGTACAAGCAGCAAGCAGGCGAGTTTTAAACCATTGTATGATCTGTAATGTTGGTACATTGAACATTTCTGCACGTTTCACCTGAATTCTATTATTGCACTTTTAAATGTTTACATTTTAGCAAATGCAGGGTATACACTGCTGCAATGTTGCAGTTATGAAATAATTTGTTATAAATGAACTAAAACAATACAAAAGTTACTAATTCTGATTTTTTTCTGTGTATTCCTTTTGCTAGAAAATAACTCATTCTGGCTATCTGCATAAAACCTATTTGTGATCAATGCACTTTTCTTTAATATTATGCAGTTGATCTCAAATAAATAGTCAACTTTGCTTACAAGACTGTTAAGAAAGTTAAGAATATAGTGTAGGTTCATTACGTAGGTTAACTAAGGTTTTATTTTTTTTTTAAACAGAAGAACCAACTAGAAAAGTAAAATTATATCACTGAGAAAAGAAACGATACCTTGGTTGTTTATAACTCTGAAATAAGTGATAAAGAAATTATTGAAACAATGACACCACATTCCAAGAAAAAGAATCAAATGAAAAGAACAGGCACAAGTCCAAGAAAATACATCAGAATCCAAAAGAAATTGCTATTGGCAAATTCACTCTCTGTATATCCATCAAGGAAACAAAGAAAAACCAGGAAATGAAACAGAAGATAGCATCAAACTGTTATCTATTTGACTAGTGGTGCTACTTACAGCACAATATCTCATGAAAGTATTTGATGCATAAAATGTATCTTTATAGTTTTTATCACATATACATCATATGGCAAAATTCATTTCCCTATTTTAATAACTCCTGAAAATAGTGCACTTTTGACTAATTCAGGCTGATTTTTCGAGTACTGTGCATTATTATTATATGATTTAATTTTGGTTATATAGCTGAAACATTTAAGCCGCAAGCATATAAACAGTCCTTTTGAATAATTCTCATGTATTTTCCCACAGAACAGTATTCATTTGTAGCAAAGTCCCACACAAGCCAAGCCCCCCCCCACCCCCCATGATGAAAAGTGTGCTATTTTAAAACTACACCTTGCATTTTCTCAACAATAGCAACCAATGTTTTGGTAAAAGACAGGAACATGAAACTTGCCACAATTATTCATGAGATGTCACTAATAAAATTTACAGACTGAACAGGGATGGAAGAGTTCAGGTTCACAGAGGTCAAAGGTCAAAGGGTACAAAGTTTGCTAATTCTTCTAACACTAGTATATGGAAGAAAGCAAATCTGCTTTATTATCATTGTTTTCCAGAATTTTATTACAACCGAATGAAAAGAAACATTTTTGCTATATTTTTCTTAGACTTAATACAACAGTTTTAAATTTAAGTTGACTTTACTCCTATGTTCCAAGACTTCTAATTTTCCCATAATTGAGGTCATTGCACACAAAATACTGCCACAAGGCATATTGTGTAAGCAAGAGCAAACTAGGCATAATTAGCTTATTTTTATGCATAACATCAATGTTAATATACCATTTTGTTGAGAAATGCATACATAATTATATGAGAAAGAGAAAAGCAATTGCACAAATTTTCATATTTATTTTAAGGTGGCGCTCTCCAGTTTCGTACTTTGCATAGGGTTAGAAATTTAAAGAAAAATAATTAGCCAGGGTTTCCTCACTGGCTGTTCTGGCTATTTAAAAAAGACCTTGTATATCTTGGGCATTGTTAAAAGAACTTTGAATTCCCTTTATTTTGGTGTATGATTGATGGGTGAAATTTGGGTTATAGAGTATACAGCTTGGTCTTACTTAAGATGTGCACCTCTCAAAAAACTGCTAGCTCCGCTTAGTGATTTTCACTTCTTGGACTTCAAAAGTAAATAATAAAAAAAAGAGCCGATAACTTTTTTTACTTTTTAGATATTTTGTAATTTATTCATAGTACTTTCAGAGGCTGGTATTGTCTGCTCTGGCAAAATTTGTTTCCCTATTTTAATAACTCCTGAAAATAGTGCACTTTTGACTAATTCAAACTGATTTTTCGAGTACTTTACAGCGGCCATTTTGTCTGCCGTGTGCTTAGATCATGTCCAGTGTCCACAAGTACAATATGTAAAGACATTTCAGCCACAGTACATGAAAGTAACATAGAGGTATGCCAACATTCTCTCCATTGTGCATGTTGCAAATGCAAAATACTTCATCTTACACCTGTCACTCTCTCAGAAGCATGTATTATCTGTAGAGCGCCCCCATTAAGACAACATGTGCATTATTATTATATGATTTAATTTTGGTTGTATAGCTGAAACATTTAAGCCGCAAGCATATAAACAGTCCTTTTGAATAATTCTCATGTATTTTCCCACAGAACAGTATTCATTTGTAGCAAAGTCCCACACAAGCCAAGCCCCCCCCCCCCCCCCCATGATGAAAAGTGTGCTATTTTAAAACTACACCTTGCATTTTCTCAACAATAGCAACCAATGTTTTGGTAAAAGACAGGAACATGAAACTTGCCACAATTATTCATGAGATGTCACTAATAAAATTTACAGACTGAACAGGGATGGAAGAGTTCAGGTTCACAGAGGTCAAAGGTCAAAGGGTACAAAGTTTGCTAATTCTTCTAACACTAGTATATGGAAGAAAGCAAATCTGCTTTATTATCATTGTTTTCCAGAATTTTATTACAACCGAATGAAAAGAAACATTTTTGCTATATTTTTCTTAGACTTAATACAACAGTTTTAAATTTAAGTTGACTTTACTCCTATGTTCTAAGACTTCTAATTTTCCCATAATTGAGGTCATTGCACACAAAATACTGCCACAAGGCATATTGTGTAAGCAAGAGCAAACTAGGCATAATTAGCTTATTTTTATGCATAACATCAATGTTAATATACCATTTTGTTGAGAAATGCATACATAATTATATGAGAAAGAGAAAAGCAATTGCACAAATTTTCATATTTATTTTAAGGTGGCGCTCTCCAGTTTCGTACTTTGCATAGGGTTAGAAATTTAAAGAAAAAGAATTACCCAGGGTTTCCTCACTGGCTGTTCTGGCTATTTAAAAAAGACCTTGTATATCTTGGGCATTGTTAAAAGAACTTTGAATTCCCTTTATTTTGGTGTATGATTGATGGGTGAAATTTGGGTTATAGAGTATACAGCTTGGTCTTACTTAAGATGTGCACCTCTCAAAAAACTGCTAGCTCCGCTTAGTGATTTTCACTTCTTGGACTTCAAAAGTAAATAATAAAAAAAAGAGCCGATAACTTTTTTTACTTTTTAGATATTTTGTAATTTATTCATAGTACTTTCAGAGGCTGGTATTGTCTGCTCTGGCAAAATTTGTTTCCCTATTTTAATAACTCCTGAAAATAGTGCACTTTTGACTAATTCAAACTGATTTTTCGAGTACTTTACAGCGGCCATTTTGTCTGCCGTGTGCTTAGATCATGTCCAGTGTCCACAAGTACAATATGTAAAGACATTTCAGCCACAGTACATGAAAGTAACATAGAGGTATGCCAACATTCTCTCCATTGTGCATGTTGCAAATGCAAAATACTTCATCTTACACCTGTCACTCTCTCAGAAGCATGTATTATCTGTAGAGCGCCCCCTAAGCTATTTTTAGTTGCTTGTATATCAATTGAAGCATCCTCTGCCCTTTTCTGGCTTTACAGAAAACACCGAGGTAACTCCGATTGGTTCCGCTACCAAGCCTAGACTGATCTCATGTTGTACCTTACGCAAAAGGTACGACAGAAATATTATCCCTACGCCGACCAGCTTGGCGCACACGTATGTATAAGAGTCTAACAAAATAGTTTCATACACTTGGCTCTTTTACTTTGTTTATTTTCATGACTTGTTAAGATCAATCTAATATATGTCCTAATTGTAAATTAAACTAAGTAAAATTCTTAATAAAAAATGTGTTTTTGCGAAACCTAAATTTGCCAATGCTTATTGGACCGAATGCTGACTGATTCGGACCATGGCTGATTCGGACCAAATCACGGGCTGATTCGGTCTAAATTATGGGCTGATTCGGCCCAAATTCCAGTCTGATTCGGACCATGTGAAATATTATTAAGTTTCGTCTTGGATTTAACAGTGATATTTACATTTGTTTAAAATATGATATAAATTATTATTTCCCAGGTACATTCAGCAGTTCAAATCTGCATTTAATGAAAGAAAACTCCGATTTTACACGAGATAATGACGTTGTTATAATGATGTAAGACTGTTTATCTCGCACCGGCAATTCAGTAGTGAAATATTTTCAAAGCTGTTCATTCACCTTTGTGCAATTTATTTTTTATTTATTTATTTTTTTTTATTTTTTTATTTTTTTCTCGAAGTTCTCGTTTATTTATATTATACTAAAAAAATAAACTGGTTATGTTAAAGCAATTCAGTAGTGAAATATTTACAAAGCAGCTCATTCATCTTTGTGCAATTTATTTATTTATTTATTTATTTATTTTTTTTTTGTTGCGAAATTCTCGTTTATTTATATTATACTAAAAAAATAAACAGGTTATGTCAAAGCAATTCAGTAGTGAAATATTTTAAAAGCAGCTCATTCACTTTGTTTTAATATTTATTTATTTTTACTTTTTTTTTGTCTAAATTTTCTTTTATTTATATTATACTTAAAAATATAAACGGGTTATGTCAAAACCATTTAATAGTGCGCGCAAAAACCGACACGTGTCCTGTGGTTGTGAAACAACAGGGAGCCGTCTTCACCAGCAGCAAACATTCCAATTTCCCAAACGCATCCATCTATGCACGGATCTATCATAGCAGTCAAAATGAAATCTAAGATATGTTTGTGTTACATATTAGTCAAATTTAATATACATAATAATAACAATATTATAATTTAGTACTTCAACGATAACTATACATGCTTTATTCAAATTGAATATAAATATATAGTACTTTAAACGATAATAACAACTAGATGCATCCCTTAATGTATGAAATCAATAATTTCATTGAATTGATTATTTATTATAGTTGAAAACTTTAGCTTGTGGTGACATGTTCGGATCGGCGCCGGCCATGGTAGATGACGTTCTACAGGAGTATGGTAACCCCCGAAAACCAGAACACTCGTGACCAGTGTTTTCTACAATGGTCAGGATATGTAACCGAGCACGAGAGGCCATGCGACCAAGGGATCCTCATGACCTTTCTTTTGAGGTAATTAGCGTGTCAATTATTATTATTTTGTAATAACAACAAATGCATAGTTAAATAAATAACACTTTATATATATATATATATATATATATTTTTTTTTTTTTTCTTCAGTTGGACGAAGACTTCATTATGTCACAGATACCCAAATCATTATTCGGGGTCGATGTTAGGGTCAGCAACCGACGACACCTGGTCTTCGCCACTGGCAAACAGCTGGAGCTGCTGTCCAAGGCAAAGACATGGTTCATTGATGGAATCTTCAAGATTGTCAAGGATCCGTTTTACCAGCTCCTGTCAATCCACGCCTTCGTCAAGTCCGGCGATGACATGAAACAGCTACCACTATGTTTCATCTTGATGTCGGGAAACGGGAAACAAAAGAGATTACAAAAAGGTTTGTTTCTTTTTAATTATAAGTGAATAATATTGATCTTGCATATATGATTCCCAAAATGTACGTTGTGAATAATGATATGATTCCTTGTATATACACAGGTGTTCAGGGCTGTTCTACAACATCTACCAACGGAACCTGTTGTGACCTCATTTGTGGCAGACTTCGAAGCAGGGACCTGGCAAGGACTACGAAGCGTCTTTGATGACCCGGTCATTCACGGTTGTGCGTTCCATTTCAGTCAAGCCCTGTGGAGAAAGGATCAAGAAAAAGGACTTCAGGTATTAATCGATTTTACGTTATGTTATGTTAATCAACAATTTAAAAGGAAATTTTGTATTTCGGTTCCTAACATTTTCTGTTCCCAGATTCATATATATAAAACTTTGATAGGCGTTATATACTAATATGTAAGTAAATACATTTGGAAAAAGTAATATTGCTGGTTAATTTCAGCAGATATGACTAAATATTATTTATTTTTACATTTAGAAAATATATTTCATGCTAATATTTTTTAAGGTGGCGTACAACAGCAGGGACGAAGTCTACAAGTTCTGAGGAAAGTATTTGCACTACCATTCCTACCGTCGGAGGACATTGCTGCCGCTTTTGATGAGCTACGCCAGAAGGGAACTGGGTCAGACGACATCGTGAAGTACATGGACTATGTACATGGACAGTGGATTACTAGGAGCATATCGGACGTGACATCGTTGAGTGTGTATGGGCGCAGTATTATGACAAGCAATGATGTTGAGGGGTGGCACCACCGTATCAACAGGCGCGCCAAGAAAGGCAACTTGCCTTTCTACCTGTTGATAACGCTTCTTTACAATAAGGCCACCGTTATTCCCACGCAAGTTAAGATGGTATCTGAGGGTAAACTCTGGAGATACCAGCGTAAACAGACGAGGAAGTGTAAGGGACGCTTGACGGCACTGTGGAAGACCTACGCAGCCAAACGAACCTCCACCAGTCAGCTACTGAAGTTATGCGCCAGCATTTATGGACCATGTTAGTTGCTCCATTGCTATATTATATAAATAAAAATTTTGTTAATAATAATATGCTTCTTTTTATCTTTGCTCTTGTACAATATACACAACGTCATTATCTCTCTCTCTCTCTATCTCTCTCAAAAATAATTTGAACAAAGGCGAATTAGATGCTTTGAAAATATTTCAATATTAAATTGCTTTGACAGAACCAGTTTATTTTTTTTAGTATAATATAAATAAAAGAGAATTTCGCAACAAAAAAAAAAAAAAAAAAAAATGGAACAAAGGGGAATGAGCTGCTTTGAAAATATTTCACTGTTAAATTGCTTTGACATAACCCGTTTATTTCTTTAGTATAATATAAATAAACAAAAATTTCGACCCCCCCAAAAAAAATTAGAAAAAAAATTGCACAATGGTGAATGAGCTGCTTTTAAAATATTTCACTACTGCATTGCTTTGACATAACCCGTTTTTTTTTTGTATAAAATAAATAAACAAGAATTTCGAAAAAATAAAATAAATAAATAAAAAAATAAATAAATAAATTGCACAAAGGTGAATGAGCTTCTTTGAAACTATGTCACTATTAAATTGCATATGCGAGATACATCATTATAACAACGTCATTATCTAGCGTAAAATCGGAGTTTTGTTTCATTAAATGCAGATTTGAACTGCTGAACGTACCTGGGAAACAATTAGAAATATCATATTTTAAACAATTGTAAATATCACTGTTAAGCCCAAGACGAAATTTAATAATATTTCACATGGTCCGAATCAGCCCGTGATTTCTGCCGAATCAGCCATGGTCCGAATCAACCTGCTCCGATTGGAGCGAATGCCGGCTGATTCGGCCCGTGGCTGATTCGGCCCAAATTACGGGCTGATTCGGCCCAAATGCCAGGCTGATTCGGACCATGTGAAATATTATTAAGTTTCGTCTTGGATTTAAAAGTGATATTTACATTTGTTTCACGAGATAATGGCATTGTTATATATAATGAAATGAAATGATGTAAGACTGTTTATCTCATGCACCTTTGTGCGAAATTTAAATAGTTTACTTTATTGTATTGTGAAATAATAAAATTAATAACACCAAAAAACAATCGTGAAAACAGTGGTCATGTAGGTAATGTGTTTTCGTCTATATATATTGGTCTCAGTATGCTAATGTTTTGGTTAGATTGTTTTCGTCTCTATATACTGGTCTGAGTATGTTAATGCCTTTTCTAAAAAGTTGATTTATGTAGAATTGATCTTTATACTAAATAAATCTTCAATAGTAAAACAACGAGCACCGTAAGTTATTTTCATTAGCTGAATTTATAATGTATTATTTAATTGTATGCACATGATTATTGAAAGTGAATTGGCAAAACCCGTTGGATCAACGCCGCTATAATTAAAGCACTATTTATGTCATTTGCCAATTTACTGAATTTAATACTATTCTAGAACACAAAATATAATGCTGACTTGAAATAACTTTGTGATCTTTGGCTACATAGAAGTGTTATTATATTATATGTGTTTAAAATAATAAAATATCTATTCAGAAATCAATATTTAATGGGTTGAATGTGTGCTGTTAATGAAATATTTTCAGATGTTTCAAAGGTTAAAACGAAAATAAGTTGGTTTACTGGTTCGAGATTTTACTCAA
This sequence comes from Margaritifera margaritifera, assembly GCA_029931535.1. Taxonomy (NCBI): domain Eukaryota; kingdom Metazoa; phylum Mollusca; class Bivalvia; order Unionida; family Margaritiferidae; genus Margaritifera; species Margaritifera margaritifera. The sequence goes on along the minus strand of JAQPZY010001017.1, from coordinate 958,407 downwards.
AAGATAAAAAAAATTAACGATAACAGTAAAGTACGTTATACTATCATCAATGGCTCTTTGCATAACATTTTTGGGAGCTAATATAATGCGAAGAAAGCACGATTTGCATGAAAAATCAATACAAACCATGGGTAAATTTATATTTCATTCTCTTACTATCTTTGCGAAAACAGTAATAACTATTAAAATAAATCATATATATATATATATATATATATATATATATATATATATATATATATACGAATAAATGTTACTGCATGAGCCATGTTTTCACGATTTTTGCAGTTAATAATTTGCATAATATTAAATCATTCATATGAATTCACAGAAAATAAATAATATACTGTGCTAATAAACAAAAATTTGTAAAATATATTTCATCTTTCAACAGAGATAACACCTCCATTTATCATTTTCTTTATTTTAATTATTGCAAGGTGCACAAGATTAGCAGAATATAGACGTATAATATTGATGTATGATATTGTATTGAATTAAATCATAAATTTGACAGAACCCCAGTTTAACTTTTTAGTATAATATAAATAAACCACAATTTCGCCCCCCCCCCCAACCCAAGAAAAAAAGGTGCACAAAGGTGAATGAGCTGCTTTGAAAATATGTCACTATTAAATTGCCGATGCCAGATAAACAGTCTTATATCATTATAACAACACCATTATCTCGTGTAAAATCGGGGTTTTGTTTCATTAAATGCAGATTTGAACTGCTGAACGTACCTGGGAAATAATGAGAAATGTCATATTTTAAATAAATGTAAATATCACTGTTAAATCGAAGACGAAACTTAATAATATTTTACATGGTCTGAATCAGCCTGGCATCTGGTCCTAATCAGCCCGTAATTTGGTCCGAATCAGCCATGATCCGAATCAGCCTGTTCCCATTGGAGCACCTCCGTTGTAAAAGCTTCAGTTTTGGTGGTGCGTAGTTGTATACGTTGTGTAGACTGGTCCCCTGTCGAACTTTGATTAAATTTACCACAAGTAAGAGCTATTGTCAACCTTGACCTTTCCTAAAACAAAATGGCCACAGGCTCTGTATTAGGAATCAGGGCACAATTAATACTTGTAGTCTGAGTCTATTTTTAGAGCATTTTTTCCTCTCTCATTTTGGTGGTGATGTATGCATTAGATTTAGGCATTCTTAGTATTGATTTAAAGGAAAATGTGTATTGTTTAGAATATGAGCATTATGGCGTGGTTGTCTGTGTGTATTTTGGCGACAGCACAGTGAGTAATGAGGCATTGGTGCTGATCCGGAAGTGAAATCTGTGACCCATTGCACGTTGCTTTCTTTTACAGTCCAGCCTCGTAGAAGACCTATGACAAGAACTTCACCGTGAGTTCATTGTTGAAGATACTTTAGATTAATATATGATTTATTAGGATTTGAACACAACGGAAATTTCAGTACTGACAAACAAATGTAGTGACTATATAGGAAAAATAATTGTGATCTGAGTCCGTAAGTAGTTAGCTGCCATTCGGACCACTTCGACTATTTTCCAAACATGGATTGACTGAGAAGTTGCCAATGCATCAAACTTTTTATTCATTCGCAATGTTTTGGTCAATCCTACGGTCAACCCAATCGCAGAAATAGCAGAGGTTGTTCAAATATATTGTGGTTTCTTTTTGCGAATACACTTCAGGCGAAAATAATGTATTGTTTTTTCCCGTAAATTACTACGTCGACATAGATTCGAGCTATACATTTGTCTCGAAGAAATATCCAAATATCTTAATGGAGCGTTGAGGTGACGTCCGTAGGGCCTCAACAAGTTATTTTTTGCCCAAAAGCCCCAAGAGAGCAAGTTATCCGTTAGAAATTTAATTTCATCAGTTCGGAAGGACCCAGACCTAAGTATGGCTCGTATTACCATGCTATGTCGTGAGCGTTTATATATATACCGTGGCTACTGTTGGTTCCTAAATGTCATGTGGCTTCAAACAAAGTCAAGTAGGATCTCAAGTAATTTTTCTGGGCAAAGTTAGGTTCAAAGAATCTGGTACACAACGCCTGACCATTTTTTTTGACTTCTATCTTGGACTCGTTGAAATGTTGGAACTGAAAAGGATTTTGATCGATAGTTCCGTTGAGGATGCATTGCTGACAATGCCGATGAGTAAACGTTTTGGTAGTTGACCTTGGAAAACATTATCTTCAATCTAAGGCCGTCGTAAAGGCGGGCGATACCGCGCCAAGGCCTGGGGGGGGGGGGTACATTTTGCGGAGTTTGCGGTATTTTTCCGAGGTGGGGTGCGCCGAAGGCCACACTTGCCTCGGGCGCAGTTTCGTCCAGCGCAAACTTGCAACGGCCCTGCTTCGATCTTGGATCGGAGTCCAGAGGCAATGGTGAAGGTTTTAACTTGTGCTCGTCGTAGAGGTTACTTGGCTGTCGTTCTGTTTAGAGTTTGATTAATGTCGTTTTCCACTTTAGGTAAGACGTCCACACGTCGCACGCAGAGTCTGGCTTCTTCGATGTTCGTTGGTACTCGTTAGCATTAGTCGTCAAATGGAACACGGTACTACTTCGATTCAGTCTCAGGCGTATATACATTCCTTTCAACAAATACTTGTCTTGCAACCACATGTCCAAATGCAAACGATCCATCATTTCTGATCTATGTCCTGGTTTGAGTTTCTTTTGGCGGTCGTTAAGTCCAACATTGTGAGGAACATCGTACTCAGTCAACTCTGTGTCGTTGAATTTGTCCAATGTGTCAGGTTTCCATTCCACTGAAGCATCCAGATGTGCGCTCTTGGCTTCTTTCCCGTATGTCAAAGATTTTCTAGGCATGTTCGGTAAGTGTAAGTGTCCATGCTGTTGCTCACCAGTTTGCTATTCAACTACAAATCTACATCGTTGAACAACGAATGCATACAATTGTTGATCGGAGCCACTCTGGCATCGGCGCCTGGATTGCTGTTGTCCGTTTTGAGAACTTTGACTTTCAGGCACAAGTTGCTGTTATTCAGATCGATGTAATCTTCGGCTCGTCCTTTGGTTTCAAATGCGATAGGTGCTGAGGTGGTCAAAGATGAAACAGGATTCTTGCATCGTCATCATCGTCGGTGGCATGGGAAACAAATAGAATTCCAACTTGGAACATTTACAAGAATCTCGGTGCATCATTTTCAGTTAGTAATAAAATAAAAACAATTTTCTGACAGCTGTATTTCTTTAGTTATTCTTTTTCTGATCCTGTCTATTAGATCTGAATGGTTTTTGACGTCGCTTTCTTCCTTGTCCTTGCTGTGGCATAGAGGAGGAAGTAATTACCTTGGCCTGAAGTATGAAGCGAATTTATAGGGGTGTCTCGGTGCCTTGGGAGGTATTTTCCAGTTTGAGTCAACACAAGTTTTCCTGCTTTCATCAAGACTTGTTTGGGTCTTTGTTGATCGATGAGTTTTTTTGCAGGTATTATTTTCCTTACATCAAAACTGCATCATTTAAAGTTTAAGATGGACTCTACAGTACGAAAAACTGACTTTAACATATCTCCTAAACCATGTTCTCGTTGTCGAGCGACACCTTGGTACACAGTATACATCTGCTATTATTCACTGGAGAATCTTTTTTCGAAAATGTAGTTTCGCGATGACTTTGTTAATCTCTATGAACTAGTGGTATCCAGAGCGGCTTGTGAGCGCATGGATGAGATCTATAGGTAGGTACACAAACATCATCACTTTTGCTAGTAAAGCGAAAACATTTTGCTGCATCAATGATGTCGTTGTGAGTACGTGGATGACATCCATGGGTAGGCACACGCACAGCATCGCTTTCGATAGTATAGCACCCAGGTCGTGCTGCATCGCTTATGTCACAGGATGGGGCATCACTCTGGTCGCAAGGCAAAACATCACACTCAAGTTCGTTGAACTTGGAGTTAGCATTGGGTTCCTCACACGGTTGCTGTGTCGAATTCATCTTTCTAGGTTGACGTTGGTATTCTCAATGAACTTTCTGTCTTGGAACTCCCTCCATTTTTATACCGGAAGTCGGTACCCGTAAGGTAACGTTTTGTGGTAGGAAAGTTGCACTCCTTTCTGGTAGACGATCTGATATACTTTTTCCGAGGGTCGACTGATGATTTTGGTGATCTTGCAAACGCACAAATGTTATGAGGATCCACCGTTTTCACGCAAAAGTCTTTATCTTGTCCTGACTTTAAGTCCTCTTTTAAGACGTCAGAGTTGACCACTTGACTGGAACGATAGTTCAATGTCAGTCCTTTCACTTTACATTTGGTATGAAGTTGTCATTGCTTGTCTCAATACTGGTAACCGTAATTGTTTGGTCCACCACTGGCAAAACTCAACATAGTGTCTTCAGAATGTTCATCAGTCTAAGCTCCTAAACGTTTGCCTTCAATGCAAGGGTGATAGCTTCCAGGGTGATCGATGTACATGCAACTATCGGTGTCAAAATAAAGGACTCGATTTCCTAAAGGTTCCAAGACAGAATACAATTTTAAACAGGCATGGCTATCACGTCCACTGCAATGATGACATTTCCAAACTCATGACCGGGGTGTGTGTGTGCAAACTCTGCAACTTCTTCGTAATTCACAAGTCATTAAACACATGGACATCATACGTGAAGATTTAATATCTTCACGTACGATGTCCACGTGTTTAATGAGTTTTCCTTTGTCGCCAATGAGTTGAAAGTATCGACTTGGATCTACCAAGTATCCCGTCTTTGGCAATATCAGACGTTGAGCCCATTTTCCCCACGAACAATGCAACATGACTTTTGCAAACAATCATCTTTCTTCGTTCGTTTCCATGTGTTCCAAGGTGATGCCTAATAGGGATCGATATCGTTGTTTGAATGCCTCTTTGTCTTTTGGAGTCTGACACCAAGAAGGATAGCCACTAACTTCTTGCTTCAGTTTTAGAAATTCGTTGATGTAGCCTGAAAAAAATCCCATCATTGGAGTCATCGTTATCTTGTTGGTATTGCTATGTGGTAGGAAAGTGCCAAATTTCATATACATTTAACAAGCTGTACGACACAATTCGGCATTCACCCACATTCCTGTCAAGTCCCGTTCTTGATCATCATGGCAACAAGGTTGGTTTTGATTACACGTTTCAGCACACATGCTGCATAAAGGAAATGTTAGTTTTCCGTGGCCATGATGTGGTAAAACAGGATGGTACACGTTCGTCAGTGGCAAAACTTTGCATTCGCTCAAACCTTGGTATTGGCAAATGTGTTCCACATCGATGTGTTCTGTCAACATTTCAGGATGACCGGTGGGGAATCAAGCATGTTTATACACCCAAGGATACAAGGAAAACACATAGATGTATTTGATTTGTTCTCCTTGAGATTCGTCCACTTCGTACAACATGCGTGTCGCACTGGTTCGTCCTACAAATAAATTATCGCGTGGATTTAAAGGTTCGATGTCCACCACATCGTACTCTTCGGTAATGCGCTAAAATTCTGGATCAGTTTTCAAAAGTTGATTATAGTCATGTTCCCACATCTCTATCACTTGAAATCCTTGACTTTCTACACTCTGGCGTTGTTGATATATTTGGTCGTACAACTCTTCCATGATGAACTCTGAGAGAAGACTTTTCAGGTCTTCTTGAGGAAAACAAGTAGGGCATCCATGAAATAAACATCCCTGAAATTTGTAGACTATCTGTGGGTTTTCTAAATCCCAACCATCCATGAATATAGTTCCAATTTTCATTTCAACACCGTTTCTAGCATGTTCTATCCACTTGTCTTGCGTTTCACACAAGTAATGGAGCCAGCACAAAGCTTTGGCTGAATATCGACGTCAGACGGTGAGGTAGGATTGAGGTGGTATAATGGCTAGTTTGTTCTCGGGCACGAACTGTTTTTGGTTAACTAATCCACATGCTTTGGATATGGTAGAAGCTTCCCTCTAGGGATCGAAACCTCAGTGATCCAGAAATAATTGTCAAAATTTTTCACAACACTGTCGTAAAACGTTTACATTGGATCAGCAATATTTCAACATTTCTTCTTGAAAATCAAGTCAGTCTGAAGAGTGGAGTTGATACCAAGCGTAAAAAGCTCATCGTTGTTCTGTGTGCATTCCGTCAGTGTCATAGTGGCAAACTTAAGGCAAATGCGGGAGCACGACGTATTGATTAGCTTCAGTATTGAAAAAGTGTGGAAAATAGCCTTTACCCATTTCTGTCATTCCAAACATTTTAGGCATTCTGCTTAATGGCATAGCCAAATAACTCATGGAGTCTTTAAATTGTAAGTGTCCCACTGTCATATAATGACTTTGGCTCCATTTATGGTCACAGTTAGGAATTCAGTGTCTTCTTCTGAATAATATTTCAAAAGAAATTTTCTGTCGTATCCTGCAAAATTGTGAGCCATGACTGCATCGTATCGATGACAGTTCCCATAACACTGGATTTCCTCTTCCCTCCAAGTGTCGTCGGTAGGGGTCTAAGATCCATTCGCCAAAATTATTAAGAGTGTGAGGTCCACGAAATATTTTTTCTCGTCCTCCCTGAATCACACTGCAATTTGGATAGTGAAAAAATAAAGATTCTTGTATACATTTGTCACAAGCACGATGAGCTACACAAAAGCTAGGAATGTGAATTCCAGTCTCTTGTGAACATTCAAAGTCAAAAAGGATAAAATCCACATATTTATTATTATTATTCTTGTTCTGATCGTCATTTACATGTAATACTTCCTCGAGTTCATGGTCATATGTTTGAATGTAACACTAATGATTGAAGTTTACAAGTTGGTCGCAAAACCTGCATCTTTTCTTTCCTGGACAAGCATGTGACTTTTGGTTAATCATTTGAACAAGATGTCCACAAATGGATCTCACTCTCAATAATTCGCAAACACTTTTCTGTTGTTAAAAATTGTTTCATGCAATGTTGTTCTTAACAGGCTGGACTGACGAATGTTCGCTTGCAAGTAGAGCAATTAATTCTTTCTTTTCCTTCAGGAGGTATCCATCTACTCCATGACAACACAACGGTGCATAAATCCGTTGTCGTGACAGACTTCCTGAAGGAACACAACACCCAAACTTTGCCACATCCTCCATACAGCCCTGATAGAACTCCAAGTGATTTTTGGCTGAATCCTGTTATCAAAGATTTGCTGAGTGGCCGACGGTTTGAAAACCACGATGAGGATTTTCAGTGTATGAACAACATACCCAAAAGTAAATAAAAAATTGGATAATAAAACTGAAAAAGTGTGTAGAGATGCATGGGGAGTACTCTGACGTAATGTTCATGAATAAAGTGTGTAGAGGTGCATGTGGAGTACTTTGATGTTCTGTTCATGAATAAAGTGTGTAGAGATACATGGGGAGTACTCTGACATACTGTTCATGAATAAAGTGTGTAGAGATGCATGGGGAGTACTCTGACGTACTGTTCATGAATAAAGTGTGTAGAGATGCATGGGGAGTACTCTGATGTACTGTTCGTGAATAAAGAACTTTGTTGTACAGTGCACTAAGATTCAGAATCAAAGTAAAGGTACTTTAATAAGTTGATAAAAACAGATTAATGTTGATTTTTCTTTTTTTTAAACCAATGTTTCTAAAATCTGCAATTTCCTTTTATCATTGTCCTCCCCTATGAGTCCGATTTTACTAGGCAAATGTATCACAGGCTTTAAGTAACTTTGGAGTGACAGCCAGTAGTACAAGCAGAGTTCATGCATCAATAAATGCAGCATGCAGTCCACCATCTAATTCATACACTCATTCACATGTGCAACAAGTTTAACTGCCGAGAGTGACCTATCACAAGATACAGGAAGGAAGGACTTTTCAAGTAGCATATAATGTAGAAAACGTGGAAGAATCTATGTGATTTTTAGCTAAACACAAATACATAACCAATGTTAGTAAAGCATAAAATGTAGGGGACAGTGACCCTCTTTGGTTGTAAGAGCCTCGGAGTGAACCAACAGAGACACATCCAATTATCAAGTTTCATCATTGAAACATACACAGCACCAAATAAATGAACTTTAAAATACAAATATCAACAAAGTCACAAAAGAACTAAAATAGGTCACAGAGACCTCATTTTGCAATAAGAGTGTAGTACCGGTACCTATCAAGATACATGCCTTTACCACATTTTATGATTCTAGGCAGGATAGAATTAGTATGCATATACCATGCCCAATGAGGAGCAGCAATAACAAGATTTACATATTGTATTTAGGACCAACTTGATGCCTTAAGTCTTCTGGTGAAAACTCTGGAGGAGTAGCAATAACATGATTTTCAAATGGGTCTTGTGGTGGCCATATTTGATGTCAGATCAGCACCATTTTCATTTAGGACCAACTAGACATCATAAGAAGTGTATTAGTGAAAATCCCATGTTGATATGACCATCCACTCAGGTGAAGTAGCAATTACAAGATTTTCAAGATGGCCACTTTGGAAGCCATATTGGATGCCCAGGTGACACCATTTTTGTTTAGGACCAACTAAACATCATAAGAAGTCTTCTGGTGAAAATCCCATGCCAATATGACTTTCCATTCAGGAGGAGTGGCAATAATAAGATTTTCAAGATGACTGCCATGTTGGCTATATTGGACATCAGATCGGTGCCATTTTCATTTAGGACAAACTTGACATCATAAAAGGTCTTTTAGTGAAAACCCCATGTTGATATGACCATCCATTCAGGTGGAGTAGCGATAAAAAGATTTTCAAAATGATTGTCTTGGTGGCCAAATTGGATGTCAGATCAGCACCATTTTCATTTAAGATCAACTAGACACCACATGAAGTCTTTTAGTGAACAACCCATGTTGATATGACCATACATTCAGGAGTAGTAGTGAAAACAAGATTTTCAAGATGGTTGCTCAGTGGCCATATTGGATGTCTGAGCAGCACCATTTTTTCATTTAGCTCCAACTAGATCTTGGGATAAACATGTGTGAAAAGTTTCATGGCAATCCTCCAAATATTGTAGTAGGATTAGCAATAACAAACTTGTGCTAACAGATGGATGGATGGTTGATGATGATGATATAGTCGATTGTCCGATGGACAACAGGCCAACCCATAAGCTCCTCTGTTTATTATGACCAGTAAAGCTAAAAACCTAATGAGATTGTGTCACACACTGCATTAGCTACAAGACCAAAGGGGCAATAACTCAAATTGTGCGAGCAAGTGATGTGGTGACATGTGCATCTTCAGGTGATGACCATAATACATACCAAGTTTCATGGCAATCCATAAGAAAGCACAGGACTAGTTGTACTAATGAGATTAACATACACTGCGATAGGATACAGGTAGAAAAAAAAAAAAAAAATTTCTAACAAATATGGAAGGAGGAAAGTGATATGTTAATATGTGCGTCTCCAGGCGATGATCATATTCTTTATGAACTTTCACAGCAATCCAGGGAAAACTGAGTGACTATTTGCACTGATGAGATTGTGTCATGCTTCAAGACAAAATGGACAATAACACTAAAAAAAAATTTTTTTAAATTGCAGGAGCAAACTGGTTTGTAGATCTGTGCATCTTCTGGTGATGACCATGATACCAAGTTTCATGGCAATCCATCTAAAAATGTGGAATGTTTTGCATTAATGAGGTTGTACAAGACGGAATGATGGACAAATGAACATGAGGATTACTATATAACTCTCCCCCTCCTTAAACATGGGGGTATTAAAAAAGGACAATAAGACCAGGGAGAAAAAGCACAAAAAAATAGACTACTGAGTGAATTAAAATAATTGATCATAAGACTAAAAGAGTAAGAAAAGGTAATTTATTCAGAAAATATTTGAAACAAATTACAAAACTAAGGCACTTTGGCTTTAAGAACTTCTGGATGACAAACACACTGATTAATCAGGCATACATTTATTTTGAAAGAATACAGAAGAATAAAATAATCAGTGAGCATTAATACAATAAAATATAAATAAACTATAAATATCACAGTTACATCAATATTTTTCAAGATAAATCAAACATTCTGACTCCATTTAAAGATAACCCACAAAGTGTGCAAAAAAACTTTGAATAATCATTGTAATGTGAGAGCAATGAACAAGTAGTTTAAGTTACAGTAAACATACAATAATATGTCATTTATTCTTGCGGAGTTCATGAGGGGAGTTTATCTGTGGAATTCAATATTCCCAGATTGGTAGTTTCCTTACAATACAGTATTAAAATATGAGTAGATGAAGATATGCGAAATTTATAAGCTGCAAAACATAAAAGCCACAACATCTTTGAAATAGGGAAATACATTTTTTTAGTAGCAATGATCAACAGTAGGTTTACAGTATGTATGGTTGGTGTGCGGAACACACATACTGTCAGATCATGCAATTTAGATTCTTCCTCTTTCCCTATATTTACTCTAAATTGCATCATTAGAAGAAATATCAACAGCCCTTATTCAAAACATATGAGATTTACTATCAATTTACATTTTCCTTAAGCTTCATCACTGACAACACATCAAAAATATTCCACAGAAAAATGTATGGTAAGACTAGTCTCATAGATAATGCCTGCCACTGTTGTTTTAAATGTCCAGTTTTACAAGATTTTATATCTGGCACAATTTTTGCTATACATCATGGAATGTTTTCATAACTTTGAATCATGATACAAAACTGTTTACCTTGATTACCTTTATTTTAGAAGTTAGTACAATTATATAATGTATCTTTTGCTATTCAAGATGAATCACTCTTTCGGACTCCAGTTAACTTTGGCTATGAAACCATGGGAAAAACTTGGATAGTTAAATTACTGTGAAAGTGAGAGCAAGTTTAAGTAACGTTAAATGTCAGGTGAGGTGCTATTTAACTGTTGGCCTATATATACAGACTGCATTAGTCAATTCAAAGGATATCATTTCAAACCAACATCAAGCTGTCTTGTTGGGATGAGTCTGTAGTGTATTCTAGTTATCAGTCATTCATAGTGAAACACTTCTCAAAGATCATGTGTATTAGGCAATCATTTGTCACTTGTTCAAGATCCTTTGAGCTGAATTACTGCAGGAATAACACTTTCATTAAGCTACCACCTATCTCCAGAAACTATTTCCTTATTTCCTATAGGTGGCCAATAAAGGCATGTTTGAATGCCCTTGTAAAATAGACAATGTATTACTAAAGAATTTCCCTATAGATAAACCTAGGAATAAAGAGAATAAAGCTTTGAAAGAGTGAATACTTCATGACATAATATAAGGCAAACATTTATGACATTAGTGAAGAAAGTGATCATCAATAGTCTTGTATTTTCATGAATACAATCAACAGATCAGTAACTTTTTATATTGGTAATAAGATATAAAAAATATTTCAAAACAGAAAATGGCAGTTACTTGATCAGAGACAAAAAGAGCCTGTACAATTGTTGCATTTTCTTTTCTTTATCTGTTAGCTCTTGACAGCGTATTTGATATGGCATGTACATTAAAGTCTAATATGAAGTTAACTGTGTGGAGTAAAAGATGAAATGGCAGAAATGTACAACAGCAACAAAAGTATTAAGAATGGCACATTATATGCCCTATCTATGATTAATACTCCTCTATGCTGGTAAATGAAATTTATGTGCAGAAATCAATTTCTTTCACAAACCCCTTGACATTTGACAATTTGACCCCAAAATTGATAGGCTTCTTACTTACCCAAGTGTAAGCCATCCACAAGGTTTGGTCCAGGTCTGTGATGTAGAACTAATGTTATTGTGCAGAAACTATTTATTCGATCAGTCACAATGATCATAACCACTGACCTTTTGATTACAAAATCAAAAGACTTCTTCCTTACCCCAAGTGCAAGTCATCCACAAACTATGGTCCAGGTATGTGATGTAGAACCAATATCATTGTGTGGAAAAAAAAGTTTCTTCTTTCTTTCAGAGACCTTTACCTTTGATCTTTTGACATGTTTCTTGTTTTCTGTCACAGTGACCTTGACCATTGAGCTTTTGACCCCTAAATTGATAGGGATCTTCCTTACCCCATATGCATGCCATCCACAAGTTTGGAAACTGTAGATGGTAGACAACTAGAGTTACTGTTTAAACACCAAACTGGTAATAGCAAAAGACACATGGACAGACAACATCACAACATAATATGCCCTGTCTTTTGGTAAGTGTATAAAAAAGTAAGGATGAAGATAGGACCATACTATGAACTCAACTGACCTAAAGGACAAACAGCTACATAGAAATAGTAACAAAATGAGTAATGAGCTAGAAATCATTTTTTTTAGAAAGATAATAAAAAATATATAAATTGTATGCCCCACAGTGACTGAAATGACCTAACCACAAACCTTAACCACAGTGTGATGTAAGTACATAAGTATGGACAAGGGTAACACTATGTGCCATGACCACTATTGTGGTGGGGCATAACAAATGGAATTCATCTCACAGCATTCAAAACTTTAGTTACACACACTTAACATAACTGGATGCTGTGGAAGATGGGTTTAGTAAGGAACTTCACTGGCTCTGTCATAACTAGAGAAAAGTGTTGAAAACTGGGATACAGAGATGCTGCCAGGATTTTATTTAAAGGGGGGAGCTCCCCCATTGTCACCAAAATAAGGGGGGAATAGAAAAAAATGACCATAGTTCAATATTTACCTAACACATAAACATCCGTCTCTTTCTTGCTCTGTTGAAATCAAAATTCTCAAAAGATGTCTCCTCTAGTTGTTTAAGCATTAATCTGTTGATCATTTCTAAGCTTAATGTGTTCGTTATCTGTGTATGAATATTGTTCTGTGCTGAGAACCCCCTTTCACATATGCTTAGCTAGCTAAGCCAGCTTGAACAAGTTGGAAAACTGTTCTTTATTGTTGTTATGTAAAATTTTCAACAGCTCATAGGTATTGTCTCTTGGATATCTCTGTTCCAAAATAATATTTTTCACTAACAAGAGCCCTGCCAAAGTTTCACTTTCTTGAATCAGTGCTTTGCTGACTACTATGCTAGATTTCTTATCTGTTCCACAATGTTGTATTAGGGTTTTAAGTCCATCAATATCATAGCTTGTTCAGGCAGAGGTATATTGATTAAAAATAAATATCCTTACTTTTTCATTTCTTTTTATATTCTTATTTATTCAATTTATCTTTACCCTTAGAATGCTGTATAGCATTGTAGCACAAGATCCCTCAAGGCAGAATTGTTTGAGAAAAGAAATGAAAATTGCACTCTACTTTTAAATTTCCTGTATTTTAATTAGGCTCAGTATTCTGCCTTTTTGACATTTAATCATGAAATACCACTTAATATGGGGTTGATCGGCATGCCGTCTGTTTTTGTCCATCCAGCATGTACATTGGACTCATATTCAACATTATTTTCAGGTTAAAAATTACTCACTGGTATTTCCAGTAACAACATGTACACTCCAGAAAATTATGATTATGAAGGTTTCTAAAATTTGTATTTGTCTCCATTAAATCATATCTTGCCACTAGAACAACTTGAAGTAACAGTTAAGGGGCTACATATATATATATATATATATATATAAATATATATATATATATATATATATATATATATATATATATATATATATATATATATATATATATATATATATATATATCTTGGATAAATTGCATTGAATTTAATTTTGCAGAATGTGCTAAAGATTCTGTTCAGAGAATGGCACTATAGTTAGGTTTAAATGTGACCTCTTAAACAACTTATCAAGACCACACCACAGATAAAACCCAATGGTGTAATTTGCAAGTAAAGGTCCAGTCGTAATGGACATATCTCCACCTTGGATCATAGCAATGATTTGTATTTTGTCTTCTATTTCAGCACAAATGATGGCCCCACTGTCACCTAGCAATGCAAATGGTCCATGATTATCATCATCAACTGGAGGAGTCTCAACCAAAACATAAATGTATTTGTGATCATTTAAATTACAAGAAACAAAAAGTTCTTTGTTATAGTCTCCTGTATGCAAAAGTCCATGTGTAAGGTTTGTTGTCGCTCCCCATTTGTAGACATCATGAAGTTCTTCCAGTGAACGATCAAAAGGCTGAACCATAACACTTGACCCAAATTCTCCATCTGCTGTTTTGAAAAAGGGAATGCATCTGGGTATTTGGTGTGCATTAACTCTTACAGCCATGATATCGCAACAGTCTACTGAGATGTGTCGATTCATTGCTGGAACCTGCATGATCACAGATCTTCCTATAGTTATAGGTCCAACTTGTTGTCCTCTGATCTCAACATGGACATCAACATTGTTAGGAACAATGTGAGCACATGTAAGAAAATACAGTTTTCCATCTGTATCAATCACAAAACCACCAAGGGTACCACGTCTATTGAGCACACAGCAATGCAAGGTCGAACCAACAGAATAGTACAGCTTAGGTTTCCTTGTGATGATGCCAATCTTGTAGCTTTGCCTATATTTGTACCTTGTAATAACTTGATTGATCTCCTGTAGAACTTCTTTCTCATTCTCTACAGAGGAAAAGTTTGTGACATGGACCTGAAGCTCTCCACAAACCATGGCCACTCCCTCAACACCATCAATCCTGATAAAAAAAATAAAAAAATAATAATTAATAATTTTGATGTAATTTTACATGAAAAATATGAATGGATAGAATAGATTTTTGAATACTGAATAGATTTTTCTTGCATATCAGAGTCGTTTAAGTTTTTAAATTAAAAATGCCTGTCAAACTTTATAAGACCTCATAAATAATATTATGGCATCCTCTAAAGTTAACTGAAAATAATTACAACACTTTTCCAAATCAGGGAGTAATTTCTTCTGGTTCACAAAGCCTAAAACTTGTGCAGTTTGGCTTAAAACATGCTGAATTAAAGTTTCAAAAATTGTGTGAGATGTATTGGAAGCAAGCTGATCTAATCATGAGAAAACCTCTCTCTAATAATACAATTAGGAGTATATTTCCAGTGTTTGCGGGACCCTTCCAAGTAAACCTATACAAACATTCAATTTCAGTTAACACCAAATATTTGAGTGAGTGAACTGATTGCCACCACATTTTCCTAATAGTACTTCAAATTTGTGACAACCAGATGGAAGTTTTCAAACTTGAAAGTTTTCATAAAACTTCTCCACCTTAAGTGTTAACAGACTTTAACAAGATAATACCTAAAATCATCATATATCAAGGTTAGAGTCTGCTGATACGTAGTCAGTGGTTATAACCTCAGAGTTTCCTCTGCACTACAAACTAAATCTGTATGTTATTTTTAAATTATCTTGCAACTATAGTCAAATATGTGTACTTTCCTTTCAGAAAAGAAAAAAGGTTCACTGAATATGAAAGTTAATATTATTGACCTCTGCAGATCATGCTTCAGTTCCTCTGTTGGACCCGTGCTTGGAGGCAGCTGGTAAGATTTGTAGTTTGAGGCCATAGTTTGCTTCAGGATGCTGTTGATCTCAAACTTTTGCTTGTGTTGTATGAGCAGATTTCTCTCTGTAGGTTTAACCTTTGCCTCTAACTCCTGATGAACTATGTTTGCAATATGCATCCAGTCAGTCTCCTGAATTTTCTTCAGTCCATCCAAAAATGTTTTGTGGTGGGTGTTGGAAAATAGGTCAGAAAGTCTGTCTCTCTCATTTTGCAAATTGTTACATTCATAATTGAAAAAGCATGGGGGAAGTAACCGAAGCAAGTTTTCCCTTATGTAACATCCTATGATGGTGCTGCACTCTTCTTTAAATACTGTCTCTTCTAACATTTCATGAAGATGATATTCTTTGATTCCATAAATTTTTGCCAGGACTTCAACCGTAAGGCATTGCAGAACATGTGCCAGATTTTCCAAGAGTACTTGTGCTATCTTGTCATGGTCCATTATTCCTTCCTGAAAGAAGAATTTTCCAAGAACTGTATCTAAAATGTATCTTCGATTTTTTAAGAAAGTCTCCAAGAATCTCTTTTTCAGACACTCTTCAAAGGCAACTGGACCCTGAAAGGTTTCCTGAGAATTCTTCCTGTATATTCGAGTATTTGATTCAATAAGTTCTCTCATGTCTAGCAAGGCTTGAATCACCTTCCATTCTAGATGGGTCTGGATCAGTTTAGGCAGTTCTCCCTCAGATGATATCAAATCTTCATATGATGATGACTTGAAATACACATGATACTCTTTTTCTGGTCCTTCTCCTTTTCCATGAATATTCTCTTTAGTGGTGTTATGGAAGACATTTCTCAAGTCCTTCTCAAAGCTTTTCATGGAAGAATTTTCTCTTGCAAGGGAAGGATCGAGCCCAACCAGGAGCAGCAAGTTTTTGAAGGATGGAAGGCAAAGTGATGATATATCTTTCTGGATGTTCTGAGCCAACTCCTACATATAAGAAAAGAAGGCATTGAGCAGATCTCTTGGTAGTGATGATCCCTACTTCTAGGATCTTAAGTTTCTGATCCTTGTCCAATATTCCTGATATGTTTTGAGAAACTCATGCTCAAGCTCAAAGTCTCAAAACATTAACAGTCTGAACTTTAATTAGAACAAATACAGAATCAGAGAACTTGCAATATTTTTATCACTTGAGCCCATCTGTTAGTCTGCTTAATTTCACCAACCTAGGGTTTTGAGCTTGAAGTCTACAGTTGTCTATGTATTGGAGTCAAAGTTTTTGGAGAAATTTGACCATGGACTTCCATTTTCAAATACCTACAGAGAACCCTGGATTAAGGGAACATAACTGATGATTTTTGCTCTTCTGCAAAACAAGCAGTCTGATATATTAATCCCCACACTTTACCAAGAAGGTTTTGGTACATATATTTAAATTTCTTTTTACCAATCCTTAATACGTCTTTCTTTTATCATTATTGGGCAGACTTACATAAAATTGGTACTATACTTGCCTCCATGCTGATGAAGGACAAGATGGAAGCTATTTTGGCTCTGCTCAAAGAAGACCCAGAAGAGGGATCAGATCCCCAAATACCCCAAAATGTAATATATGGGATGATTCTTTAATATTTAAGGAAATAATTTGCAAAATCCTTATAGTGATTAATCAAAAGTTAACTGGACACCTTTTTCCACCAATCCCCTGGGTAATGACTCTGACTTTGTTATTGTGGCCACAAGAAAATTGGACCAATACTGGAGTGGTAATACAAAGGCTTTTTCAAAACATATATTATATTGTACATTTAATACAAGCTTTTCATAAACGTGTCCATGACTTTAGAGATTTTTACCCCTGGCATCTAATATACATCTGGGAAGTACAAGGATTTGTGATGGCATGTCAATTAAATTATTACATTTGACAATAGGGCGAAAATTGCATCAACTTATATCTGTAATTATATTTGCCAGTCTATTTTACTGATTATTAACAACTGTTATAAAAAGGACTACTCTTGAGCAAGTGGAGAAAAACTTGTAACACTGAGAAATATTGATACATTAGCATTTATTTACTGTTATGTTATTGCAAATCTTCAATTTTTCAAATTTGTTTGCCTCAACACTCCATTTTGCCTGTATATGTGCATAATGTGTACCCTATCATACATACTTTCAGGACAAACTGGTAACTTTGCCAAATAATTTATGTAAACAGATAATGAACTCTGGTACAGTATGAGCACTGGATTTTAATTCTGCTTGTTTCAGGTTGTCTGGGCATTGCCTTTGCAGTCATTTTTTCCTTCTTTATGTGTAATAATGAATTTATGTGGATACATGTAAACAGTTTATGCTGAGAATTAGCATTTTCCTTGATATCAAGTTTCCTATTTATCTTAGTAGTTCAATTTGTGAATTGGGGAAGTGGTTATGCTGTTTCCATGACAGGATGACTAATCCCAAAGTCTTTAAATTCATGATTATTTTCTGTTTGCAAACTAATTACCGTATACTGAAGAAGGTACAGTTTTTTTTCAAATGAAACAGACCAAACTTATGTACAGTGGTTCACCTCTTGAACAACCTCCCTTACTTGCATACACCCACATTTTATAGCCAGAATCCGTTTGCACTGATGGATTTGTGTTGAAAAGTACCCATCTAGGTTGTCCACCCCTCTAATATAGCCAGCAGCCAGCATATTGGTGAAAAAAATGTCAAATTTACCCCTGAAATATGATGGAGTTTAGAAATGGAAATCTCAGGAATATGTTTTGGTTTCTAAATTCAACGCACTGACATTTGTTCCAATATGATGATAGAGTACCCGACTTTAATCCGTATCAAAAGGTCCTGTAAGTAATCCGATTATCCTTACTTCTGTGTGTTCCTTAGATGTTTTGTCACTTTGATAATTACTGGCTATTATTACCACTGGTAATTATCAAGATGTTAAAAGCTAACAGCTCAGAAGCACAATATTGTTCAACTCAAGTCAGCATGACATCTGTTTCCAATAAAGTGAAAATAGTATGTTAGCCATTGTAGTTTCTCTCTCTTAGATTCCGAAATGTACTTGAAAGGGTACGAGACTAAACCAGTTGATCACGTGACAAGTTCACTTCCTTTGTAAACACAGAGCATTTTCGTGTAAAGACCTAGAAATTAGTTTGAGAGTGGTATAGTTGCCAATGAAGGAATAAATTGTTGTAAAAAGTGTAAAATGTAGTCTGACATTATAAATTTAGAAGGAAAAGTGAAAGCAATTCAACAAAATGAAAAGAGGGAAAGTCCTTTGATCACTGCTGAGAAATTTTATGTCAGAAAGATTCTGCAGCATTGGGAAAATGGAATGACAGATAATGACAGTTACTGCCAGATGTTTCTATCCTGATTTTATTGACAAGGTTTTCAAATGGTTTTGTGCTGTGACTGATGATATTAATAATTATTTTAAATAACATTATTATTAGTTTAAAAATATTGATCCCATGGCATGCATGTGATTTGTAAAGAAAATATGAAATATTTAAAAATTAGTTATGCCTTTCTTACTTTATATGTAATTATTCCTCACACCTGTGTGATCCCACACTAGAAACGCCACCACTCTTATAAGGCCACTATCCTGCTGCACACGGGGTGGCTTTTTAAGAGTGCTAACACTGTATAAGGAAAAAACTCTGATTTGGAAAATTCTGCATTTTGTATTCTATTCTGGTTTTCCTACTGTATGGCGGATTTTCATTGTAACTGTATAAAAACCAACAGACATAAAACAGAAAATCTCTAACCTCCAGCATGAAATTCTAACACCTAAATGATGGTATTTTCTTTAAAAAAAAAAAAAATAACCATCTTGCCTTCAATTTGTTTTTTTTGTCCACATATACAATGTATACATGAGCAACTGGTTCTCCCTCTGCATCACTGAATTGCGTTGACCTGTTAATCCAGTCATTTCTTGTAAGCCTTGATGGAACACAGTCTGGGGTAAGATATTTGCTGTCTTTTGTAGTAACCAAGTTACAGGATGATATTTCATCATGAAATTTTCCAAAGATGGCAACCTGCACTGCTGGTGAATCTGCCAAATCATTGACAGTTTGTCTTATCTGCTGAAGATCTTTTGTCGCTGTAGGAAAACAATAAAAAAGAAGCAGTTTAAAAAAAAGAAACATTAAAAGACAGACAGATTAACAGTAACTCAATCTGGGTTTTACCTCACATATATTTCCTATAACTATACATGAAATATTAAACAATCATCATAAAAAGAGCTATGGCAGTGAAACAGATGTAGATCAATAATGATAGTACCAGAAATGAGATCATTAATATACGCTTGGAAGAAGACAGCAGCATTCTCTAAAACACAGTAAATAACATTCACACAGTGGCTCAGTGGTTAGCATGCTGGATGGGAGACTGAAAGGTACAGATTTGAATACTACCATCAGATCTGCTGGGACTAGATACTGGTTGGTGTCCTTGTGAAAGCATTTTACTCTGGTTGCCTCTGCAGTAAATAACCTACTTGTTTTGGGGTGCTGTAAACACCAAACCAAACCATTCACATCTATTCGCACACATACATACACCATCACGGGGGATAACTCAGTCACAACACTCATATCTCATACATTTATCTGTCAGAAAAACAAAAAAAACAAATGTGGTTGTGTGTTAGAAGAGTAGAAACATCGGTAAACAAATATCATTGCCATTCCTTGTTTTATCTCAACAGACAAAATTTGGGAAAGCATTCAATGTTAAACTAGAATATAAAAGCATCCTTTTGTTTCTTATATACTTTTTCACATTTCTTTTATTTTTTCCATTGCAGTATAAGTCCCTTGCTTTTAAGATTCCTATAAGGTTTATAAAAAAAAAACTATTGATTTTTACTCCAAACATTATAGCCCAACTTTTAGTTAATCACTTCTGCCTGTGTTTGTGTGTGTGAACAAAATAACTCAAGAATCATTTGTATGAAAGTTGGTAAGATTATAGAGAACACAAGAAAGAAATGAATCATTATGGATTTTGTTTGCCAATAACTTCTGAAGTATTAACTAACATAATGAATATTACTTGAACACAATGTGCTACGTAATTCATTAGTACTGGTTAACCAGCCCATTTCAGTTTT
Source organism: Margaritifera margaritifera (assembly GCA_029931535.1). NCBI lineage: Eukaryota > Metazoa > Mollusca > Bivalvia > Unionida > Margaritiferidae > Margaritifera > Margaritifera margaritifera. The sequence continues at coordinate 937,806 of JAQPZY010001017.1, read as the reverse complement.
CATTTCATATGCAATGAAAACCCAAACATGGAAAATCTCTAGGCAGGCTGAAGGTAGTAATATGTGACTGTTGGAATGATGGAGTTGCTTTCCCTAGAAAACCAATCACTTATAACTTTGATATATACAGAACAACACATAAGAATTCATGCGACTGAAAGGTTAGGATTTGCATCTATATATGACCCCAAGTTTTACAGTGACTTTGGTATTTTGCTAAGTTTTTGCTAAGTGTTTAAGTTTAAGGACTGACTTTTATGGCTTTTTGAAAGGATTTTTATATTTCTGGTACATGTAATGCCTGCAGTATTTAATGGTAAACTGAAATCATTTGTATAAAATTAAATGCTCTTTGCTTTTTTAGGCTCCTTAAAAGTTTCTCTTCTTCCTGTTATAACTGATGGCAAATCAGCATCAACTGTACAAACATCAAATGAAGGTCCAATTCACAATGCTCTTTCACATTTTAGCTTAATTCTGTTCAGGGGTATTTGTGGAGAATCCATCAAAGGTTTTTCTGTTTTTGTAACAGTGGCTACATCAGAATACACAGCATTTGTAAAACTTGAAAGGCACTGATGCCAAAATGCACTGTCAAATTTGGTCAATTTCTGTCAATGGTTGTTCAAGAATAGTTCATTTAAAGTTTCTTTATTATTTGTTGTAATGGCAGCTGCATCTGGTGGCAGATAACCATCGTTTAAATAAATTTTAATATGATTAATGCCAGAATGTTCTCTGTTAAATGATGTTCTTCAACTACTGTTTGTGGTTTTTCATGCTGAAAGATGATGTACAATGGACACTGAAAGATGATGTACAATGGACACTGACAGATGATGTACAATGGACACTGACAGATGATGTACAATGGACACTGACAGATGATGTACAATGGACACTGACAGACGATGTACAATGGGCACTGAAAGATGATGTACAATGGACACTGACAGATGATGTACAATGGACACTGACAGATGATGTACAATGGACACAGGCTAATACCATAAGCTTACTTAACCTTATGGCCAGTTGAGCTAAAACTAACAGCGACAAGTTTAAAGGAGCAGGACAGCTGAGACAGGGGCATCTGATCCATAGCCAGTGGGTTACCAGTTTTGGCCCTATAGCCAACTGGCTGTTTCAAGTAACCTTTAGCTAGGCACCTCATATTAGCTCAATTTGATAAGTTGTTGGTCAGAAAAAATCTGTTCTTTGTTAGTAATATACAGTGTTATTCCCACTATAACACAATGTTTGGGGTCCACAAAAGAGCCATCGTGCTATGTACTGTATTGTGCAATACCCAACCAAGTTACTTAACTGAAGAACGTATTGCACAAGACAGGAGAGGGGGCAAAAAACTATGGACCTCAGTGGCACAGTTACTGACTTGATGCATATTAAACAAGAAATACTTGCAACAGTTATTACACATTTAATATTTATTTTTTTGGCAGAGACCCATTGACTGGTACATACACATACATGAATAGGAAAATTGGCAACTGAAGTGTAAAAAGAGTACATGTGCTCACCAGTCGATCTCATTGTATTCATAATAGTAATTCTATCGAAAATGTGAGTAAAGAAACATAATTTCTAACATTTTCTGCTAGATTCCTTTCAAATCCAAATACTTAATTTCTTGCTAATACACTCACACTAACTTGTAAATAAAATTATTTTCCAAAACATTCATATTTGCTGGACATGTCCAATGGGTCAGACATCGGGTTGGCTTGGTTTTGTGGGGTTTAATGCGATTTTTCAGCATATGATAGGCTTTACATGCCAGCCAGTATATTTGGTGCAGAAAGAATCACCAACCCATTGGAAACTATTGGCAAGTTTTCTCACATGCCTACACTGGTCAAGCCAAGACTTTAACCCACATAGACAGAGGTGAGTTGTTAGTGATCTGTAAAGGCGAGCACCTTAGACCACTCAGCCACCCAGGGCCCTCAGGCATTGGGAGTTTCTGAAAAGAAACTTTAATTTAGGTTTGAAAAATACTTTAACTGAAATTCATACAGGAAGTCATGGGTATTAACATTGTGATGTACTTGAGATAAACAATTTAACAGATGTGTATAACTGCCTGAACCCAGTTTTGGAGTAAACCATTTGATTTCATGGGTAAAGAGTGATCTCCATAAAAACAGTTGTCATTCTCTAAAAGGCAGATGAAAAAATAAATAAATAAGCGCAATATTCATTGAAACTTTTGTTTATAACTATGAATTTACTCAAGAGCAAAAACAGAGAGTAGCATGCTTGATTATAACTGCAAATCCCTCCACCTCCACAAATTAAATAGCTATGTTCCAGACAGTGTTCACATAGCAATGGCAAGTGGCCTGTGTGTGTCAGAGTGATTTCAAGCTGCTGTCTGCATTTCTGACTAGAAAATAAAAAGGATTAAGATGATTTGGTGATGGTGATGTTGGGTTTATCAGGTAGGGGTGCATGTATGTAGCAATGACCAAAACTGTTCCTTACAATTCTGATGATAAACTTGTTTAAACTGTGCGTTTGATGGTTGATTCAGTATGTATTGGTGGTATATTGTTTTCCAGTAAATAGGTAGGTGGTTTGTGGTTTTGTGGGTTTAACACCATTTTTCAGCACAAGAAAAGCTATGCGCAGAGGCCAGTATATTTGATAGAGGAAGAATCCAGGAAAACCTCAGGAACAACCACTGATCCATGGAAAGCTACTGGCAAACTTTGTCACATACCCATGTTGGCTGAGCCGAGGCTCGAACCCACACAGGTGAGATGTCATTGATCTGTAAAGACGAGCACCTTAGTCTACTACCACCTGGCTCCCCTTAAATAGGTACCATAAGTAAATTATATAATTTATATATTTTTTAGTTCATCACACTGTTTGGTGCTTGGTGTGAATGCCAGATAACTGAGCAAACATATGTTGGCTACTGTTTGCCCTGGATTGAGGAACAACAGTACACAGGATGCACTGAAGACAAAGACAAAGAAGTATTAATGGATTCATTGTTGATAGTTCAATATTAATTTGATTAACAATTAGTTAAGTAGCAAACATCTTTAAAAAATAAGCAAGAAGCAATGATATATGTTTTTTTCTTCAAGAATATAACAGATCTTGTCAAATTATTAAATCCAGCTCTTGTTTACTTTAGCACCAAAGCTTTGTAGTACTTCAAGAAATTGGTAAAATTATTGTAAAACACTGGGAGCCTAGCAACAACTGTACTATATCCAAATTTGTGTTATAATGAAGTGTGTTATAGCAGTTTCAGAGTAGGTGTATTATCAGGGGCCTTAAATATAGAGGAAAAAAAATCAAATTCACAAAAGAAACTTTGAGGTTACAACCGTCTGATCTAAGCAACTAATCCATTCATTAAATATTGGTATTGATCATTTAATGACAATAACCTTGAGTCTGTGTCAACCTATGGAACTTCTCCAGTGTTACTTGAAACCTCTGGCCAATGCTGAGCAACTGTTTCTGGAAGTTGTTGAAACGTGGGTAGCATTTCTTCGGCAAGGAAAAAACAGAACAAATGAACTGTTCCATTTCCATGGTTTCCATTGTTGTCATGATGTGTTGCCACAGAAACCTGAGAAAAAAAAATGTGTATATATGATTACATGAGAATGTAATTTGTACTTCAGGGTTGTCTTTTTAGTTGATAATTGCCTGATGGATGATAAAAATAGATCAACAGAAAGACATGTAAATGCACTGTGTTCACCAAATGTCTCACCAATTTTCATACAAAACATAACAAGAGGTCTAAGTAGGTCCAAGATTGCTCATTTGGCTGACATCTGCTTAATAGTCAAATGCAAGAGCAGTTGGCCAAGACATCTGGGTCAGTAGGATGCTTTCTGTTGCAATTTCTGCGAACGCTGTAGAATGCATATGTTATGAAATCAACTGTTTCAGAGAATCTCTAGGCTTTGTATCTTCATCCACATCTGATTGGAACACTAGCATCATCTGTCCAATATTGAATGGCTCACATGCCTGGATGCTTTGTGTCAAAGCTGCTAAAATTCTATTCTGTGGTTGTTGTTTTTTTGGAAACTTTTTAAAATATATTTTCCTATTTTATACTTTTCAACTGTTAGTAATGACAGCCATATTTGATGGTGTAACAGTGTCATTTGTATAAATCTGAAAGGTGTTCAAGCTAGGACACACTCTGACAAATTTGATCAATGTGTTGACACCAGAATGCTGTCTCTCAAGTTTGGTCAAATTATATTCAACACTTTTGGAGATGAAGTCATTTAAAGTTTTTTTTTTAGTTTTAGTAATCAGCCATATATGATGGTGAATCTGCACCATTTGTACAGGCTTCAAAGATTTGTATGCTATGATGCTTCCTATCAAGATCGGCCAAATTCAATTTGATGGTTTTGGTGAAGAAATTGCTTCAAGGTTTATTTATTTTTACTAAGGGTAGCCATTTGATGGCAGATCAGAATCATTTGCACAGATCTGAAAGGTCATCATGCCAGCATGCTTTTAGCCACACATGATAAAATTCTGTTCAGTGATTTCGGAGATGTCATTTAAAGGTATTCCTATTTTTAGTAACTGTGTCCATATCTGAAGGTGAATCAGCAACAAATGCAAAAAACTGAAAGTCCTCTATGCCAGGATGCTTTCTGCAAAATTTGGTCAAATTCTGTTGAGTGGCTTTTGATAAGTTGTTTAAATAGTATGCATTTTTAGTAACAATGGCCATATCTGATGGCACATTGGCATCTTTTGTACAAATTTGAAAGGTCTTCATGTTACGATGTTTTCTTTCAAGTTTCTTCAAATTCTATTAAGTGGTTTTTGCGAATAAATCTGCATAATTTGTGTATAATTTAAAGGTCCTTATGATGGAATTCATTCTTTCAAGTGTTGTCAAATTCTATTCAGCAGTTTTGGAGAAGATGTCATTCAAAGATTTATATTTTTTAATAATGAGAGCCATACTTGATAGTAGATAATCATCAACTGTAAAGGTCTTTATGCCAGGATGGTTTCAAAGTTTCATTAAATTAAGTTGCACAGGTTTTGAAAAGCAGTTGTTTAAATGTTTTTTAGTTTTAATAATGATGGCTATAGTTGATGGCAGATCAGTATTATTTGTAGTAATTTGCAAGGTCTTCATGCCATGACGCTTCCTATTGAGTTTAATCATATTCTATTCAGTGGTTATGAAAAAGTCATTTAAAGATGTTTTTTATTTTATTTTTAGTAATGGCAGCCATATTTGATGGTGGAGAGGCAACATCTGTATAGACTTGAAATGACTTTGTGGCTGGATGCTTTCTGTCAAGTTTGGTCAAATTCTATTAAAAAGATTTGAAAAGAAGGCATCTCAAGTTTTCTGTTTTGTAGTAACTGCAGCCATATTTGATGGCATATAAGTGGCACTTGTACAAATTTCAAAGGTCTTTATGAAGGGATACTTTCTGTCAAATATGATGAAATCATATTCAGTGGTTTTGGGTAAAAAGCCACTGTAAGGTTGTTCTATTTTAAGTAATGGTGGCCATATTCTATGACAGATCAGCATCAGCTGTACAATCCTGAAAGCCCTCTATGCCAGGATATGCTTTTCTGTAAAATCTGATCAAACTGAGTTGAGTGGTATTTGAGAAGTCAGTGAAAAGATCTTCTATTTTAGTAATGGTGACCATATTTGATAGTAACTCAGTATGATTTTTATGCATTTCTTCATGACAGTATGTTTTTTTTTTTTTTAAAGTTTGTAAAATTATATGTAGCCATTTTTGAGAAGTCATTCAAAGGTTTATCTAATTTTAGTAATGGCAGCCACATTTGATGGTGGATCTGCATCATTTGCACAGACTTGAAATGTTTCATGTTAAGATGCTTTCTGTCAAGCTTGGTTAAATTCTATTGAATGGTTTAGGCAAACAACAAATGAGTCATTTAAAGGTTTTGTCTATTTTAAGTAATGGGTACCACAGATTGGTGGATCAGCACCATTTGTATAAACTTGAAAGTGTCTGATGCCAGCATGCTTTCTGTCAAACATGATCATATTCTGTTCATTTAAAACTTTTTATATTCTTAGCAATGGCAGCCATATTTGATGATAGATCAGACCTCTATGACAAGATGCTTTTGCACAAATTTGAAAGGTCTTCAAGCCAGAATGCTTTCTTTCAAGTGTCGTCATATTCTATTCATTGATTTTGCTGATGTCATTAAGAGGTTTTTCTATTTTTAGTAACAGTAGCCATATTTGATTGCAAATTGGCATCATTTTGCACTACTGATTTAAAATATCTATATACCAGGATGCATTCTGTCAAGATTGGTTAAATTCTATTCAGCGGTTTTGGAGGTTTTTATCTTTTCAGTAATCTTGGCTATGGATCAGCATAATTTTTATATAATTGAAAGGTCTTCATTACAGGATGCTTTCTGCCAGATATGATCTAATTCTGTTCTGCTGTTTTGGAGCAGAAGTTGTTGAGAGATGTTTCTATTTTTAGTAATGATGGTCACATTTGATGGCAGGTAAGCCTCATTTGTACAGATGTGAAAGTCCTCAACACAGGAGCTTTCTGTAAAATTTCTGATGAGAGATTTTTGAGAAGAAGTTGATAGGTTTTTCTATTTTTAGTAACTGTGACCGTATTTAATGGTGGATTGGAATCATTTGTACAAGTTTGAAAGGTTTTATGCCAGAAGCTTTCTCTTAAGTTTGGGTAAAATCTATTCAGCGGTTTTAGAGAAGTTGTTTAAATTTCCTAAATGTTTTAGTAATAGTGGACATATTTTATGGCAAACTGGCATCATATGTACAAATTTGAAAAGTTCGTTATGCCAAATTGTTCTATGATCAAATTCTGTGTAGTAATTTGGGAAAAGTCACTTTAAGGATTTTCTTTTTGTTGGAATGAAATAAAGGCTGGAAGAAAATTTGCCAGTAATATTAAATTATATGTGATGCCCCTAATGGAAAAAACCTATACGTGGCTTATACATGTAGGTCATTATTTGTAAAAATCCTGAAGCTCTCCATGCTGGGATGCTCTGCATCAAATTTGGTAAAATTTAGTCTGCTGGTTTTTAGAAGTTTAAAATAGCAATTGTTTATGGGTGTACAACAGCTGCAGGACCTTACCATGGGCTTGCTTTACCTTAAGGCTAGTTCAGAGCTAAAAATGGAATGAAATAAAGGCTGGAAGAAAATTTGCCAGTAATATTATATTATATGTGATGCCCCTTATAGAAAAAACCTATAAGTGGCTTATACATGTAGGTCATATATATTAATTACTTATTAAGGGCTTATAAGTGACTATAAACTTTACTTACAGGTCACTTATAAGTGACATATAAGTGAAAGATTAGGATTTATAAGCCAATTAGGCAAAAAAAAAGTATGTGTTTCCGGTCTGCAGACTGTTCCTCTGTTTCTCGTTGCTGACCCTAGCACTACCTCCCCCCACCCCCCAGTTTAAAAAAAAAAAAAAAATAAAAATCACATTGCCAAAATTGTTTTGTGCATCTAATTGGGCCGGTTTTGCCCAGTACTTTGAAGCGCTTGAAATATTATTTGATTTATATATAATGTTAAAAATAAAAATAAAAAATACCTGCCTACCCTAATTTTAAAACCAGTGCAATAGGAAACGCACATGTTTTTTGGGGGGCCTTAGGGATTTCAAATGCAAATTAGGCATTTCACTTATAAATGAAGTATACTTCACTTAAAAGTGATATGTGAGCCGTTCACTTACTACATTTATTGGTTACTTATAAGTGACATATAGATAAATTAGGCATTTCACTTATATGGGAAGTATACTTCACTAATAAGTGAACTGTAAGTCATTCACTTACTGCACTTATACGTGAGATAAAAACTAATTGCTGCTAAATTAAATGAATTGGGACTTTTTCTATTTAAATGACAATTTGTGAAATAATTTCCAACACATTAGTCTGCTGCTTCAAGCCACCTCATTTGAAACATCTTGCTCAGTATCAAATTGTTAGCTGAAAAAACACAAATAAGTGATAGACATGAAGATAATTTATTCCGGGAGTAATAAATACAATTTTTATTTCGAACATACGTTCCGGGCAGAATCATTCATCATCAAGTAGTCCCCTACAACCAGGGCCGTCGTAAGGGGCGGGCGAAACGGGCGATCGCCTGGGGCGCCAAACTTGTGGGTGGGCTCCATTTCGCGGAGTTTGTAGTATTTTTTCCGGGGGGGGGGGGAGGGGGGAGGGGCGCCTAAGACGACTCTCGCACGGGGCTCCGTTTCTTCCAGTGCAAATTTGCGACGGCTCTGCCTACAACCACAGGGGCTCGTATTCTTACAATACTGTTACAGGTTGAAACCCCCTCCCCAGCCCTCTATCCATTGACCGATACTCCTAATTTTCTCTGTAACGAGCCCCTGTGTCAGCTACTGCTAAAAACTGCAAACCATACGTAAACAAAAAAAGGGGAAAATATGAAAAAAATATCTAGCCAAAATACTTACGAAACTAAATCTTCCTACTTGGATACATTTCTTTACATCTAGCTGAATTTTCGAACTCTTTAATTTGGTCAGCAATGAGTTAGATATCTATTATTTGAAATTTTCCATGTCTCATAAGACTGGAAAACCAATTGACTATTTTTAGCGACTGTTTAGTCAATCGGAGCAACCTCTACTTTTGTCTGGTTTTACTGCAAACATATGAAACCTCGGATGTAATTCGCCGCTATTAAGAACTATATTCGGAACTACTTTTGTTCATAATGCACTGTATATTGGGGGAAGAATATTAAGTTATAATCGTAATACTTTCAGCCTTTTCTGTTGCAACATATGTGGTGCATTCCGCCAAAGGCAAATCTCCAAATACATCAAGTTGATGTGTATTTCTACAGCAACATGCGCGGTTATTTCATGGCTTGACGGAAATGGCCGAAAGATGTTCCTATCGAAGCCCGAGATGACTCTGACTATTTTTAGACGACGCTAGAGCGTCCTCTTTATTAGATTTGGTTTTTTTGTCGGATGTGTGTTTTTAGGTTGTTTTTATTCTTTACGCAGAAGATTATTTCCTTTCTTGGACCGTTCTTCTCATACTTACACAAAGAGATATAATATAATAAATAAGTAATGTAGCCGTGATATCCCCCATATATTGAATAGAGTAGCCTGCAGATATAGAATAGCTCATCTCCCAGGCTGTGAAACAACCGGATTTCCTTCAGCTTTCTTCGCTGAATGCTAACTGCTGAGCATACGCAGCACTGCATTTAGTTTACGTGGTGACATCCGGGTACCCTGGGTCGTCGGTTAAAACACCAGACAACACAGGGTACCCGGATGGCTGAGTTGAAAGTAAAAGTAAAACTATATCCGCTAACGGAAGCGGTTTATGTAGATACAAGTTCTTCTTATGTAATGGTAGCTTGCGTTTTCTATTGGTACTTTTCTAAAGTACCAACTTTATTCTTGTATTTATTTAGGGGGTGGGGGTGGTGGTGGGATCCCGTTTGCGCAAATGGAAATTGAGAAGAAATGCCGTCACTGATATGAAAGTGTGTATAAAATACTTACAGAAAACCGGTACATAGGTATATTATAAACTATTGGACAGTCATTTTAAAGTTCGATTTAAGCATCTTTAATTGCAAATACACATGCAAAGGGCCGGAACAACTTCGTTACGTTCCCAAACTGACCAGAATAAAGCACAAAAATATTCGCATCAGGTGTCACGAACTATCAAAGTAAACCACCGGTTACAAAGCAAGCAGAAACAAAGTGACCTTGGGAAATTAATAAACAGTTCTTAACACCAGCATAGTAAACTTTGTTATGTTGAATACTTGTCAAATGCAACTAATATTAGATACCTAATATACTGTATTTAATTTGTATGTGTAGCCATGATAGAAAACACAAATTATATATATCCATAAATTGTAGTAAGTTAAAATAAATGTAATATTGTAATAAGTTCTAGGCTGGATCGCACTTAATGATTTACAGTGGTAAATGGGGGTGGGGTTGGGTTGGGGGAAAAGTAGACGAGTCACCGAACTAGTTTTTTGTTATTTTCTGCAACACTGTAATATGTCAATCACGGTTGTCATTTACAAACTAGGAGTTTGCGCTGGATAAGAAAAATAATTATTTATCTCGTAGATTAATATTTTGTAATATTGTAATGAAATATTTGTAGTGACATCAGCTTTTGAAAAAGTCAGAGAAAATCAACTTGTCATCGGAGCTTCTTCAAATAAATCTTTTTGAAACTATTATTCACAATTTTGATAAAAATATACTTTATCTGTGCTTGAGTTTTGTTTTTACTTTAGTCTTTTTTCAGTTGTTTATATGTAGATTCTGTTTCTTAGTCTCCAATTAGATTAGTAATGGCTTTCATTTTTCTTGCGAGATATGTTTTTACGTCATCTCCTAATTTCCAATTTGCATGTTGTTGCATTAGATTTGTAATCTGGTTATTTTTATATATTTTCTGCTCGCTACAAAGTTTGTGTCCTGTTTTGACTGCATGCCAGCATAGTAGTAAAAATGCACGCATGTATGTATGTATGTATGTATGTATGTATGTATGTATGTATGTATGTATGTATGTATGTATGTATGTATGTATGTATGTATGTATGTATGTATGTATGTATGTATGTATGTTGGCAGGTAGCTTTCGGGAGATTTGTACAGTATGTATGTTAGTGGGGTGGGGGAGCATATGGGTATAATTAGTCGGTATGGGTACAAGGGAAATCAACAATAGGCGACCATCTGGGATTGAGTCGGTATCGGTATACTGGAAATTTGACATTAGTCTCTAAGTTTAACATTGTGGGTCTGTATTGGTACAAGGGGAATGGTTATGTTAAAAATTAATACTAGATTCCCTTTGTGCCATTTTTTTTTTGGGGGGGGGGCAAAAATAACACTATGGATACAAAGGGGATGGTAATGTTAAAAATGAACATTACATTTCCCTTTGTACCAATGTTTTTTTTTTGTTTTTTTTTTTAAACAAAAATAAAACTATGGGAACAAAGGGAATGGCAATGTTACTAACCAACATCTACACATACTAACTGAAACACCGTTGTGACTCACCATCACCCAGTTGTCTACTGACAATCATCTACATTTACTAACCAACACATGACACGCGACGGTAATATTTACGCGCGCGAGTCCCCCCCCCCCCCCCCCCCCCCCGGCGAAGTTACCGAGGTGCCCCAATACACAACTACTACAGCGTGATGTGAGGGGAAAGTCATGGGGTGTAGAAGACTTTGATCTAGATCAGTAACCGAACAAATCGCTGTTATCATACTACTCCCTCCACTGAGAAATTTTGCACACGAGTGTCCGCGAGTGCAACCCGCGTGAGCCCCACAAGCTAAGTTTCCACGAGGCGTCTCAGTTATATCAATACACTGCTATGAGTTGGCAGGTAGATCAATATACACAGGTAACTATTTACTCGATTTTCACTGCCTGTAAATAAGCTACCTTTCTCTGGGCCACTAACGCCCCGGTTCCGTATCCGTGCGCAGAGTTGCCAGTAGTTTTCCATTTCGACCAGCACCATTTTGAACTCAGTCATGCTAATCGTTTTATCCTCAATATCCTCAATAGCCATAGAGTACAGCTTGGTAATTGTATTGAGACTACATTGTGCCGCCGCGAGAAGTTCTGAATAGACACGTATTGGCGAATGCAGCCTTAAGGAAATTATTTTACCAGCGCCTCCTGCGACACAAGTTGCTATCGATATAGCTCCAATAGCAAATCCAACTGGTGTGCATATGATAGTTGCTGTGGTCACAATTCCAGCAACACCAAGGCCAACAGTAGTCGCGGCGGTGATTCCGCAAATAGCATCCACAACAACACACAAGCGTTTATATTTCGCTAGTAAAACAGTTTTCTTAGCAATTTCATTTCGCAGTTGTTGTTCCGCTTCGATATTTTTTCGCGTCGGTAACTTTGAGGGTCTATCATAGTTCTTCTATTAATAATGTGATCGCGAAGTATAATTGCACGACAAGCTTGCCTTCTTCAGCAGCAACACGCACGTGCACTTTTAACCAGTTATTCATTTTTCCTGGTACGATTGCCATACAATCATAGAAAATATCTACCTTGGGAATAATTAAGTCTCCGGCGATTGCGCGTTCTGTGGGCCTAGTACCACGTTCAGTTAGAACTATATTGATTGCGCCATTAAATGGTGTGAGAAACGATCGTTTTCGTGTTCGCCCAAGAAATGTTACGCGGACAAGTACGTCCTTGTTGAATAAAAGTCGAGATTTTTCTGAGTAAATGTTAGTGCGACATAATCAATGGGGAATGCAACCGGGGTGGATTTGTCGGTGAACTCCACTTCATCGTTGCAGAAACAATCCCTGAGTATTTTCATACCTGGCTGTACAGTAAGCGACTGAGCATTTTAACGTGTTAATGCTATAAATTGACCTCGAGGTGGTATTGGTACATCAGGGTGGTTCAAAATGTTGATATACATTTGACCCTTAGCAAATTATTATTGAAGTGTATATGAGGGTTTGTTTTCGCCACTTTGAAGCAGATATTCGTCGACAAGAGGCACAAAATCACCATCGATGTTTTCATCACTGGTCAACCGATCCACTGGTCAATCGGTAAATTCCGCAACCTCATCACCATGTTCATAATCCATCACTTATATGTAATGATAAATCTAATCTTGAACACAAACTCCAAAAACGGTTAAGTACCCGTCTGGAATGATGTTGATTCTTTCGAACGGAATTTAATCTCCGGCGACTAGTTTTACTGATATTGCATATGTAAAAGATGTTTATCCCCTACACCACGTATTATACACGGTTTATCACGCTTGAAATCATTTATCAATATTCCTATTAAACCGTACCCATTATGGAATACTTTTAAGATGAATAGATACGATCCAGACTTGCGCAACTTTAAGATCTGAGGTTTAGGATGATCAAAAATACCCAAATCACCCAGAAGAGTATTGACTATAAATCGACCACTTGTTGTGTACTGGCTGGATATTACTCTCTCGGTGGATAATATGTTGTCGATCTGTCCTCATGCTGTTACTACGCGTAGTGGTGAGGGCACCTCGGCGATCTTTGCATCCACGTATTGTTTCGCCGCAGCCTTGGAAAATCAATGTAGCCTTTGATAAAGGCCACCGACATGTCAGAGTCTCTGATTCCCTGGTTCTGTGATTTCGGCTAGGTTTTTCGCGATGGTGCCTCGCGGTTTCAAAACAACATGTTGAATATCCACGTTGGACGTTTTAAGTTTTCCAGTTTGATCTTGGAAAATCACTAGCTCGCTCGGGTCGTCGTTAACAACAACCCAGCTGATAAACTCGGTCAAATCCGCTTTGGTGGCAAGCCTAGTCAGATCTACATCAAGGCCGCGTCATGTCCCTGTGCTGTAGAGTCTGTAAACGTTAACAGGCATTTAGTATACTATTAAGCGTAGTTTCTAAGTGACAAGGTAAAGTTAACAAACGCGCGTGGTGTTGGCGAACGCTAGAGTGCATGCAGTGCTTCAACAACAAGATGTCCACATATTGGCCCTTCCATCCGAGTTTGCAAAGGCAGCGTTGAATAAAACAGCGGTAGACGACCTTGTCGTCCATGTAAATAATCAACAACTTCACGTGGCGGTGCAAAGCCCATACGAGTCAAAATACAGAAGATGTCGAAGCGTTGCCAAGTATGCGACCCAATTAGTTCCAGGTCCTGTTGTCAAATAAAGGTTGTTGATGGCGGTTTTTCTCGTGCGGGGAATCAGCGACGCAAGTTCATTCCGCATAAAGACACATCGGAAATGCTTGACTGACTTTGTCATCACGAGTAAATCAAAATTGGTTAATGGACGCGCTTTCATGGTTGCCAACATCGAGGCCCTGTCTGAGGGTATTTTGCGAGTCGTCCCGGGTAGTCGAAGGCCTATTCATTTTTTACTCGTCTACGAGACGCTATGCGGCCTCCAACCGCCTTTTTCAGTGCCATCTCGGATGCAGTTCCGACGTCCCCTAACGCAGTCGCTTTTGCAACCGCGGGAGCGTTAGGGCCAACAACGCTGGAAAGGCTGTGAGGAATGGAAATATTCCACCAGTCTTTTGCATTTGTGCCACCTCTGACTTGGATAAATTTAATGTCACCGAGGTATTCTTTTGTTTTCCTTCATTTAACTTGTTAAGATGTGTTTGGATTAGTCACACAGGACTAATTCCAGTTAACTTTGTTGGAGAAAGTTTTAATCTGACTCCGCAATCGTTTCATATTGCGCTCTTTATTTTTGCAAGCTGCTTTGGCTAAGGCCAACCTTAACTTCGTGATAGGACATTATTTTTAATTACGTTGTTCAATTACAACCACTAGGAATTTTCCACAGGCGCGTCAATAACCCTCATTCGGACACCTGTGCCCTCCAACAACAGAGTCTTGTCGAAGAGGATCACAGTAATCCATCTGTAATTGAGAACAGCGTGGAAAGCAGTCGGATTAACACGTGCATGAAAGCACATATTGACCACGGACTGCCTGAACAACTCCAGGTGTTCCAATGAAAAGTTATAAATCGGGTACAACGTACGAAATCTGCAGATCCGTGTCGATGTTTTGATGCCGGTGCATGTACGACCATAGCTTGTGATATAAACGTGCGACTTGATTGTTTTCGAAGTTTAGCAAAATTTCTTCAGTGGGTTCCTGATGACCGTTTAACCGCAGAGAAACTTCAGACACTAATACCCGGTCAAATATAATTGCACTATGCTCTTGAACGTCAGCCCGAATTGTGTCCTGAAATACCACGTACACGTGTTTTGGTGCGCTGAGATTATGTTGGGTACTTATTTGCCATGTAAGCTGTCCATTAACAGTACTTTGTTTCGAGTCTGTGGTGATTTTTAGCTTTGAAAACTTTTGCCAGCGGATGTGTTGGTAAACGTTCGTGTGGGGGTGCAGGTTTTTGTTGCTGTTGCTGTTTTCTTTGCGCTTTTTTTTTTTAACTTGTTCCGTCAACCCGGCTTTGCAAAATATTACCAGTGGAAAACAAAGGCCCAGGTTCGTATGATCAGGTTTGGGTTCGGGTTCGTATGATGGTCCGGGTTCGGGTTCAGATCGCAGTTCGGGTTGAAGTTTAGGTGGACGTGCTTGCCGCCTGGGACCTCGTTTCGCAGGTCTTCCCTCTTCTACTCATCTCATCAATCTTCAAACATTGCATTGACTTTGTTAAAGTTTCCAGCTTGAAATGTATCAAGTATTCTATTATAATATCCCCACTCATCGCCAGAGGTTTGTTTAAACCCAGTCATTTCCATGAATACCCACTTGGTCCATACATCATGTACATTCAATGGTATTTTGAGCACAAATTGTTTCCATCCGGAAGGTAAACCAAGATAGGCACGTACGGGATTTTCACAAATTCTCTACGACCTCGTTTATTAAAAAATTGCTTGTGTGTTTTCATCCTTAACTCGTACACGGGTGGTGGAATATTCTGAAGTGCCGCTCTGATGTCTGCGTCAAGTACACGGGTGCCTTTTGCAATCACACGAACGGTCTCTCCAATTTCTCCAGCAATCTGTGCTGCAACTGTTCAATGGCTCGGGCTGTCCTGACAATCGGACCCGGTTCATCTACACTTTCCACCATCGCCGCGGTGGTCGGCGCAACTTTCTTCACCTCCCCCGTGGGTTAGAGCGTGGGTTTGATCAGAGGTGCAAATGTTGGTTCCAAGCCCGCTGTGAGGTCTTCCAGTGCGGTCTGTCGCGACTGTAACATATCTTTGACACGTTTGCGGGCAGCTATGACATTACATATCAGTTCCAGGTGTTCGCGGCCAGCTTTACGACGTCGATCAGCATACTCTGCTATGGTATCACTGGCAGGTTTTGACATTATATTTATAATGGTCATTTATATTGCTTTACACTTTCGCGACAGACGCTTGCATCCAAACCCGCGCAACGCTTAGACCCTGCGTGTCCATGGCCTTTCCAGGTGTAGCCGGTGGCTCCAGTCAAGTCAATCTTGTGTTCCTGGGTGATCACCGCAAAAATATTCAGAAACTCATCCCACAAGTGGTCGGCATCACACCAAATCCAGTGAATGTTTGCAAGACCATGCGCATCAATGCCACGAAATATCATCAGCATATTACAGTTGGCACGGATCACTCTAAGCAGATGCGCGTATCGTTGTGTTACGTAGATCACGTCTGTGTTTTTGTTTCGGCATCGGGAAAATATTTTAGTGGGGTTGTCTAAGTGTACAAGCATCATATCGTCGTACACGACAAGATTATTGTGCTCAAGGTCAAGGTCGTCAATCGCGGGGCTTTACCGATTGTGGAAAATAATTCGATGGTGGACGACGACGACGATGTCTTTGACGACGCAAGCGCTTCTGTGAAATCCTCAAGTACACCATAACATGGTTGGTCGTCTGCGGATGGTGCAATCACATTCAGCCGATCCCACGTTAACCATCGCATGATCAGATTCAACGACAGTTGGGTTTTCCCACATCCAGCCGGGCCAATGATTAGCGCGCGAACTGAGTTCGGAAACATGTCACCGTGCTTCGGCGGTCTAGGCTTTGCCTGCGCAGAAAAGTCAATGACGGTAAAGTCGGAGTTTTTTCTTTCTCGTGATGCCATGTTGAATATCACTTGTTGTATAACTCAATCATGCCTTCATACTGTGTGCAACGCCGCACGAAAACACGTACTGCAAATCCAACTCGTGTTCGGACGCGTAACAACAGATATGCGATCACGGGAACTCGTGTCCGATGTAGAGCAAAGACGTTTACGTTGGTTGAACCTTCCAGGTTCATCGGCCGTGGACGCGCAGGGTCTAAAATAAAGTCGGCGGTGATATCGCTGCTGAATAAACAAAGCTACCCTGGGCACCGTGGAGCAAATACCCTGGTGCAAAGCATATCCCTGGATGCAATTACTGTGGGCCTAGGACACGGTTAGATATACGACTTGATTCTAACAATTGACTGAAGCCCAGAGAAAAACCTGTAAACCGCATCGATGCTGCACATTACCGACATCATCTCGCGTATAAAGCATCAAGTGATATTCGTGTGCGCGTCAACGTGCCGATGTGGATCTCATTCGTGACTTGAATGCGATCGCGGGGCCAGGTGTTAGATAAAGAATCGTCAGCTGGATAATCAATGGGGGTATGAAGGCTAAGATTGCTTTTGGAGGCGAAGCCTCTCATGGTCACTAGCGCGCCACTTGGTGGTGGACAAAGTCCCATCATTGGAGGTAAAACAGTAATATAGCAAAACAAACATGGATAAGAAACTGTTCGCCATATACTACAGTCCCCACGGTTATTGGAAGAGTGAAGCGGCCGTTGAAAAGTTAGCAAGCACGGCAAAAGCCACCCAAGGGGTGGTCAAACAAGCATTATGGCAGATTCACCTACCCGCGCCGAGAAAGATTTCCCGTGGATGGTTTGATGTGAAGACCCCCAACGAAATTCACCAGGCGGATCTTTTGTTTCTCCCACATGATCGGGTACGCGGACGGACTTACAAGTACGCGTTAATCATTGCAGATGTTGACAGCAGATACAAGGAAGCTGAGCCACTGACGTCTAAAGATTTAGCGAGTGTCGCAGAAGCGCTTAAACATATCTATACACGTTTACCACCAACATGGCCGCGGCTTCTGTAGGTGGACCTGGACAAAGAATTTCTCGGAGCCGTTGCTGCGTTGTTAGCAAAACAAAAGGTGCTGGTTCGTTTTGGACATGTTAATATACATTACTAATAGGTTATCGTGGAACGATTTAACCGTACACATGTGGATAGATTATTCGGTCATCAGTACATCCGGGAATTTTTTATGAATCGTACCTGGAGTGCTAGTACTCTAGAGCGGTCTTACGAGTGGGTGACACGGCTTATCTTGGTCATAGCAGCGCTGAAGAATGAAACCACAGGCATGATTGTATTGAAATCCGCTGAGGCGATTCTACAGAAGACTAGTCGTTGCCTACAAAACGATTTTACAACAACCTGCGTTAGACCCACTCGGAAACAATTTCATTCGGTATCGGGGGAGCTTGAAGGCGGACAACGCCGTCCCACTGATTCGGTATGGTCCCACGATGCATTTACGATCTCGGACAGGATTGAGATTCCAGGACAGACAACACATTACCATTTGGCGCCCGCTGATGAACGAGCGGCGAAGCCACCGAGTGGAGCATTTGTGCGAGAGGAATTGCAAGTCGTTCCCGCGGACTAGGAAACACCACCAAGGTCTATTTTAGGCAGTGCCTGTATGCGTAAGTAGTAATTCCATAATGGAAAATCCATCGTTTGGTATCCATCGGGGACAAACTCACCTTAGTGCAATGATACACACCCATATGATGTTAATTTGACCGGATGAGATTGGCTGCGTGTGCGAATTCGCACTGCATGCGCAAATATTTCGCATATATGTCGCGTCAGAGATCCTTTTGCGAAACCACGCGTGGGACTTCTTTAGCTTTCTTTATGTTTTTGTTACCAGTCTTTACCGAATACATTTTTGGACGCAGTCCCAAGTATTCTTTGATCGGCTTTCCCGCGCATTCATCCTTAAATTTCCCTACTACCTTTTTATTTTTATTGCTAAACAGTGGATCATCATCTGGATACTCGCTGGTGCCGAATTTGTCAGCAAGCGATGCCTCACATATATCTGCATAGTTACATGCATTAACAACAAATACATATTGGTGTACAGCATTTTAATGTCGTCACCGTACCGCGGCTTGATTGAGTTGTAACAGAACTCGCAAATCAAGAGCTTCGACAACTCAAGCATATAGATTGGATTTGTCAATTTCAGCTTGACTCTCTTGCTATGTATGGCAATGAGTCCACCATCGAATAGCTTGTTTGACTCAAACGTGGGGTCAGCAACAAGTCTCCGAAGTTTTTCTTGCTCGCTGTCCCTAAAAAGATCAATGCGGATTCGCTTCCGCAGATTTTCCATCATTTTGCCAAACACCACATTATTCATGTGTTTAAAGAAATCTTTCTCAAACTCATCTGTGGCCTTTGTCCTCAGATCCATATTCATGTGGATGTGTGGAATCATCCAGGCACGCTGATGAAATCCTAGTATCCGGTGGACTGGCAACACACATATCCCCAACCATAGTTACAGCTGCAGGTTTTTCACATGTACAAGATAATTAAGCTTCGTGCATAGACTTGGAACAAGTTTGGTGCATTCTGTATAGGGGCGACCCGACTACTCAATGATTGGCATTGATACGGAGACATCCACGGCTTGGGTTCAGTCATCGCTTCTTGTGTTAGTGTGTAGTCTTTGTGGATGTGGTGGAGATTTTCTGGATACTCCAGATCAACCTCAAAGAAGTATCCACTATTGTTGTTGCTATCGTACTCTCGTATGCATTTTTCCATTTCTATGTGTGTGGGCTCCACTCATTCAAACCCGCCAACGGGCATGGGCTGCATCATTGCCCAGCGATCGAGATTGTTGTGATATAAGTACATTATGTAGCTATGGGGTCGAGCTTGTACAAGCGCATTGCTGTATCACGAAATTTCTCGAAGACATCCGCGAACAGCAACACATGCGTGCGCAGATCCAGATCATGATAGTCACCAAGGTTTTTACAACCGAACGTGGACCAGACATTGTTCGTGTACATGTAGTCGTTGGCGGGAATACCTTCGCGAGACAGCGATGAATGGAAGGCCTCAGTGGGTGGCAACTGAGTTTCTGAAAACTTGTCTCAGTCGCTCATGTACTCGTAGGGATAGATTCCTTTGCGGGTCGGTAACTTGAACGTTCCAGTTTCAGCACCACCGTATCTACAAGTAATTATACAACGATCGTTGCCAAGGTTGCTCACGAGTTTGTCCAGGCTGGAATTCAGGGACTGCAGCGAATCAATGAACTGCAGCTGCCCAATCCTAAACGTTGTGTTTTTTCCATGTTGTTGGGAATGACACTTATTGGCGTATTCGATGCAGTTGCGGCCCCTTGCATGATCAGGTGACCATCATACCCGTGCAGGTTATGAAGCACCACAGGGATGTTTCGTTTTACCGGAGTAAATTCGCAATTGTAGACTACATACGCTGTATGTGGCTCCTCTGCACGTACCAGTTATGTGTCAGTAATCGCAAAGTCTACCGTCGGTGTCAAAGAGACCATCACAGGGACCATTATCCAGCAATGAGTGGCCACAGAAAACTCACGGGTTGCGGGCAAGGAGAGCTGTTGTCGGATTAATTTCGCGGTAACCTTGAGCGATTTAAGAAACACCTCAACTGAATCTCGGTCGCGATACAACATTGGTGATTAAGTCACTCCATCACATCTGACTACAGTGTAGCAAAACCCGCATGGGTCTTGTTCAGTTACTTGCGTCGTATTCGATGGAACCTCGGGTGACGACCTCTGGTCGCTGAGAAGCGGTACGTTCAAGCATTCAAAGTCCGCGTTGATGAGATATGGGATTTTCATTTTTCGTTGCACCGCGGTAAATTTCAAAATGTTCTTGCCGGGTTTTGGCATGATTATATGCTGCAGCTTTTCACTGATTCCACCGCAGTAAAAGTCATGGTCGTCAAGCAGCTGTTGGATGCTACATACATGCATGCAACATCTGCATGGAAATTTCCTTCCCTTGTACTTACTGTGTCTGTACACCATTTGGGGAAAGTCTTTTATCTACTGGTAATGATACCGAATTACTGAGTCGTCGATGTTGCTCAATAATGATAAATCAATATTAAACCGCCTGTGTGAATCTTTGTTTTGTGTGTATATGGATAGTCAAATCAGCTGCAGGTGCTTGTTTCAAACAAACACATTAACAGCGATGCCAGGGTTGAGTCGTTACAACTTACTGATGTCAGTAACTTGTACAGGAAATTCGATGTTTCAAAACTTAAGTTTGCCCAGGTATTGTTTGAACTTTTGAGGCTGATCTGTATTATTGCTCACAAGATGTAGCGCGGATAAGATAGCCCATTCAAACATCGATTGTCGTCGTTTTTCATGTTTATTACTGGCCGCGGCGGAACATACCTATGGCGTTTTAATATAATTCGACCCAAGGAAAGGTTTTAATGGGGAAATATTCAGTTGAACTTCCACACATCTGTCAAAGTCCATCCTGACCCTGCATTAGTGTATTTTTCCAATGTCTCGAGAATCTTTGCAAAAGCTTTATCAATTTTATCATTAGTGGTCTCGGTCTCTTTGCGGTTTAAGATCACACGGGCACAATTTTTAACACAACATTGTCTGATGAATCGGGTTAAGCGGCATAATCAAGTGCACATGTAGAACAATCTCCATCTAAACTCCAGAGATGCCTGCGCGCTGCAGCGTTGATATAATTCCCGGACGCATCCTCGAGAGAAGCTTCACAGCGTCGTTGCCTGGCGCATATTCGATCGGAATAATTGCCCGTTAATCTTGAAAATTACCAACACGCTTGTGCAACATAATCTCTGGAACTTTGACTCGTCGTGTTTGTGTGGCAGCCTCAATGGCAATCATAGCTGTAATACGTCGACGACGGCTTTCCTCATCGGCAATCAAACGTTCAATTTCAGCCCGCTTGGCCCATGGAGGAATGCTGATACCTAGCTGTGCTGCCATTGTACGAAGCTGTTTTACGGTCAACCGTGGCCCATCCGGGGAAGTCCTAATAGTGTAAGTATACCTATCTATGCTTACCTCTCGGTATCTTTATCCCACGCTCTCGGGCGAGTTACCTGAGGTAGTTCATGGTAGCATGCTGATATATAATAAAAAATCAGTCTAATTGCTTATTTCATAAATAAATGTTTGTAATATTTTTACTTTATCAGAAACTGCAATTGCTTCAATCCTGGCTATTATTTCGTTGACTTCTGTATCTTTTTTCATCAACAACATTTTTGGGTTTTTCCATGACAATAGGTTCCCTATTTGTGTTGGTGAGTCTTTGCCAGCGTGTGCGATAATACTTGCGAACAAATCCACATGGTCCCCAAAGCTGATTACGCGACTTTACTCCGATACCACATTTAAGGCATGGTCGAGTACTGAGACCAACACGTAACGCGAGCAAATGTGATTTGCAATATTCATAATGGCATGTTCTGCCACAAAGTTCACTTTTTCCAAGGCATACGCATTTGCACTGATTGCATCCCAATGCAAATGAACTTCTTGCATATATATATATATATATATATATATATATATATATATATATATATATATATATATATATATATATATATATATATATATATATATATATATATATATATATATGCGGATTGTATGCTGTAATAGAAATACTCATTTATGTTCTTGATTGATGGTGTGCGTAACATCAGGTCCATTGTTTCATAGAACATATAAGGATGTAAAGTATACTCCAGTGGATAGTATTGATTGTATGACCATTCGCTGTAAAATACTTTTCATCCATGATAGTAATTTCCAAACTCGGGGCAGTGACTAGTAATCAAACTTTTTCACCAGGGTGCAGAAACCGAGAATTACCTTCAAATAGCTTTTCCTGCTTCAATATAATTTTCTTCAAACCGGCATTTGGCTTAATCATTGCACGCTGGCGACTATAAAGTAAAATACCAACTCTTATATGACCGCCGCTTGTACAATCACATCCGATGATTTCAAACGTCTTGCAGTGTTTGTATATTGACTCCATCGTTTCTGTGTCTTTACATGTAAATCTCTTTTCATAAAACTCCTAACAATGCATCTGCTGCTCATACTGTTGAGTTTGCAAATATTTCTCATCTTTATGTGTAACTGCCGTTCTTGTTTCCATATATTATAATCCTGAAAGCATCTCTCTGATTAATTTGTTTCTTGGTAATCTTCACTGTTGTCACTGTCTTCACTAGTTATTTCATTGTCTTTGTTGGGTGGCTTAGTCAACATCATCGATTTGAAGTTTTCTTGCACAATATTATACAATGACTTTTAACACTTCTTGTCATAACTTCACTGATCTTACATCATTCTTGTTCCAATACAATCCCTAATTCGATTAATATATCAAGATGCTCCATGTACGTATTGGAACAATCATACAGCATCTTTTGAGCCTATTTAACAAATCTGTATGACGCATTTAGGTGAAATAATGATTTAATCTTTTCTGTGACATTACAAACACGCCATTGCTCGGGCATTAACTACGCTCATAAATCCTTTCAAACTACCATACGCATCAATCGTTGAAGTTTTTGCCATTATTATATATACCCGCGGTGATTGTTTAATATAATATTCTTACACAAAAGGAAACAGTCTCCGCTCATGTGGTTCTTGTTCATCAGCATTTGTTTGAGATTATAAGCACGCTTCTGTCTTAAACTGTTGCGCACTATTTTTTTTACAGTCAATAGATGTGTTTGGTCAGTGTCCATTAAGGCGGTTTGAATTTGCAGCCACAGATGAGTCCTTAGCGTGAAAAACGACATACTAGAAGACTCAGAGGTTGTTTCAATCCAGATTATGTCTCAAAGAATTATGCATGCCTTGTAATCGTAATTGACAGCAACAGTACATCGTCAGATTTGACTTTCATTTTCACTAACAATCAACCCGAGCTCAATGTTTCCTCAATTATAAAGAAAAATATTTTCCGTTAGTGTGATTCGAACCTGCAATGCGATCAAGAGTATGACACGGTAACCGATTAGGCCACTGAGACCTCCTAACAAGTAAAAAAAAATTCATACTTGAACTTAACAGCGCTGAGGAAAACATACGTAATGCACCCCCTCCATATTAGTCAGTGTGAAAATGAAGCCATTTTGAATTACCATTCCACAGCCTGTTATGTACATATCTCGTTTTATCACATACATGGTTCTTTGTATGGTAAATATTAAAGAATGCATTCATAGTCCTGGAATGGTAATTCTCTGTCTCAAATGGTGAGTAGCACTTCCACCAACAATAATTTGAGTCGTTTTTCGCATCGACGGTTGTCAATTTGACCGTCTCTTGTATAAGACAAGAAATGTTCGATTCCGCTTTGAAAATGATAGGCACACCAGAATACTCCATTTCTTGCTTAAGTAAAGACATCGCTATTTCCTCCTTGAGAATTAAAGACATGCAAAATAGGCTTTTTTCATGAGTTAATACGTCTTATACAAGATATGGCACTGCGATTCTCTCCCGCAGAGCACAGCGACTATATTTATCTAACACTTGCTTGTATATATTGATTGGTCTGCCAACATGTTTGCTAGTGTATTGATCTGATTGAGGTGCCTCATGGAAACCTTGTTTGTGGGGCTCACATGTGTTACATTCGCGGACACTTGTGTGCAAAATTCCTCAATGGGGGGGGGGGTGAGTAGTATGATACCAGCAGTTTGTTCAGTTACTGATCTAGGTCAAAGCCTTCTACACCCATGACTTTCCACTCACATCACACTGTAGTAACTGTGTATTGGGGCACCTCATGGTAACTTTGCTTCGGGGGTTCGCACGCATAAATGATACACTCACGTGTGATGCGAGGGGAAAGTCATGGGGTTGTACAAGGCTTTGACCTAGATCAGTAACCAAAATCTCAAACTGCTATTATCATACTACCTAACATATGTGATGCACTCCGCCAGAGGGAATCACCAAACACATCAAACTGATATGTATTCCTATAACTACCTCAGAGGTTATTCATGATCTGACGGAAATGGCCAAGCGATGTTTTGATTGGATTTGACTCATCACTTGAAGATATGTACGCCTTTGAAATTCTATCATTGTAGTAAGAAAATGTCAGAATAGCTGAGTATCCCTAGTAATATATTGGTGATAAAAAAAATAATAATAAGCTGCGACAAGAAAAAGGAAAACAAAATCATACATACATATATATCTATATATATATATATATATATATATATATATATATATATATATATATATATATATATATATATATCAGCATAATTTCGTGGTTGATGATCATTTGGAAATCACCAAAAAGTAGTTTTTTAAATATTTGCACATGATTTTAAGACTGTAAAGTAACATCCATGTTATTTTCTGATGACGGCTTGATAGTTGCAAACCTCGCTCTTAACAGTAATTGGGGCTATATTTAGATGGGCGCACAGCCTAACACTGACTCACATACTTGCAAAGAATATTCGTCTTGGAGCTGCACGTACTGCATGTACCCTTTCCTTGTAATTGCTTTCTTCTCTAATTGTAGATTGGCTTTCAATGACTTTAGCTGAACTCTTGCAAAATAGTTGGACTTTTTGAAAATGTTACATTTTTTCCCCTTTGCTGGGCACTCATCTTTATATATAGTTTCCTCCACGGTTTTTACACTTCATATTTTTCTGTCTCTATTTTCCTTTTGGCTTTTCTTTAGGTTTTCTTACATATTTCAGATGTTTGTGTCTTTTCAGTGTGTATATTGTTGCAGCTTACTCAATTATATCCGCCTTGGTAATCAGCAATTTCTAGTCGATGTGCAAGTAGCAGCAGTTTTGCAAGACCCATTTTGCATCTTAGAGTTCAATGTCTCAGATACGTGGACACATACTTTGGAATATCTATTACTTTATGTCTGTGTCCATGTCTGTAAATTCACAATTATTTGTAACCCGATATAGCACCGTCTTGTAGGTGTTGATGATCTCACCCAATGCCATTCCTGACTGCTGGAATTTGCATTTCACACTATGTGTGCTACTGGGGTAGTTAAAGAATGCCATCAAATCGCGCATGACTTATTTATAGTTTTGGCCTGTATCCTCTGGGATTTAAAAAATTTCATCAATTGCTTCCCCACCATTGTGCAATAATAAAGCTCATGTCCTTTTGCTTTAGTGGTGTTCATGGCAATTATGAATTTCTCATATCTGCCAAACACACATTGTCTCCACCTGGTGTCAGCTGCACTATCATCAACAGTAAATGGCAGGAGCGATGGCATAACTATGTAGCAATATCTACAGATGTACAATGTGATAGAATTTCAATGAGCAAGCACAATTCCATTTTAGAGAACATTCAGGACTTATAATATTCACTTTTTAGAATAGTCACTGTAGAATATTCACTCATTAGAATATTCAATTTTAACATTATCCCTGTTGCCAATGCAACATCATTGGGGGAAACTGAGAAAATGCACTATATCTTGTTAATTGTTTTCTGATTCTGATCACAGATACCTGAAATAATTCTGCCCCTCCTCATGATGTCATAAATTTAATGATATAATGCTCTACTATCTTCAAAATAGCAGTAATGAACAGGTCAGTGGGCTTGCACTCTTCTTGCCTTCTCTGGTTGAATCTTCAGTGTTCAAACAAGGCATTTCTTTGTGTGGTGATGTATCCTTCTTACTCATAGTTTATGTTTTTTTGCTGAAAGTATACTTTCACCTCGGCAAGGTCAGCGACACTACATACAAATGGGTGGTATGAAAGAGCAGTGATTAAAACCAAAGCATTAAGTCACCCATAAGATAAGCTATAAACACATCTCTTAATGAAAAGCAATCAACTCTAGCTCTAGCATCATCTCTGTATTAATTAATCAAAATGAATACATTTATGCCGAGAGCGAGAAAGAAGGTGAGGGAGAGATGCAATAAATAATCAAAGACAAAATAAGAGAAAACATACGATAACTTTATTTTTAAAAATCTTTAGTGTCAATGAGCAAATCACAATCTGCAAATCTGAAAAGAGTGATGAAAAAGAATGACAATTCATGGTCCATTTTTACAGTAGGAATATACTGTCATGGAAATGTGTACACAAAGTTACCACTGTATTGTATTTGAATGTAAATATAGGATGGGTCCTGCTGCCCATGGTGTATGTTTTAGTTCAGTCAGATTATTGCAACATAGTTTTACTCAATTGGTCGACCGACTTACTACAGCACGTGACAAGTGCCAGTGGTAAGGAGTTCACCTACCTTGTGTTTTCAGTCCATGGGTTTTGCCATATATGAGTAGAAAGAGTGCTAATTGTTCTGTATAGATACATTGCAGTAAGACCTTATCAAGTCTTCTTCACGACCGAGATCTTCCATTTGTCAAGCTTATTCCAGTCATAGTGACTGAAACCAGTGGTGTTGGCCCAGTCAAGCATTTGAGGAGTTGACAATCTATGCTCCAACCTTTGTCTGCATGGAAGGTTCCTGATGGGCCCTTTTGCAGATGGGAAGGAATGTAATTTATTGATATATGGAATCACTCCTTACGTACACTCTATTTTAGTGAAACTGAGCCCTTCCTGTGTGTTATTAAATGGTGTATTCTCCATTATTTCATATGAATGACATGGGTCACAACTTGAATGTCCACCGATGAACAGTATATTTTCATATATATTCGTATCTCTTGACAACGGTATATTTTCATTTATTTATACATTAACTTTTGCAAACATTACAATTTAAATTCATGTTTCATTACGTGAATCTCAAAACTTCATAATTCCCTGATAGCAACATAGACTCTCGCGTTATGTTAACAGAATAGTATAAGCCATGTTTATTATATGCACAAGTTAATGTGTATAGTTAACTGGGCAATGTATAAAAACCTGCTCCATACTTGATTTTGAATTTAATATTTCAATGAAATTGCAGTATTTTGTCCATGTGTAGACTAACTCTAGTTAGTATCTCCTAAGTCTATTTTGAGTACTAGATCAAGATATGATTGTTCAGCTAGGGGCATTTGAATTGCATATGTTAGAGCCGGACCAAAATTAATTTCTGTATATAATTATATACATAACAAATAAACATAATTTTCATAAGTGGTCTGTGTCTCACAGGGTTCAGGGAAACCACTCATCCTCTCATCCTGACCGGGTAAAAATTGACTGGGCCGAGTAAAATTTTACTACATACTCATCCCTGGGTCGAGTAGATGCAGATTCGCACCTTGAGAATAAATCTGAATGCATTTTCTGCCCTTAACAAGCGCCTAAATTCAACATTGCTTAATGTTTGGCGTGCATCAGTTATAAAGAACCTATGCCTAAATCTGCCTATTTGCTGTCAGTCTAGAACATTTTGCAAAGGAAGCGACTTAGTTTATTTTTACACAGGTACATGTACCCGGATGTAAGCTTGATATTAAAATGGGAAAATATTATGAACCTATTATGTTGCAGTTTCACACTTAGTCCTTGATTTTTCAATTGTGTTTGCATTTACAGTGACACTTTTCAGTAATTTAGACATTATTTTGATGTGGAGAAAGTTTCCCTTTCAACGAACTATCATACATCTTTATGAATCAGAACTCTGAGACGTTAGGAGACAGAGAATGTCAAAATGTTTTCATCTGGTCAGACAATGTTACAGTTGTCCCAGGTCACTGGTATTTTTAAGACTGAAGCTTTATTGATACATTGTCATGCCAAAGGGAAAATGCCATCAGATATTTCTGTAGGCATGTAATTACTTTTCACAATAAAAATGCTGCCAACTTACATCCAAAATGAATATTTTAAGTCACTCAGTCGATTCCCACCAACTTTTACACACTGTATGCTGCATTAATCTATTGATAAAGCAGAGAATCTAAAATGTAAAAACAGCTGATTGGTTGAAATCTAACTTGGGTAATAACCTAGATATGTTCCAATTCTTTTGGCCAATCAGCAATCTTCCTTTTTATCGTGCCTGTGTGTAGCTCTCCAGAATTGAAGCTTAACCAAAATGGATCATTTAGTACAAAAGTTGGTGGAAATTTGAGGCTGTTTGAATTCTTCTTTCAAATGCAAGTTACTGACATTTTTCTTGTGAAAAGTAATTACATACTTACATGAATATCTGCTGGCATCTTTACTTTGGCATGACAATGTATTAATAAAGATGCATAGTCTTAAAAATATGGGTGATTGGGGCAACCATAACAATGTGTGACTAGATGAAAATCATCACATGTTGACATTCTCTGTCCTTAACTTCTCCTATATCTAACTCTCAAAGATCTGTGATAGCTCACTCGAAAGGAAAAACCATGACACCTAGATAACTGAAATGTTTTACTGTAACTGCGACTACCACTGAAAAATGAAGGGCTATATGTTCAAGTGCAATTTCTCGAGTTACAAACCTTGTCTCTATATGTTTATCTAAGGAGCCATATATTAAAACATTGTAATGATTTTGACCCATTTTAGTATCAAGCTTGGAGCAGGCTACGGTTCTTTAGTAAAAGCGTAAGCAGTGTAGTGGAGTATTGCATTGAGTATAATGAGGACAGGGATGAGTAACTCTTGCAACTCACTCGTCCTAGGGATGAGTGCTTGAGAAATGTTTTCCTA
This sequence comes from Margaritifera margaritifera, assembly GCA_029931535.1. Taxonomy (NCBI): domain Eukaryota; kingdom Metazoa; phylum Mollusca; class Bivalvia; order Unionida; family Margaritiferidae; genus Margaritifera; species Margaritifera margaritifera. Next base: position 908,360 of record JAQPZY010001017.1, on the reverse strand, counting down.
AGCCCTGATCTCATCCCTAATCCAAACCCACTCAGTGTGTCTCATCGCTAATCCAAACCCATTTGGTCTGTCTCATCACTAATCCAAACCCACTCGGTCTGTATCTCATCACTAATCCAGACCCACTTGGTCTGTCTCATCTCTAACCTAAAACCCACTCAGTATGTGTCTCATCACTAATCCAAACACACTCTGTCGACTGTCTCATCACTAATTCAAAATCCACTCGGTCTGTCTCATCACTAATCCAAACCAACTCCATCAGTCTCATCATTAATTCAAAACCCACTCGGTCTGTCTCATCACAAATTCAAAATCCGCTCGGTCTGTCTCATCACTAATTCAAAACCCACTTGGTCTGTCTCATCACTAATTCAAAATCCATTCGGTCTAACTCATCACTAATTCAAAACCCACTCGGTCTGTCGCATCACTAATCCAAACACTGCTTGGTCTGTGTCATCACCAATTCAAAACCTACTCGTTCTGTCCTTGTGACATATGTGACAGTACTGTATGTTACATTGACTCAATCACTCATAAAAAAATTATATTATAGTCAGCTATAAATAGCTAATCTTTTAAGAATGTACATACATGTACCAAGAAGAAGAAAATGTTCATAACAATACATATAATATCTCACAAAATTAACTTCAATTACCAACAACACAATAATGAAATTACCACCAACACAATTATTAAAACAAACATTACATTCAAAATGAAACTACAGATTCAAGAGCAACAACTGCATGCATTTGTCTGTTCTTGTATTTCCTTGTGATTACATAATGTGTATGTTCAATTGCTCCTTGCCATGACATTGTTCTGTTATGCTGTTGTGTGCCGTAATAAACACATATATCCATCATGGCCAATATAAAAATCCTAAAATTTAAGACAAAATCTCAACTCAAGTTGCTATTTCTTTCATTAAAACAAATCATTTTTGACATCTTAATATGATGAATAATATAAAATACATTTGACATGAATACATCTTCAAGGGAAGTAGGTCCATGACAGTGTGGAAGACTAACATAGTGGCTCATAAGCCAAAGGCATCAGCAACCCATATTTTGAGCCAAAAAGTTAGCTGATCAGTATAGCGAATGACATCATGACATTTGCTGCGATGCTGAGAGAAACAAACCGAGATTTGTAGATCTTGAAAATTTAATGGACTCACACTACAAGCCATATAGAGAACAGAGCATGTTCATTATCCGATTTGAGCCACTCACGGGCTATACCCACTTGTAGGGTTAAACTGGATAATTGTTGTACCCTATTCTCTAAAAATAACTTAAACAAACATGTTAAACATTAAAGACAGAGAACAACCTTAACAATAACTCTAGATGCTACCCAAACAACATAAATCTGAGGTTAACTGGACTGAGTATAACACTAATTTTACACCTCTTTGTCTTTCCACACTTTGACATGCCTGTGCCTCCCCTCACCATCATTTCAACTTATATGCTTCTTCTTTTGTGCATACATACCTGCTCATGTTGAACATATCCCTAATGTTTCTTCAAGTTTCTGACATGCAATTTAATACATCTGTCTACTGACACTAAATTCAGAAAATTCTTTGAACATTTAATTATTTAGTTCCTTTCATTATGGCTATAATGCTCATCTGAACCTCTCTGAACTGCAATAAAAACTGCATGTCGAAAATCAGCGGGTTTCTGATACAATTTGCATGATTAGTCTGCCAGACACTGAAACTTCTCTCCTTACAATTGTCACCTGGACCAAATAAAAAACCAAAGCAATCTTACACAGTGTTTACAATCTGGAACCTATACATGAAAGCAAGCATTATTTTAAAAACCACCACGTCACCGAGATTAGTGTAATTGATGCTACTTTTAGTCCACAACCTAGGGTTTCCTAAAATGGCACAGGCCAAGCTAAAAGATCAGGGTGGATTTCTGTGGTAAGACACCCATAATAATAGGTCAGAAGCCACAAAGAACACATCATTTTCTCCTTCTTGTTTAGGGACTGAATGCAGTTGTAATTTTCAAATCTTTTTCAAGGTACAGAAGCAACTGATAGTAAAACAAGGAATATTGGCACATGTCAATAAAAAGGATCACTTTCTGACCAACTTTGTAAGCATGATGCCGAGGGAGATGAATTCCTATGAATGATTTGGGAATTCACATAGAAGCATCGATCAGAACAGACTCAAGATTTTCACTACTGTTTAAAAATAGCCAGAAAAGCCATGAGGTGTTCCACTTGAGAGAAATGTATTAGCATGCAAGTTATTTGCCAGACTGTAAAGAACATTCTCTAAAACAAATTTTTTTCCTTTTTGTTTTTGCTGATTTTAATGGCACTTTAACACATTATTGGCTATATCATGCTAAGGAAATGATAGCTAAGTGCATTTCCCAAGGACATATCGACACAGCCGACCCCGGGTTGGCTCCAGAGTGAGATTTCATGCAATCCTTTTGGTGTGCAGAAAATTTATTTTAACATGATCAAGAAAATAAAAACTGAAGCTCTCTATAGATGACGGCATATTTAAAAAAGTACTAGCAACATGAACATAAACCACTTCTTCAAATAAAAAGGATAATGTGGAATGAGTACCTACACTGTACATACAGAAAATAAAAGCTAATATATATATATATATATATATATATATATATATATATATATATATATATATATATATATATCACTTTGTGCAAAATGAAACAAGATATGTCACATTATGATGAAGAAAATTGCCAAACAATGCTACTGAATTACTGCATTTGCCAAAAAAAACAATGATGAAACAGAAGTACTGTGAACAATACATTATACATCCACTCCGTGTTTTAGAGTCCTCCATGAAGATACTAGTAGGGCATGATTGATGCTGGAAATTACTGAACAGTGGTTCATAGTGACATGGACCTTTGGTCAAAGTATGTGGTTTTGTCTTCACTAAAATTTACTGAGCAAAAGCCATTATGTTCTTATTAGACTTTTACCATGACCATCATGACCTCTAACCAAAGTCCAAGTTATCCACAAGTTTTGGTCAAGAAACTTACTCTAGACAAAAACTATTCTGCAAAACCCATTTTCTTTGAGCTACAAATACCTTGACATTTGACCTTTTGGCCCAAAAAAATCGACGTACCTTTTCCATACCTCAATTGCAAGCCCGCCACAACTTTGGTCAAGATATATGGTCTATAACTAAAGTTATTGTGTAAATGCCACTTTTCTTTTGACCCCTAAATCAAAAGATTTCTTTCTTACTCAATATACTAAAGTCATGCACAAACTTTAGGCTAAGGTGCATGTTTCTTCTCTCAGCCACAGTGACCTTGTTTGTTTTTTGTTGTCGTTTTTTAAATTTTTCCTTATGCCAAGTGCAAACCATCCACAATGTTTGGTCCAGGTCTGTGGTTTTAGAAGCAATTGTTATAGCATGGAAACATTTTTCTGCTTTCTCTCACAGTGACCTTGACATTTGAACTTTTGATATTCGAGTTTATAGGCTTCTTCTTTTCCCGCAAGTGTAAACCATCCATAAGACTGGTAACTGTGGATGGTAGGGAACTTGAGTTTTCGAGTGAAAATGAAATTGGTAACATAAAGACATTATGTTCCGCTTGGTGGTGGCATGTACAGATAGGTAGGAATTAATTGTACAGAACAAATGAGTACAATGATTTAATGAAATATCACTAGCATCATCTCCAAACCTCAGGTAAAAATAATTAAAATATAGTGCTAATGAGTTTAGGCATTTGGAACATGGTTCATGACACCCTGACATAATCTAATCAATAGTATATCTGTAAGGGGTTGTCCATAAAGGACGTCCGCAGATAATACCTGTTTTCCTACCCCCCCCTTGTCCGCTTTTGTCCGCATGTGGCTTACCCCCACCCCCCCCAGCTGCGGATGTCCCCATCTAGCATTATACACTGCTCTATGGTCTGGCAGTGTAATAGCTGGTGCATCTTACTTGGCTATTTGTATACTCGCTCAGGTCCGCAGGGCCGATATGTGGGCCATGTAATCAACCTCAGGCACTGGGAGCCAGACCTATATATTAATGCCAACCCATTCATATATATTCTGTGGCACGAATCGTACAAATTGAAATTAACAAATAATTTATACTTAGGGATCACCCATAAAGGACGTCCGCAAAACATACTGGAATACACTCAGTAGGCCTAAAGCAGCTGTTCAACACAGAATATCATAACAAAAAATACTAGCTTGCGGACATCCGCAAGGTCCTTTACACCCCCTCCCCCCTTGTCCGCAGTTGTCCACATTTGAACAAACCCCCCTCCCCCCATCTTTGCGGACATCCTTTATGGATGATCCCCAATGGGACCTTTTAAATCGAATAATTTATGAGGGAATCTAAGTCAATAAGGTTGCATAAATGTTTTGCATATCCACCTTTAAATTTGGCTGCCATTAGTAAAAGAAGAAAGAAGAAAATCCTACAAATGACTTTTTTTTCAACAATCGCTGAACAGAATTAGGTATTTTAGGCATTTTTTATTTGTGCAAATGATGTAGGTATATTATCAAATATGGTTGTCATTGCTAAAATAGAAGAAAAAAAAATTCTTTAAAAAAATCCAGATGAGCAAAAGTTGACCAAGTTTGACAGAACACATTCAGGCATGAAGACCTTTTAATTTGTACAGATGATGCCTTACCATCTTCTCAAAGCCCACGGAGCAGAATTTGACCAGATGTGACAGAAATCAACCTGACCTGAACGCCTTTCAAATTCATACAAATAATGCCAATCGATCATCATAAAAGGCCAATGTTAGCAATAATAGAAAACCTTTCAAATGGCTTCATCAAAAAGCTGCCTTACAGATTTGCCTGCATTTGACACAAATCATAAAGACATGAAGGCCTTTAAAGTTTTTACAGATGATGCAGGTCTCCCTTCAGTTATGACCACCATTACAAAAAGTAGGAAAACCTTTAAACAACTTCATAAAAATTGCTCAACAGAATTTGACCAAACTTAACAGTAAGAAACCTGGCATGAAGGCCTTTTTGATTTCTTTAAATGATGCCAACTCACCAACAAATATGACAGTTGTATCTACAAATAGAAAAAGAACACTTCTTAAAAACTATGCCTAAAATACCTAATTCTGTTCAGCGATTGTTGAGAAAAAGTCATTTGTAGGATTTTCTTCTTCTTCTTTTACTAATGGCAGCCAAATTTAAAGGTGGATCTGCAAAAGATTTATATAAACTTGAAAGGTCTTCATATCAGGATCATGTATTCTATCAAATTTGGTCAAATTTTGCACAGAAGTCTTGTAAAGCTGTTAGATGGATTTTCTAGTTTGTTAAATTACTTTATTTGATGGGCCATGGTAGATAGGCATTATCTGTAAAAATGTGACAGGATGCTTCTTTTTGTTAAATGGTAAAATTAAGTTTAGTAGTCTTTGAGAAGCCCTTTAATGGTAGTACTGGTGGTCATATTTCATGCAGATTGGTGTCATTTTCATACATCTGAAAGACTTCTATGCCAGGGTTTCATTGAAACTGGCTCAGTGTTCATTTGAGAAGAAGTTTAAAATACCGACTGATGAGTTGTGCACAACTGACAATGAAGGGTACTCAGTGAATATAGAGCCATATCATAAGCTCAGTTGTCCTTTTTCGTTGTTTTGATTGATGTTGCTTCTTATCAGATTTTGGATCTTCACAAATTATTTTGATGAAAACAAAATTGCAAACACAGTAACAAAAGCAAAATTTAAAAAGGGTGATATATTGAAGTATTCAAGCATAATATAAGTAATAAGTAAATGAGTAGTACAATTCTGTGTGATAAAAAAAGAAAGACAAAATGTAGAATCTAATTTCTTGAACTTCAGATACAAAAGCTACAAGGAAAGGAATATAATGCAGAAGAGATGTGTGAAACAATGGTAACTTATGAACATGGGCTGAAGGATATAAATTATTGATTTGCACAATGTACTTTTTTAAACTTCACAGCTTAAAAGGACTGAAAGCTTGGTAATGTCATTTTCACAGAATAATTATATCTTGCAGCAAATGAAAAGCTGTAGGCAACAGCTATTTCCTAATTGTTAGATGTAATTCATTGTGGCTTACATAAATAATTGTTTTTAATATGCAACTGATTTTGCTGGATTTGTTGGAGCTTTTCCTCATCAAATCTGATTGTACAAAGACATAATTTTGACCTCACCATTAACTTATCAAGAGCACACCACAGATAAAATCCAATGGAATAATTCATACTGAAGTGGACGTCTTTAACTTCCAACTCTCCTCCTTGGACCATACCAACAGTCTGTATGCAGTTGTCTTCTCCTTCAGCACAGATAATGGCGCCGCTATCACCTCGCTCTGCAAAGTACCTGAAAGAAGCATCATCAACTGGGAGAGGTTCAACCAAAATATATGTGTATTTATCAAGCACACCATCAGAGAAAAGACTGTCATTATAGTATCCTGTGTGCAGGAAACCATAGGTCAAATTTGTCTTTGCTCCCCATTTGTAGACACAATGATGCTCACCCAAAGAGCAGTCTAGAGCTGGTAGAATCTGGCTTGGCCCATAACTGTTGTCATCTGTTGTCTTGAAAAAAGGCATGCATCTTGGTATTTGGTCTGGTTTAACTTTTACTGCCATGATATCGACAGCATCCACTGACAAGTGTGGCTCATCTGGTTGGATATCTACACTAATAGACTGCCCTATCATGATCTGTTCATTTTGTTGTCCAGCTTTTTCAACATATACATCAACATTGTTGTCTGAAATGACATGAGCACACGTTAGACAATACAAATTATTGTCTAAATCAGTCATAAACCCACCAAGAGTGCCACGTCTCTCGAGCCTTGGAGAGAACAGACCCATTCCAACTGAAGGGTAATATTCAGGCTTCTTTGTGATGAAACCAATTTTGTAGCTGTGCCCATATTTGTGTTTTGCAATGGTCTCTTCAATCTTCTTAGAAACTACTTTCTTTTTCTCCACAGAACAGTCTCTGACATGAATCTGAAGTTCTCCAAAAATCATGGCCACTCCTGTAACATCCTCAGTACTAAAGAGAAAACACAACAGTATAATTAATTTCAATATAAAGTTTACATAAAGGTCTCAATACTTATTTGTTTTCCTTAAAATAAAGAGTCATTTAACACTTTAAAAGTTTAAAATACTGTACCTCTGACATTTTGTTAGACTTCAATAAGAATTTCATGTTAGGACATAAAAGTACAACATGTACATGCAATTTAATATCATTACTTCACTTCTGCAAAGCAGAAAGAATTTTTCCTGGTTCATAAAATCTTGAATCTCACAAACAAATGTACAGTTTGGTTTAATACACGAGAAAGTTGAGGTTTCAGAGGTTTTGATAAAATTATGACAGAAAATAAATTGAAAAAAGCAGAACCATTCTCAATGGACCTACATACAGTTGCTTTCAAAATAAGTAAAATATTTCATGCAACCTATAATTGCCATAATGATGTCAACATATTTCCCCAAAATAAACAGAAGTTGAAAGGCATCATAATTCTGTCACAATATGATTCCATCCTTTGATTATCTTAACTGGCGCTTGATAATACCATGTTCTTTATCAACTTGCTGTATTAAATGATATCTTTTCAAGTGCACCTGCAGAACAAATAACATAAATGGTGATGTGATCGATGCATCTATTCAGAATTTATACATCATGATTACTTTGTGAATGAGAGTTTGAATTTCAGGTGATTTACATGTTGCCGGTCTAAGTTGTTCCTTCAAAGACGGATCTAACACAGCAGTTCACATTTTGCGTAGTTTGTTTCTTTTACAAAATGCTGCAAAAATAGCTATGTAAACATACCAAAAGTAATTTTATATTCAACTATCCACAAGATGTACTCTGATTCAATTTTTGGTTATTCATATCAGCTCTAAAGTCTACAATGATTACTTACCCTAGCAGATCATCCTTGAGTCCTGAAGATAGATCATTTCTTGATGGCAGCTGGTGGGATCTGTAGATTGCGGTAACAGTTTGTTTCAGGATGCTGTCCATTTCAAACCCAAGTTTTTGTTGTATGGCCAGGTTTCTCTCTGTAGCCATTACCCTTTTCTCCAACTCTTCATGAACTCTGTGTGCAAGTTTCTTCAAGTCAGTGTTTGCAATTTTCTCCAGTTCCTTCAAAAATGTATCATGGCGAGTTTTGGAAAATAGGTCACACAATTTTTTTCTTCCCTTCTCTTCTTGCAAATTTTTACATTCATATTGGAAAATGCATTTGGGTAATGATTGAAGCAAGTTGTCTCTTACACAATGTTTTATGGTAATGCTACATTCCTCTTTAAATACCATCGCTTCTAGCATTTGATGAAGACGATAATCTTTGATTCCATAGATTTTTGCCAGGACTTCAACCATAAGGCACTGCAGGACCTGTGCAAGGACTTCCAGTAGAACTTGTGTTAACTTGTCACAGTCCACCATTCCTTCCTGAAAAAAGAATTTATCGAAAAGCAGTTCTAAAATGCATCTTCGATTTTTTAAGAAAGTTTCCAATAACCTTTCTTTCAGGGACTCATTCACTGCATCTGGACCCAGAAAGGCTTGCTCCGAATTCTTCCTATATGTTCGGAAATTTGCCTCAACTAGTTCCCTCATGTCCAGCAAGGGATAAATCACCTGCCATTCTAGATGAAGCTGGATCAGCATGGGCAGTTCTCCTATGGATGATATCAAATCTTCAAATGAGAATGACTTGAAAAAGACATGAAAATCTTCATCTGGTCCTTCTTCTTCATGAAGATTCTCTTCATTCGCATCATGAAAGATATTTCTTAAGTCCTTCTCAAACATTTTTATGGAAGAATCTTCTCTTTCAATAGAAGGATCCAGCCCAACCAGAAACAACAATTTATTAAAGGATGGAAGGTCAAGTGACTCAATATCTTGCTTGATATTCTGGGCTGACTCCTGGGGTTAAAAAAAGAAGGCATTGAGCAAAGCTGTATGTACCAAGGGTCTCTACTTCAAGGGATTCTAATCCTGGTCTCACATTCTTGATGCATTCTGAGCAGGAAACTAAAGCTAAAAAGTCCCAAAACTTCAACAGCTTGTAACTTTTACTACAATAATGTCACAATCATAGAAAATTTCAGTTTCTTCCTCCCCCCCCTCCCACCAGTTCCTGTCTTAAACTGCAAAATTTCAATGGCTTCAAGCTTTACATCTAATTTTGGGGCTTTAGAGGTTCAGTTTCAAAATGTTTTGAAAATATGGTGCCTAGGCTCTCAGTTTAAAAACTTATGTCTACAGATTTGCATATACTAGACACAATTTTTGGAGAAAAGTAGCCAAGGAACTCCATTTTCTGAAAACATACAGTGAACTGTCAAATCGAGTATCGTAAAATAACTGACGCTTTATGCTCTTCTGATATTTTAATCCCACAATATCCCAAGAAAGTTTGGTCTACTTTGGTGCTCTGATGTGGAGCAACACAAGTAGGTCATTCAGTACCAAGGCAATATGAGTAAAGTGCCTTTCCCATGAACACACCATGGTAGCTGACCCAGGTTGATCTGATGGTAGGATTCGAACCCACACCCTTTCAGTTGTGAGTCCAGCACACTACCCACCAAGCCACAATGACTCCTACCTACAGTTGTTACCTCTTATGATGTGCAGAAGAGCCTAAGGGGTTTCCCAAGATGGATTTAATTCATGTATTAAAGTTTCTTTCTACATATACTTACATGTACTATTAATGTGTATTTAAGTTTCTTTCTGCCCATAATTTGATACTTTCATTCATCATATTTCACTGGTAGAATGAAGTTCTATTAAGCGATCATATATGATATGTTCTGTCAACTCCACACCCCATACCCACCAAAAAAACCCACCCTAAACAACTTGCCTTAAAATTGTAATTTTTGTCCACATGTACCAAGTATACATAAACAACTGGCTTCCCCTCAGCATCACTGCATTGCATAGACTTGTTTATCCACTCATTTCTTATAAGCCTTGATTGTACACAGTCTGTGGTAAGATATTTGCTATCTTTGGCAGTAACCAAGTTATGGGGTGATATTTCATCATGATATTTTCCAAAAATGACTATCTGCACTGCCTTGGCATCTGCCAGGTTCTTGACAGTTCGTTTTATTTCATCAAGTTTTCCTGTCTCTGTAAGAAAATAATAACAAAAAATAACTTGAAAAAATTAAACACTGAAATAGAGATTCATACTACCCTAATTTTCATTGTACCTCATGCACATTTCCAATAACTGTACATGAAATACTAACAAATTGATGATAAAAGAGCTACAGCAATGAAACATTCAAGGAGATGTAGATTACTGATCATACTAGACAATTTGAGGATGGCAGCATTATCAAACACACAGATGTATAGAAATCAAGGGAGATAATTTTGCCACATCACATATTGAATACATTTATGTTAGTGGTGAACAAATTTAATTGTGCATTGATACTTTCAAAATACAAATATCAGCGCCATTCTTATTTCATTTCAGCATAAAACAATTGAGGAAAGTTTCAAATACTGAACATAAAAAAAATAAAAGCACTTTTTCATTTATTATGATAATGTCATGAATTCATCCTTGACTTTTTTCACATTTGTTTTCATTTTGCCATTTTAATAAAGCACATTGCTTTAATGATTCCTAACAGGTCTCTAAAAAAATTTTTTTTTCTGTTTTTTTTAACCCAAAACTTTATAGTCTAAGATTCAGGTAATTACTCCTATCAGTGCATGTGTGTGTGAACAATATAAATAAAAAATCATTTGATGGAATTTGATGAATATTGGTAAGAGTATTAATGGAGAATGATACATGAAATAAACGACAACATTTTGGTTGTTGTTTATAAATAACTTCTAACAAATATTAACTAACATAAATAAAGAATATTACTTTATTGAGCTACATATTGTGTTACCATCAGTCAACCATCCCAATTCAGTTTTCGTTTGCTATGAATGAAAACACAAACATGGACCAAGATCTAGGAAGGCTGAAACTACTACATGATTTGCAGGATGATGGAGCTGTCTCCATCTAGAAAATTATAACTTACAACTGTTGTACATACAGAACAAATAATGCTTATTCTAGATGCACTATGTACATAACTAGTCAGGTTTGCATCAAAAGATGCCCTCAAGTTTTACATTGATTTTGGTATTTAGGTAAGTGCTGACTTTGAAGGGAGGGTTAGGGCTGAGCAAATCCCATAGCCCGACGTCCCGGACTATGCATTTTTGAAGTCGGGTAAGTAAAATTTTCCAAGTCCCTAGTCCGGGACAAATGCTTTCTAACAAAAGTCGGGCAAGTCCTTGTTTTCATGCTTTAATCACTATATCTACCTTTATTTGGCCAATCATGCCCTCCGGGCATACTGAATACTTGATTCTACTCCTCTTCATATATACATTTACATTCTGTATAACACATAAATGTGGTCAGTGATAATTTTCGCATATGCGCACGTTCTGTTACCGCTTGACTGCACATTGAGATTAGCGACCAAATTATCGGCAAATCAAAACACATCAAACAAATGAATGCCAGTATGATCAATTAGCAGTGTTTTAAGCGACTTTGTTGCATTGTGTTTACTCACGCCAGATCCTCATGAGCAGCTCACTATGATTTTAATCCAGCAAGTCAGTGTAATTAAATTAATGAAAGGTACTTTACCAACATCAGTGCTGGTTTCCTTTATGAACTGATTAAATAACAGTAATGATTCTTTAATTTTTAATTGATTATACAGATGATTAACTTGCACCTGCGATATTGCATTTGAAGCGAAAGAATTACGCTAGTTAATGAGCTGTCTCTGTTCGTATTTAAAAGAGAAAATGTATGTTATGATCGCTTTAGAAGTAGTTGTCAAGCAAGCTGATAGTTACTCTGTGGATAAAATGAGTTTGCTAAATTATTTTCGCAAGGAAGGTAACAAGGGCGATTCAGAGAAGGAAATTTTTTGTGAAAGTGGAGGGATAAAACGTAAGACTGCTACTGAATGTGCGGTAGCTTTTTCTCCAAAGAGACATAAGCAGAACCTTTGAGATGCTTTAGAGCATTTGACTACATGCACTTTCCTCATGAGAGGGCAGCTCTGTTGAAATATGGGAGGGAAGACTTGCAGGTTCTTCTTAATCATCTTCAGGGTTGAGCAAATCCCATAGCCCGACGTCCCGGACTATTCATTTTTGAAGTCGGGCAAGTAAACTTTTCCAAGTTGCTAGTCCGGGACTTGTGGATGAAAAAAAAATTTGCTCAGCCCTGGGGAGGGGGGTGTATTATTATTTGTTTCGAAGGTTTTTTTAAAAATAATTTTAGTACTGGCAGCATTATTAAAAGTAAACTGATGCCATTTCGAGTTAAATGGTTTTTTCTTCATTTACATTCTAAACACTATTATGTTCCATAACGATCAAACAGATTTTGAAAGGTACTTTAGAGGTTTAAGATATTTTTGATGGCAATCTTAAAATTAAGGTCCGATTCCAGGAAGCTGTTTTAAATTTAAATCGAATTCTGCTGAAATGTTTTGTAGAGAATTCAAGCAAAGGTTGCTCTGTTTTGTAATGCAAACCTGAAAGACACCGATGCCAAATGCACTGACAAATTTGGTTGAATTCTGCTCATGGTTGTTGGTGAAAAAGCAATTTAAAGTGTTTTTTAAAATCATTTATAGCAATGGCTGCTGTATCTGATGACAGAGCAGCACAATTTCAACAAGTGTGAATGTCCTTAATGCCAGTAAGTTCTCTGTCAAATAATGCTTAAGTTACCACTAGTGTTTTTAATATTCACAGATGATGCATAATTAACATGGATTATACTAGCAGCTTATTTAGCCTTTTTGCCAGTTGACCTAAATCTAATAGCAATAATTTTCTAGGAGTGTGGTAGGTGAGGCAGAGGCATCTGATCCATAGCCAGTGGGTTACTGAGTTCTGGCATCATAGCCAAGTGGATGTTTCAAGTAACCTCAAGCAGGGTGATAATATTAGATCAACATTTAAAGTTGTTGGTCAGGAAAAAAGAGCAGTTCCTAATTAATGTTTATTTTAGAATATAAGTGTAATACCTGGTGCCCTAAATATATAGCTAATAAAATCATATTAGGAAAGGAACATTTTAGTCACTAACTGCCTATTTTATGCTTACATGAAATACTGATATTTCTCATTAAGTGACAATAACCTTCAGTTTGGATCAATTTATGAAACTTTTCCAGCGTCACAAGAAACCTCTGGCCAACACTGAGCAACTGTTTCTGGAATTTGTTGAATCTTGGGTAGCATTTCTTTGGCAAGGAAAATACAGAGCAAATGAACTGCTCTGTTTCCAAGGCTTCCATTGTTGTCATAGTCTACAAAATCTGTTGTCAAAGTAAGCTGAAAAAGATGATGTATGGTTACATATGCATGTTATTTTGTATATATATTTAAAGATGAAATCATTCCCGTACAGACAAATCTCACCAATTCACATGAGCTGCTCATAAGCTGCACATGAGAACCTTGTAAAAAAATGTATGCAAATTGGGTAGATTTTGCAAGCTCATGTGTGCAATTTGTTAGAACTTGTGAGCTATTGAAAAACTAACCAAACTTTCTCATGTGCAGATTTTGCTCACGTTTGAATGTTCACATGAGAAAGTATAACTTAGAAAACATTCATACCCCTTACATCTGACTATGTTTGAAAATAAGGCAGAGTTCTAATTTCTCATGTAAGTTATCACGTGAGAAATTTGGACTTCGATTCTAATCAGACACATTTTAGATTTGTCCTAAGTTGGTTTTTCTCATGTGAGTTAGAGACCCATCCCATTCTGCCAGCATTCTATAAAGAATTATGCTTCAAGAACTTTGCTTTCAAAAACCAAATCAAATAATAAAATAAAATCACATAAGATTAAATGTGTTTTTCCGCAACTGAGACCTAATCTGGTATCGAGACAATAACGGTAGTTATTTCCCTTGTTTACAGTCTGGAGACTGGTTTACTAACCGCAAGATATGCACATAACTTTTTGAAGGCAATACAACAATCAACTACCATGGTAACCTCACTTTCAAACAGGCACCATTTTAAAATTAAAGTTCGAACCGTCTTAGTTTAGATCGTTAATTCGGGAAATTTCATTGCAAGCAATACCAATACATGTGCAACAACTGATCATAGAAACCAGGAGATAATTTAAAATCATGGAATTATCATGTTGGTGAGTAAAATCAAAACGTATTGCATTTTGCCTGTTTACGGGTACAGCAGTTTGGCTGCTGCTTTAGCAGTTTTGCCCCCATGATTTAATACTTCAAATAGATGACCTTGTCATCTTGCTCCCAATAATCATTGAGACGATAATTTTTCAGATCATTATTATTTACTGCTGTGCCTGCCAAACTGCAGTTCTTGATGTAATGTTGTCAGTTATCGACAACAGGGTTACGAGATTAATATCCTCGATCTGCCATGGTTCGTGCCCTCAATGTTAATTTTAATGTTTATACTATAATATTGGGAGAAACTATTGAAATCGCCATAGAAAGTGTTCAACTACATCTGCTTAATTTATTCATTGGTATAAACTCTCCAAATTCTTTGCGAGCTACTGTTTTTCGAGCATGTCTAAATTTGTCTATTTCCGGAAGTACATCTGTGATTCGTGCTCCTGAAATAAAGGCCACGTAACGTAAGATTGGAATGTGAGAATTAGGTCAATGTTTACTTTAGAAATCAATCGTGTATGATGTCCCTGTATTAATAATATTCGCATATGTAATACAAATCATTTCTTTCAAACACATATCAACTGCAATAAAACACCTATAAATAATGATGTCAAAAATTTAACAGAAAAAAAAATTGATTCATTTTTTTTTTTTTAGCTGTCTGGTAAAATTATCATATTTAAAGATACCGTAAATTTTGAAAAGATTTTTTTCATGCTACTTCATAACAAAGATTTTTTTCCCTTATATTAAAATATTTGAATGACAAATTTCATACTACATGTATATAGTTTTTCATCAGATTTATTTTTTTTAACATGATGTAAGAAGTGCATGTTACAATGACCAAATCTTTACATTGCCTTTGCCATCTAAAAAATCTCTGTCATGGGTTTCCCACTAATCAAAAGGTAAAGAAAACTAATGTGAACAGTGGCCCTGGCTTGAACGTCTAACACTCACACCAGGGCCACAAAGTGTATGGCATGAGTAAAATTTGCCATTTTCATTGTGTTTTTTCAATTTGATTTGTATTATATATTCAAATATGTCTTAATCAACACTTACTGTCACTGTCAACGAATGCTAGTGACCTAGTTGATTACGTCAGGATCTCAAAACAAGTGTGTGAGGTCACGAGAAACATAGCACACGAATCAAGGATGGCCACGAAGTTAGAACAATTGACGATAAATTGCATGCAAGCTTGTTAATCTCATTTCTGTTTTTGTTAGGGACTGTTTTTCTTCTAGCATGTCAAATTCTACAATTGTCTTCATGCAGTGAAGTTTGAACTTTAACTGAGGCAAGTTCAGAAGTTGTATACATGTAAGTATGCTTCTAATTTTTATACTTTTAAGTTTTCAAAGAATATGGCAGTGGATCTATTTCAAAGGTTTTAAGGTGTAAAGTGAGTAATTTCATATAGCTTTTTTTTGTTCCAAGATGTGAAGTACCAAAAGTTTGACAGATATGATGTTGCAGCTTTCAAACTGGATGGTCATGAATAACACTTACTGATGTTTATAAGACTTGTGAAGTGATTTTCGAATGTTGAATAAAAAATAAAATGCCTTTGCCAAACAGGTAAATAGTCATATGTTTTGTCCAGGTTACATAGTACATGTTGCTGCATGTAATCTATTTCAGTGGATGGTACCTGAATCATACAAGAAGTAGGGAAGGATTTAGGATTTTATTCTGAGAGGATCTGTTTAGAAGAGGTGGTTCAGTGTAATTGAAATGGCTGACATTCTTGTTTTGCACTTAATAGTGTAAAATTTTAACAGATGGGGAGCGGGAACCTTTAACTATCTGACATCATCCCACCTCCCCAAAATGGATTTCTGTACGGAAGTGAAGTAAAAAGTGTCTAAACCCATACAGAAAAAAATGTTAAGATTTCCCACATATTCAAGAAAGTGGCTGTGAGAGATTCCTTTGACTGAAGAGCTTGCCTTTCTGTGTCCCACATATTCGAGAAAACGGCTGTGAGATTCCTTAGACTGAATAGCTTGTCTTTCTGTGCATCAGCCTGAGTTTTCAATAAGGCAGTGGGGTACACTGAAAGAAGCAGAGGGTTGGGGCCGGGTGCCCTTCTATTTCTTTCAAGCTGGAACACTGTCCTGCAATTGCATGTCCTAGAATAAACCCTGTATAATAGATTAGCCCCAGAAACAGTGAGTGTGAAGACAAACTATTTTCCTTTATCATAACTTAGAAACTTTTGAGATGTCATAAAGTAAAGTGGACTTGGGGCATTGAGCTAAACATAACTAATGAAAGGGTTATAAGGCTGAATTCTAATTATCATCATGCTTTAGAATCGAACACTTATGGAACCTTCTGGTCTGTCCATTACAACAACTCCTCCTATACCATGGGCTGGAAATTATGACTGCAATGTTTACTACAACTTCTGAACATGTACATGGTTGACAATAACTGAAACGATGCTGTTCAACCAAAATGATTACAAACTCAACCTTACCCCCTATCTATACCCAATAACCATTCTGTTCAGCTGACAGTTATTATAATGTGCATACTCGCTCAAGTTGCAGCTGTTTCATTCACTGTATGTATGACAGGATTCAGTTTGTATGTCATGTCTTTGTTGAATATATCTGACAATTTCAGTAAAACATCCCTAAGATCATAATATTGTTTCCTACTCATATGTATATGCATTTAATGCAACATGGATATGCACATGGGATACTTCTGTAGGATCTACAATGACTAACAAACTATGCAGTGGTTGTTTCCTTAAAACAAAATATTATTAATCAAAGGTTCTGTTAACAATTAACATGTTGTTCAAAGATAAATGATGTAGTTTCAAGAAATTGTCAGCATTTCTATTTGTAAATCAACCTGTGTAATGTTATGTAATTTGCCCTATAACTAATTTCCATCACCTTCTGTTTTTGCTTACTGATGTCACATTCCATGAGAAAATCATGCATACTTTAAGAAAGAATTAACAGAAAATTTTTAAATGTACTGAACAATTTTCTTAAGCAGAAATGTTGAAATATAGAATTTAACTGGCTTTGTGGGTTTAACACCATTTTTCAGCACATGACAGTCTATACATAGTGGCCAGTATATTTGGTGGAGGAAGACCCGTGAAAACCCAGAAAGAACCACAGACCCAGAGGAAGCTACTGGCAAGCTTTCTCACATACCCACATTGGCCAATCCAAGACTCGAACACATACAGACAGAGGCAAGATGATCTATAAAGGCAAGCGTCTTAGACCAGCCACCCAGGGCCCCAGAATTTAACTGAAATGGGTAGTTCATGTGTCACTGAAAGCCGCCTGCATGTTCGCTGTCACATTTACTGACTATGTATGTTGCAGCACATATATAAATTACTTATATATGGTTGGGGGTAATATTTTGCTCCTTTCCAAGAAGTTCCTGGAGGAGTAGGTGGAGATGCAATGGTCAAAAGTAGAAAGAAAGCAAATCTGAATTACAGTGACATATTAGATTAAGGAGTATTTGCTGGATATCATGGGATTATGACATTTATGACTCTTGGATGCTTCCCCCCCCTGCCTTATGTTTAATATGTAATTAATATGTAAAGCATGGATCGCCATGACAAGCCAAGAAAGTTCTAGTTTGTTGGGCAGTGTGCACATTAGTCAATAACAAAACCCACCGCAGGGCTTTATAAATCAATTTGCCCAATGCCCAGGACAAGCTCAAATTCGGCTTGGGCAAGCTCAATTTTGCAAGGTAATTACCTGTAGGCAAGTCCAAAAAAACAGAGTTACATGTAGGTCCTATTCAGAACATAATGCTTTATGTTCTGCAAGTTTTATAGTCTGCTATCTTGCCACAGTACATATATCATCACCGTTATTTACCATTTATATGTACTGCATTCTTCTATTACATAACTGCCTCCAATTTCTTTCATCTATTGATCCTTTATTTCACACGCTATATTGTCAAAGTCTGTCATTTATGACTTGAAGTTAATGTCCTCAGGTCAGTCTCGCATTTTTTTTGGCGTATGCATGATAATTTTAATATTTACTATCTGAAGCAAGTTTAATTTCTTAGTTGCATTTTAATTGTAATATAAGTACTTATAAATGATTCAGCAACTTTAATGTGCTGAGCTTGCCAACTCTAAACAAGAGTCCCTCAAAGGGCCCGACAATCTACAAACCAGAATTTCCAGGAACTAATGATAAGACCATTTCTTCTTTTCAAATGTTGCATGCTGATACCATCTCTGTCATTTTTTTTTATAAAAAACAAGATTTTCAAATTAGCCACTGCGATGGCCATATTTGATGTTAGATCGGCACCATTATCATTTTGGACCAACAAGACAACATTAGAAGTTTTGGCAAAAACCCCATGAGAATATGATCATCAATTCAGGAGTAGCAGTAATAACAAGATTTTCAAGATGGCCACTATGGTAGGTGTATTGGAGGTCAGATCAGCATCATTTTCATTTAGAGCCAACTAGAAAACATACATTAAGAAGACTTCTGGTGACAACCATATGTCAATAAGACTTCCCATTTAGTATGAGTAGTGATAACAAAAATTTGTAACATGGCTGGCATAGTGGCCATATTTTATGACAGATCAGCACCGTTTTCATTAAGGACCAACTAGACCTCATAAGAACTCTTCGTGTGAAAACTCCATGTCAATATGACTTTCCATTCAGGAAGAGTAGTGATAATAAAATTTTCATGATGGCTGCCATGGTGGCCATATTGGAATCAGTTTGGCACATTTTCGTTGAGGACCTGCTAGACTTTATAAGAAGCCTTTTAGTGAAAATGTCGTGTTAATATAACTATCCATTCAGCAGGAAAAGTGCTAACAAGATTTTCCAGTAGGCCAATGTGATGGCAAGAATTACAATTTTCATTTAGGATCAACCAGACATTATAAGTCTTCTGGTGAAAACCCCATGTCAATATGACTTTCTGTTCTGGACTAGGTATAACAAGATTTTCAAAATAGCTGCCATGGTGGCCATACTGGAGGTCAGATCAGCACCATTTTCATTTAGGACCAAATAGACATCATAAGAAGTCTTTACTGAAAACCCCATTTTCATTATGACCATCCATTCAAAACAAGTAGCGATAACACTGTTTTTAATATGGTCACTCTGGCACCTATGGAGATCTGAACAGCACTGTTTTCATTTAAAGCCTACTAGATCATGGGGTGAATGTGTGTGTGTAAAGGTTCATGGCAATGCTCCAAGCAGTGTAGGAGAAGCAGCAATAACAAACTTGTGCCAATGGACAGACAATGGACAACAGGCCACCCCATAAGGTCTACGACCAGTATAGCTAAAAATTGGTTTGTCAAAGATTGTTTTGATGCATGTCACTGATTTCCAGGTGATGAGGTGATAATTGTTAATAGTATAACTTGTGAGTTTTCTTTGACAAGTATGTTTGGAAATAAAAGGCAGTTGTCCCTCATAATTTTTGTTTGCATATTAAACTTTAATTATCTGCATAAGCCCGAGCCTCGAACCCATGCGGACAGAGGTGAGATGACAGTTATCAGTAAAGGCGAGCGCCTTAGACCACTCAGCCACCCAGGGCCCCCGTTCAACTGGTAGTGCACCTGATCAGTGTTAGAGATCCCTAGTTAGAGCCCTGATCTGACCAAGTTTCTTCAGTAACATTTGACACTACAAGCTGGAATCCATGAGTATACCTGCAATCTGCATAAGGAGGCTGATATCCTGGAGAGGATTTATGAAAAACATGAAGATGTGTCTCTGAATGTAAAGATGAGAAGAAGCAGAATAAGCTGGAATCATCTGCTTAGATAGCTCAAGACTTGATGAGGTTTAGCACATGTCTGGTGTTCTGGTGGAATTTGGTTCAAATTATAAAATTTTTTTTGCCCTGTTGCATAAGTGTTACTGGGTTATTATGAGAAGCTTTTTAGAATGTTGCTATTGTTGTATTTTACATAAGTACTGTCTATACTTGCGTATAATCTGATACCAACTGCAAACTGCATAGACCCAGATCTGCTGTTGTATAATGCACCGGCAGATCTGGGTCTATGCAGTTTGTAAGGACTAATCAGTAGAACAAACAACATAGACCCTGATCTGTTGGTGCATTATATGACAACAGATCAGGTTCTATGTTGTTTGCATTTGAACCTGGTTTATATGCGAGTATATACGGTAGATACTAGTAGACCTTTTCAAGTTTATGCTGATTATGTTTTGTGCTGAATTTACAATGTCTAGAAAATTACTCTTGCTGCTGTCAGGGAGCCTTGGCAACTCAGTGTGACATGCAATCCAAGGGCTGTAGGTTAGATACTAGAAACTAAGCCAGTCTAGGCCTGCTGTCTCTGTGTGTCCCTGGGAAACGCACTTACATCTCAACTCCTCTTCATGATATAGTCAACAATGTGTAAAAAGTGCCATTGCCCCCCCCTCCTAAATTGTTATGCCCTTGTTGTTATCCAACTGCCAGTGTGAACATAAAAGTTTTCTTTTCATTCTCTGCGAATTGTTTTCTCTTTAAAATTTTTTTAGAATTTTCTGCAGTTTATTTTGAAAACATTCGGTGTAGCACAGGCGTTTAAATATCTAACACAGCAGAATGAAAATGTCAGAATATCTGAGAAGAAAACATTTTTATATATATAAAAAAATCATATACAGAGCTATAGAAAAAGTCAAAATATCTGAGAAAAATAGTAAAAAATAACAAATCTTATATAGAGATATATAATAAATGATACATGTCTTTGTATATGATTTTTTAAAAATATTTCATTATTTCTCAGATATTCTGACATTTTGTTCCTACAGTGATAAGAGTTTTGAATGCCTGGTTTTGAATTTCATATATAACTGTACAAAAGTCTGTGTGTATCTTTAGTTTAAATTAGTTCCAGTTTCCTTTGACCATTCCCAACCCATACTTTAGTGCCAAATAACATGCAATGGAATTGACATAAGTCTTCTTAACTTCCATTGTCCACTCGCTACTAGTCTTATCGACTCTGATATGCATAATAATCTCCTCTCCAAATTCATTCCAATCAGGGTAGACGTCTTACACTGTGGGACTTATCTCCCTACATGATTATTTGATATACAAAGAAACGAGGAATATGATAGCACATTACAGGGCTCAAAATTAATGCTAATCTGCTAACAAGAAGTTAGTGACTCTGCTGATGGATCGTTAAAAACCCCAACTGTCACTAATCTGATGGAGCAGTGAAAATTACCACCGGCCGCTATCACAAGTGATAACAAATGGTCTTGTGTTGGATATATCAAAGAAATTTAAGAGGAGTCTGTATTCTATTTAAATGTCAGTTGATCTGTTTAATGCTTGCAGTGCAAATGGACACGCATTTAACCACTCATCCAGTAAATTAGTGTGATAACTGTCAAAACAGTCTCAAGTGGAACTAGCCTGGTGTATTAGCCTAAATCACTGATTTAATTACTGATGATAACAAAGGTAGAGGCCATTAGGCTTTACCATTCAGAAAAGGTTGTGTTTGATGACTACACGTACAATCCAGAATTAAAGTGAACAATGTGTTTAATATTTATATCATTGTTGATAAATATTGAATGCATTGTGTGGTGACAAATTGGAAATGTGGAAGTATTTGCAAGGTGCGCAGCTGCCACTGAAACAGCAGAAATTAGATGATGGCAAAAGAGAGCACGATCGCATATATGATCAAGAGAAGAGACTAAGAAAGTACCAGAAATGCTGTCTAAATGAATATAAATGGCTTTAGTATGACACAGGAAAGGCTGTGATGTTGTGCACTTTCAGCACAGAGTATTCTGAGAAATACAAAAGTGTGCGGGGTACTTAATTCATTACTGGGCATAAAACTTTCATAAATCATCCCTGGAATCAGACGTTACAAGCTCCCAACACATAATGGCTGAGGGATACAAAACAGAAAGTTGGTTCCTCAGAAGCAGAGCAAATTGTGGCATCTTTGAACATGTGCATCTAGAGGAAGCATGAACATAAACTTCAAACTTTTCATGAGTCTTGTTGGTATAATACAGTTGTTATTGTTTTGAGTTAATGCTAATGAATAATAAATATGAAATTAGAAACTGAACTGGCTTCAATTTGATTTTAGCAGGATCAGTAAAAATGTTATTATGGTGATCCTATGAGTTAGTGAAAATAAAGTCTTAATTTCGAGGCCTGACATAGTAAACCTAAAAATATAAATCAAGAATCAATGTGTGATATTTTACATCTTGCTAAACACAAGGAATGTGCTGGATTAAGGGCTATTGGTAATGCGAATAGGATTCATATGGTGGGTGTGGTATAGCCAAAAATCACGTATAGCACATGATAAGTGGAAGCTTATAAATTAGTAACTTAAAACACTGTCATTTAAATGTACAGGTACAATTTGTTTTGCAGAGAAGGTATTTATAAGAGCTAAAATAGACAATTTTGTATTGCATTTTACACGCAATAGAT
Organism: Margaritifera margaritifera; assembly: GCA_029931535.1. Taxonomy (NCBI): domain Eukaryota; kingdom Metazoa; phylum Mollusca; class Bivalvia; order Unionida; family Margaritiferidae; genus Margaritifera; species Margaritifera margaritifera. Next base: position 885,499 of record JAQPZY010001017.1, on the reverse strand, counting down.
CACAACAGATATAGAATTGAGCTATTGCATTGTAATTATTGTGTTACATGGAGACTAAGCAAGATGCAACAAGCATTACATTTTTTATATACATTGAGCCTTGCATACAGTGCATGTAGCAAACATAACGATGCCATTTAATGGGGGCTGCCATATTGGCCTTTTTCCAGTCTAGCCAGTCCCATGACTGACAGTCATATTACACGCATACCTGTAACCCGATGGCTATCAAACTTTCCATATAGAAAGTACAGTTGTGGTCAGTACTCTTAATAGCGAAGACAATTCCCAAAAGTTTCCTGAAATACATACAAAGAAATGACTTATTTGCTTCTTTACATGTCACTTCTTTTCCTCACTTCTTTCACCGCATGTAGTTCTATAAATATTCATCCAACAAAGTGTATATCTTCGGGTATTTTCAGTCCTTTGTTCCTAATACCCATCTAAAGATAATTAAAAATACTTTACATTAGCTAATTATCCTAAATAAACCTTATATGTTGTGCATAAATGGGATATATATTGAATCTGCTTGTACGTATGAGAAATACTGTAGTTGTGGTAAGTGTTTCCGATAGTGTGTGAGAAGGCACTTCTTCCGAAAGCAAGAGTGGTTCCAATTAAGAAAAAGACAAATTTTAAAAAAATTACAAACTCATCAGGTAATATATACGAGCAGTTGCATACTTTAAAAGTTATTTCGCTCAGTTATGTTGGATGTTACGATTGTCAATAATCGTGAATGTTAAACTAAATATAGCACAACATGCTTAGTGATGATGAATATGACATGTATGCATGTATATATATCCATGTGCTTTTGTACAGTGGATTCTATGGTGTGTCAAATGGGCCAATTATAAATGACACTTATTTATATTAATAATTATATACATATTAGTGGTGATTTAGTGACATTTTTCGGTATTTTGATATACTGTTATTTTTATTGTTTTGTGTGTGATATTTGAACACTGGATAATAGCTTTTTATTGTTGTACAGTGTAGTCATTTGCAAAGACATGTAGTGCTTTAGAAAAGCATGATAACAGGAGATGGCTTAATGTGGCTGCTGGGCTACATAAAGAGGAAATATTAGACCAAAGTCTTACATTTTGTACATTTTACCTTGAACCCATTGCAAGGATACCAAAAAAGAGGTCAGAGATTTAAACTCATGACTCAATAATTAATACAGTATAGAAAACTAAATTACCAATTGTGGTAGAATAGATTTATGTACAACATGTACAGAAAGACATGTGAGCAGAAAATATGAAAATATTCCAGATTGTTCATTTTGGGATCATCATAATGTTTGTCACTGAAAATAGTGTCATTATTATTATTACCAATATACAAGTATAATTGTGTAATTGTCTTCATCATAAAATGCTGCTTATTGCCAGTACAGGTCTCCCTACCTTTTTTTAGGAACTACTGTCAAGGTAGTCCGACAATGTAAGACAGTCACCCTGATATTTATGATGTTTGGGTGCTACATCTTACTATAGTCTGGACCCGTTCAATTATGAATTGTACACCACCTCTGGTCTTTGAAAGTATTTACCTGGCACAGTTACTATCTAGCTGAGGATTATTTAATCCCTTTATACCTTACAAATTTCAAACCAAACCTTGTTCCATCTGCGTAACTTTTTCAATTTGGAAAAATAAAGTTGTTAAAAGGCGAGTGTAATGTTAAAGAAATGTTATTTATAGTACAATGACAGACTAATACACATCATAAAGTGCATGATCGCGATGCGGATACTCGCGAAGGTAAAAATAAAAGTCAGTACTTTTATACAAGATACCAACCACTGTAACAGTGAAATTAAAAAAAAGGTATGAAATTACTGAAAAATTCTCTGAATCATAAAAATGTAATGTAAGATTAATTTCTTTGTCAATTATATGCCACACATTCCAAAAAATGCATTCTGAATAAAAATGGCTTTATAATATTTTTGTAAAAATCATAATTAAGTACATTCAAAATAGCAAGTAATTTAGACATTATTATTATTATTATTATTATTATTATATAAGACAGGAAGAATCATATACATATGCATACAGAATAAGTAATAATTAAAATAATAATTAAAATATTCAGATGACAGTGCCTTTCTTCCCAGATCAACGATGAATACAAATAAAAATAGAAATAATATTGTCAAATCAAATGGTTGATAGTTTTATTGTAAGATGCATGGTTGTGATGTGGATCTATACTGTATACACCATGCAAGATGCCTACTGCTTTAATGACTATGACTATAATAAAGGGATACAAAACAACAGTAACAAAATTCTCTAAATCATGAGTATGTCATTCTCTAAATCATAAATGTCAGATAATTAGATTATAGATTTGTATCCTTTTTATATTATATGTTAAACATTCTACAAAAACTCAGTATGAACAGAAGTGTCTTCACCATAGAAATATATTTAATTCATATTTAGATGCATTTAGTATGCCAGCAATTTGATTACCATTTAACAAGAATATGTAATGTAGACATTATTATTATTATTATTATTATTATTGTTGTTGTTGAAATACAAATAATTCCTAAATATAAGAGTAAATGTCTGATAAACATATAAATCATTATTATTAAGATCATTTATTTTAAAATCTGATTAAATTTCTTAATTTTAAAATTATGATTAAAAAATTATCAGCCATTATTATACAACAGAATTTCTATTTTTTATTTGTATACATCACTGATTTGATAAAAAAAAAGTTAAAAAAATATTGTTATCTGAATATTTTTATTATCATTTTAAATGTAGTCAAAACACTAACATTTTAAATTATACTTAATTATGAATTTTACAAAAATATTATAAAGCCATTTTTATTCAGACTGCATTATTTTGAAATGTGTGGCATATAATTAAAAAAATGATAAAGTCTATATTCTACTTACATTACATTTTATGATTCAGAGAATTTTTATCACTGTAGATTTTTGCCCTTTATTTTAATTTTACTGATTATAGCGTTTATGAGTTGTATTAGGGTGTTATTGTACTATACAGGTATCATGGTACCAATTGTGCAAGCCCAGGGGGGCGGAGCTTAAGGTGTAGGAACATTGTATTCAGAAATAAACAACAAAACTAGCTGTGATTGGTGTATTATGTAAAAGTTTTAGTTTCTGTCTGGCTTAAAAAAAGTTGAGTCTCTTAGCAACATGTGAGATTATGTTAATTCATAGGTAGATCAATTTTTGTATTTTTTTATGATTTTTTAAAAATGTGATAGACATCACTGAAAATGTGTCTGTTGTGACAGGATAACTCTTACCCGTCTAGTTCCAGCAGAGTTATCTCTCTTAAATGCAATGGAGAACCTGATTCGGTCCTTGTCAAATTGACAATCTAATATTCCTCTCTATGACAGTGTGTGACACGCATGCTAAAGTAGGAGAGAAGGTATATTTATTTCACCAAACATTAACATTAAGGTCTATGGAAAAACAATTGGTACAGTGATACCATACACTGCATTTCCTTAACATTGCACTCGCTGTTAACAACTTTATTTTTCCAAATTAAAAAAGTTTGCGCAGACGGAACAAGCTTTGGTTTGAAATTTGTAAGGTATAAAGGGATTAAATAATCCTCAGCTAGATAGTAACTGTGCCAGGTAAATACTTTCGATGGCAGGTGGTGTACGATTCATAATAAACGGGTCCAGACTACAGGGGCTCGTTACAAAGAAAATTAGGAGTATCGGTCAATGGATAGAGGGTTGTGGGGTCCAACTAGACCAACAAGTTGTTCTCCAATTACAGCTGGTGTAAGTTTTACATTAGGAGACGAAAATAGGGCAAGCCAGCTGTGTTGGAAATACCGACGGGTTAGGAGTCTTGTTTTTCTTTGTGTTATATTGTTACAGGTTGGACCCTAGACCAACAAGTTGTTCTCCACCTTAACTTATTTTCTTTTTTTTTTTTTTTTTGTTTTTTTTGTTTTTTTTACTAATGGCAAAAAAAAAAGGTGGAGAACAACTTGTTGGTCTAGTTTCCAACCTGTAACAATATAGCACAAGGGAAAACACGACTCCTCACGTCTCGGTATTTCCAACACTGCTAGCTTGTCCTATTTTCGTCTCCTAATGTAAAAATTACACCAGCTGTAATAAAAAAAATGGATCAATTTTCTTAACATCTCAACAGACCTCGTTCAATTCGTGATATATTGGAGAAAGTCCACTCTTGTAGCTGATTTCGAAGACATTGAAAGTACATACCCAAAAGATGTCGTTAGCATTCGGATACTCTTGGATTTCAGCCTTGACGGAGAGGTATCTCACACATTTGACAGCCCATATTGGCACTTCGCCACAAATTAAAGTCTAATTACAGTAGTTGGACTTTACTTACTCTGATGTCTTTTCCTGATCAGATCAAATTCTGACACAAGCAAGTCGACGCATTTTTCAAGGTCCGTTGAGATACATTTTAGCTGGTTGAAATGCGATGCTAGCCGAGGAAAGCCAAAGTTGATTGAAGAGTGTATACGTTTCTTTAACGAAACGAAACGTTGCCTACTGTTTTACAAGTCACTATAGACATAACCCGATATCATCAGTGTACGTCTTGAAATAGACGTCTAGTGTTTTTCAACTTGTCATTGTCTCTTATATTTATATATTTAACTACCGTTCATAGATAGATAGATAGATAGATAGATAGACAGATAGATAGATAACATATATACATATACAAATATTCAAATGGATCTTTATTTGCACTGGAATAACTCATATAGGTCTTTTCTCTGAAATTGATGGTGGCACGTTGATACATACAAATGTATCTATATATATATATATATTTATTGATTGTAATTGAATAAGAATGCGTCAATAAAAGAAGCGAGCGAGGCAATCGCCGTTCGTAATTTAAACATGAATAATCTTGTGTGTGTCACCAGGATAAGAATTGTTAAATATAGTAGTCACTTTTCCAGTGCCGGCGTAATCAACAATGATAACGTGTTGCCTTAAAGGTTCTTTTTAAAGTCAGAAACAATGGCTGTGATGAAAAGCATACTTGCACAGGTGAAACAAATGTTCCTGAGAAACTTGTTACGATTAGTTAGGTACGCATTGGACGGACATAAACGCCTAGTTCCACCAAATTAAACATTAATATTCCTATTTTGAATAGCCATTACCCGAAAAATACGTGAGAGGAAATTAAGGACAGAGAATTTAATGCGCTCAAAACAGGGGCATTTTACAATACATACGGAACTGCATTTACATGAAGTGCATTGATACTGTACATTGTCAGATCCTTCGCATATTTGTACCGGCTCATTTGGGTCTTTGTTTACTACGGACAGATATTGCAAAATTTGCAATGCACTTCTTTTTGTCGTTTTTGACTATTGTTGCCATATCTTTGCTTTTTGTTTTTAAAGAAGCCGTAAAGTTGTCGTACATAATAAAACTGATGCCATTTCTACCATCCCTAGCACAACGTCCCGCTTCCTGACATACAGTCAAGACTAATTTCGGGCACCCGATGTGCACGACAAGATCAACATCTCGCATATCCATACTCGTATCTAATGCAACCGTTGCAACAATGCAACGAATGTTGCCATCGTGCCGTCTAAAATTAGCAAGAATTCGTTCCTTGGATAGTTGATGGGTACTTTTATGATACATTTCTATTTGTAGATGTTGTGAATCTTCCTTTTCATCGATATAGGCATAAGAGATAGTCTTTCATAGTGACAAACACTTCGGACACAGTGTCTATACTTCTGCAATAAATTATTGCTTTCTTTGATCGAGACCATTTTTCTTTTATATGTTCCATAATCCACATGAGGTTTTCGTTTCTCCATTTTACTGATCTGAATGAAGATGTTGGGGCGATCGGGAGACTTGAACACAGTCTCTGTATGTTCATCATAGAGTTGTCTAAAATTAAGAATATCTGTTATGACCTTGGACGTACTTGTTGCAGTAATGAGTATGCTTCTTAGTTCGCCCAGTCGCTTGTACTCAGTCCTGAATTCTTCTCCCCACTCATATATACAATGGGCTTCATCAATTGTTAACAGAACACACTTCGACTGCCATACAGTTGAACAGAATACATCCTTCCAATACGTTTTCAGGGAAGCTTCAGGAGAGCAAAAGACGAATTGGTATTTTCCATTTCTGACACCTGGTAAATAAACAAAAATGGAAATCTCGATTTGTAAATTTATGAAATTAACTTACAAAACTCTCTTTGCTTAATCTCGTTACCAGTTATTACTATTGTACGTATAGATATACAATTTTAATTATTTAAAACATAATGAAAATATAAACATAATGAACATTAATAAATTTCTTAGTATTATGTCTTTGAAATACTAAAATAAAAGCGTGTTTTACATTGCTTACCCGTAACCACACTTTTGTCTATGTTTGCAAGGCTTTCAATTTTACAACAAGAAAATTTCCACTGTTGAAGAGACTCAATTTGGTCATGTAACCAATGTGATAGTGCCTTCTTTTTTCCTTTATCACAGTAGGTATTACCATGCATGTCGTTTTTCCAAATCCAGTCGTAAGAAATGCAAGAACATTCTTCTTATTTAACACAGCTGTTGCAAATAACAGTTGTTCATCCTTTATTTCCATATGGAAAATATCGCGAACTATCTTTAATTCATCAAACTTTGCCTTCGCCACATGCGAATTCACTGTACATGCGACCTTTTTTTATTTTGCCGTGTTCTGAGTTTCACTCTTCAGTTGGAAAAGTTACAATGTGCCGTCTGCAGCGTATTAATTCATGAACTAAAAAGGATATGGATACTTGGTGTAATTGCAATCAAAGTTTTCACAAGAAAGGTTTTCTCTGGAAAACACTCTTACAAACAGTAATGAAAATGTGAGACTCAATTGAAGCTCACTGGATCCAGATTCACCCCAGTGTCATCAAAAACAGAGGAAACTTTTTGTGCACGAAGTGTTGGAGCACACTAAGTAAGACAGTGCAGTACCAAAATTCTTTAAATGAATCTTTGGGTAGGACAGGTTATGTCACCTACATTGGGAAGAAAAGAGAACATTGCGGACCGTATGTTGCCAAGAAACCGCGTTATACCAGTACACCTGTAAAAATAAGTAAACACGGATAACGCGACGTTGGTGATGTATCTGAATACCAACATGACGTTCAACCCCATCTGTAAATTTACAATACACAACGATACGTTGATATTTGTGTTTTTATGTAACATTGCCACCCATTACACATAACACACTCATACGCACACACAAACGTTTGCATGCTTTGGACAAATGCATCTAAAGTTTAAGTCTTGACTGTATAGGTCATTCTCTAAATTACAGATGTACTCCCTATGCATTTTATCTGTCTGATTATCTTGCGTGGTTAATTTTTTTTTTCTTCTTTTCAATACGTATTTGATTTTCACAAAGACCGTCTTGTGCTAACATTTTATACGTTCCCAAATTCAGAAGCTCACAATGACTTGAATATTTCATTTAATTGGGGGTAGTGGACTTGAAGACAATGGAATCAACATTTGAATCAATGCAAAGGGGGCATTTTCTATTCGTTCTTTACAAGTAAAATGTACATTTCAAGCCTTCTTTGCCATTGTATGTATGACATTTTGTTTTATATCCTAAGATATATAAATCCTACATAGAGTACAACGTCGATTACCAGGACCCATACTCGGACAGAGATAATCAAAGTTTTACTGTATTAATCATTTGTTCTGAGATTCTTCGCGTGAACTTATAATGTCAGTTTGCATTTATTGAAAGACCAACATACCCAACTTGGTGATATTCAAATTGTCCCGTTCACTGCTCAGTTGCGTCCTATAGTAATAACTTATGAAATAATGAATTAATCGGGTTACAACTTGGTATGTAGAATATTTAGGAGGAGAAAATAAATCAGTATTGAATTTGTATCATAGGATCTCTATATGAAATAAGTTGTTTATAGTTTTGTTTCTGCTTGGTATGGTATCAAAATCTGTAGACAAAGCAAGGCACCGAGGACACCTCTAGCATACGTATAAGTATTGTTTATGAAGTATCCCACCCCACCCCGGGATAAACAAAATACAGAAAGAACTAAGGCAAATAAAGCAAGATTTTATTTGATATTACATATATAAGGGCTATTAAATAAGGTACTTTTACTCGAATTGCAGTGCATAACGGCGACCCGTAAGACCCTTTTCCAACAAACAGCTACAGCACCCAATTCACGAAAGTGGGATCCCATAGTGACAGCCATACGAGCTAGACAGTATAGCAGGACCATAAGAGGACTCTATAATGCTACGTACTGAAACAAAAGAGCTTTTGTGAAGTTTGTTTCAGAAATGGTACAAAAAGAAATTAAACAAGTTCTTCAGCACGATTCTCCATTATGCAAAGAAGCCACCATTCCCAATATAAGCAAATTTTCATGGGATCTCGCTCTGAACGGGTTAGAAAAACACGCACCCATCATGTATGCACCATTAAGGAGTGCATTAAAATCAAATGTCACAGACGAAACCCTACAGAAGAAAGACGGTGCATCAATAAAGCCGTACACAGGCGTAGCTTCAGCATGCCTTCTTTATGCAAGGGCCCCTAGAAAGGCTAATTTCCTGCAGAAAATTTTCTCTTTACAATTTTGGCAGGGTGGTTTGAAAACGGAAACTATAAGACAGATGGCACACACTGGTATTTGTCTGGGATACAAAGGGACATTGAGCGCAGTTGATTGAATCAGGAAGGGATTTGATGAAGCGGCAGTAAAATGCAAAAGTACAATTGAAAACCAACTTTCAGGCAACCTTACGGACGAAACTATGGTAAACAGAGAGGAAGATTTGGATGTATCCATGGCTATGTCAGTGACAATTCCAAACATAGATGAAGAGATAACCCCACCCTCAGACGCTGATGAATATGGATATGGAGATTCAGTATAAGGCTCTGCTGGTGGAAGTGTCCACAGAAGTAGGGATAGCGAAGGGGAGGAGGAGCAGGAGGGAAAAAAAGAAGAAGAAGACGACGATGATGATTTCGATCGATCAGACGTAACAGAGAATCAGGGAGGTGTAAATAAGGAAGCAGAAGATACAACCGAAGAGGAAGACCTGTCACCGGATGCCAGAGAAAGTGCATCAATTGTATGGAATGATGAGCTACATCCTGGATTTACAGCATGTTGGGACAACGTGGGGAAAAAGGTATCAACAAGACATCCGACCCCAGATATACCCAACACTTACATTAATATGGCAGTAAACCGTGTCCCTGCTACCCATCTGGACTGGAAATCAAGACCCAAAGCCTCGGATTTGGACCTGCGATCTTTCCTGCCAAAGGACGAAGACTTACATGAGTTAAGAGAAAGAATGATGGTAATGGTTGAGAGAATCATCACTCACCATCTGGACTGGTTCATATAGCACTTCAGCGATTGTTCTATTCCACATTTGCTCCATGTGCATTCAAAAGAATCAAGTCAAATAAGTGTCATGATAAATCTGGGCGCTTTTCAAGAAGATCCATAATCTACCCAGGGTGCAATAGCGATTTATGAACATTTACAGAAATATGTACCTTCTGTAGACAGCAAGCCATACACAACAATAGTTTATGGCGATGGCCTTAGTTATGAGCGTGGCAATGGCGCACACCGGGCACGAACCAATGGATTGGATCCATGGGAGCGCTTAGAAGGACTTGAACCTTCACCACAAGGATTTCACAAAGAAATGCTACTTTTACAACATCACTATGACGAATTTTTCAAGGGCTCAAGCACAACAGACAGAGGGACCCTCGCTCATTTGAAGAACGTTTTTAATTTCCGTCATGTTAAGGCTGATATAAGTGAAAAGGTTTCCCATGCCTGGGAACTGATGTGTCTTGTAACAGAAGGGTTGGTCCTCCTCCTTGCCATGGATCAGGACAAACATAGTAGACCTCCAGAAGCGCCTTCGTCAATCGAAGATGCTGAGTTTGATGAAAGGAAACATTACTTAGAAAAGGTCAGCGACAACGTAATACGCAAAGCTTGGCATAACTTGGACACAGAAGCACTCCTGAAACCATATGAAAATGCCTCAGTGGGATTTTGCTGTGATGAAGAGAAGGATGATGACTTTATTGGATGTGAACTAAAAGGAAACTGTCCGAATGGGAGTGGTTCCACTACTCATGCGTAGGAGTTAATAGGAATAACATATCCATGGAATGATATTGCAGTGAACACTGCTGGCAGAAAATCCAACGACCCATCCAACATTACCCTTACTGTTCATGCCATACCGATCTTGGTGCTATTCAAGCCAATTATAGGAGGTCATGCTAAAAATAAATGTTTGGGTAAAGAATGGTACCATCTTGTTTGTCTTGGAATGACTGTAGACGAAGTGCCAAAAGGGAAGTGGTGCTGTTCGTATTACAAAGAAAAGCAGCCCAAGAGCAAGGAATAACATACGAGTAAAGCAGGATGGAAAATATGAAAGAGGATTTCAAAGAATGAGGAAAATGATGTACCGTAGGATGACCACGATTACAATTACTCGTTGGGGATGTTGTAGAGTGGTCTTAATCTTCTCTGTAGACGCGATGTTGTGCGAGAAGATGATGGTGAGGCTATGATGTCCCACTGGCGCCTTGATATAGTCCATTTTTTCGCAAAGATACAACCAAAATGCTTGATTTGAGCCCATCGCCTGATTGCTGCCACAAATGGGTGGTTACCGGAAAAACTAAGGCATGAAATGATCTGGAACAGGACAGTCCATTATGGAGGGGAAATTGGAAGAAACCTTCCCATGGACCTAATGAATGAAGTTCTGAACATGTTGTTCAAGGATCTATTGCAATGAGGTAAAGGTCGATACACCGAAAATACAATCAGTAGGTGCAGTCAAATTTTAGGTCCATTGGGATAATTGCTTGATGTGTTTTCTGATCATAATGTGGTCGAAAATGAGATCTACCGACACCGAAGGAGGAGTCATAACAGGAACAGCAATGTGGAGAAGATGGTTCGTTTCCTTGTGGGGGAAAATCTTTTTACATTTCTACCTGGCAGATGGCACAGAGCCTTTCCATATTATAAGCACGACATGAATCCAAGACATCCAGGTAAATTCATACCCGAAATCAAGGAACTGTCTAAAAGACTTGATAGAACCAGGAGTATTGCTATAAATAACTAGACGAAAGTCTAGTTATATATAACATCACTTTTTTATTTTAAGGAGAAATATGGATGTTGTATTTACTCTTGCGGTGCCGAGGACCGTGATTGTAAATCAAGAACGGGTACATGCCTCTGTAAACAAATCTGCATCAATACTTGAAAAAAAGAAAGTGAAAAACGGAAAAGAAAGAATTAGTTACCATTTGTCTTTTTTACTGCATAGGAACACAAGCAATTTCTTTACCGCAAGTGGAGTAAAGTGACTTGCCCAAGGATGCTACATGGTTGCCGACCATGGCTGATGCATTGGTAGGATTCGAACCAGCACCCTTTCGATCAAGAGCCTGGCACGCTAACCACTGTGCCACTGCAGTTCGCACACTCATTAGTCGCTTCTTTCGATACGCGGGAGGGCGCATGAGGCATACGGTACATCTCCATGAAAGAAAATAAAGACAAAGAATTAAATTAAACATGCTTCGCCAACAATAATGGAAAAAACAGATGCAGATTTGCACCGCATTGATTTGGCAGACAGCAGCACAATCCATACAGCATGCAGAACAACTATTTAATTGGGACCCTAAACGACATGAGTTGATTCAACAGGCTCATGAGCATCATTCTCAAAGATCTAAGCAGCTAGTGTGCAATCAACAGCAACAGTATGGATGGGTTGCTAGGCATTGTTGCCACTCAAAACTCAGTCCTTTCACAGCACAACTCAACTCCTCCCCGACTTCCACCTAGTAGGACGATACCAAAATCCGCCCACACCGCAGAAGGAATAAAAGATGTTCAAGAGAATGACGACCTTCTACATGGAAGAAATTAAACTTCCAAGGAGCACTTCCTATTTCTGAGGCGCAACGTCCCTTACCCACAAATAGACAAGAAGAAAACCTTGATGCATCGGGCTTCATAAAGCTGCAAGATTTACACAGATTAAGATGAGCAAAGTCCGGTATTCACACTGTAATGTCCAACTGAGTGAACAAGGACCAACGACAGACTATAGAACAGTTTCAATCAGCATACAGGTCAACATTTTCACAGCACACCAGACGACATCCTTTTGAATGCAGCCCTACTGCAAAACAGAAGTTGTGTTCAGTTAAACGACAATCCAACTCGAAAGGAAAATCTGATTTAACTTCGTTGGAAAACCTGATTTATCTAGGTTGGATCGTTATCAGACTTTGCCCACAAAAATTATTTTACCAAACCTAAAATAGTCTCATCTGCTATAACTCACCATAGTGAAGATGAGTGCCTGGATAAAGCACCAGGTGAGAGAGAGAGAGAGAGAGAGAGAGAGAGAGAGAGAGAGAGAGAGAGGAGAAAACCAGTCGAGACTAAGGATTTTCCTTTTGGAAGACTGCAAACTTTATTTAGACCAGTCTGGTGCCACGGTAGCTGCATAATGCCGCCATGTGCATGGTCCCAATTGCCTTTACCTAAAAGGATCATCACTAGGTGTACTGTCTGAGAGTACGTATTATATGTTGCTTGTTTTCCAATAAAAGTCCAAGCCCCCACCCCCCCCCACCTCGGAAAATTAAATGCCTTTTCCGGCTCCAAACTGGCTTCACAAATATATTCTTCCTCTGATTAATAGCAAAAAAATAATATTATATCCATAGTATTTGTTGAAAAAAATTAATTATCTTGAGGTTACAGAAAAAAAACTTCGACTCGAAAGATCATAGAAAAGGTAAGATATCATAAAGTAAGGATTAACCCTGAACCATACAATGACAGCTACATAACATTAGTATAGTAAGAAAATGAGTAATGAGCTTGAAAAAAGTTGTAAGACATGGTAATAAAACTAGAAATGTGTTCATGTTGCATGGATGGCCCACCAAAGTGCCTTAAATGACCTTAACATAAAACTTAGCCAAGGCATGATGGGCGTAAGTTGAGACAAGGGTTACACGATATGTCTCTACCATTATCGTGGTGGGGTATAAAATGTGGAATTTGTCAGTTGTCCTTCAGGAAATCAGATACACAGGTTTAAGATAGTCACTTTTCAAACTTGGTTCTTGACCAAGCATCAAATACCATTATTATTATTATTATTTCAGGTAACTGGCTTCATTTCTTATTCAAAGAATTCACCGCATAATGCTATCATTTATAAATTCTAGTGGACAAAGGTTAATTCATAGATTTCTTCAAGCTTTTCCTGTGTTTATTTTTCATGTCGTGTATTTTTGCTTACTTAAAGGCTAAGGAGGTATCTACAGCGGCTCAGTTGCTTGTATTTGGAGTCACGTGTCTTAGAACTAACAGACCTAGGCTAAATATAGAAAGTGACAGCCCAATGAATGACATGTAACTTTGATTCAAAGATTTGTGCTGCCTTCCGTGAAATTATGTGTGCTTTTTATGGAAAATTAGACATTATTTTCAAAAAGTCAATGTATAAAAATGTGGAAAAGAGTTATTTCCCTTAAATTATAATTCCTCTTGTTTGCCTGCATGTTATATATTTCCTGGATTGGGAGGGTGGTGATTCTAAATGATAGTATGTTAAATGAATTTATTTGTTTGGAGTGGTGGAAGTAGTAATACAAAATTCTATCCGCTAGCCCAAGAAGAAAAATGTAAGGCTTTGTATAAAAGTAGCATGATCCTTTGTTCTTATTATCGTTGCCAATTAAATTGTATTTAGAACATGTTATCTGAAAACATAATTTAGTTTTAGAACAATATAGAATGGGATGGGCATATTATTATTTTTAAGGTGCTCTTCTTTGCTAAAAGTTGTGGAAATTTAGCACCATACGTATACAGTACATAAAATAATGACACAAACATCCTTAAATTTCCTCAATGAGACAGCATTGGGTTGAATACTGGTCCACAAAAAAGATGGATTGAAATTATAGTGCACAATGGTAAAGATTTCATAAACCTATCTGAAGTACTGCTCACCTGCAAAAACTTAAGGTATTTCATCATACTGTTTATAAAAGAAATAATGAGAATTATTCTTCACTTAAGAACAACCAGACATAATGAGCTTCAATTAATGTATATCTTCTGATTACAACACACATAAAGAATTCAAATTATAAAATGCAAGAATGGAGGTATTCATATCATTTAAAGTGTTACCAACTCATACATTTCTATCATAGTTTATCATTCTGTGTGTGAAAATCGACAGAATATAAGGGATAAACTTTCTTAACCAAATATGCCTATAACTGGGTTGAAAGAATAGATGAGTGGGACTTACAATTCCTAATGAAGGTGATGTCATTGTTGTTGTAGGTTTATCACCATTTTTCAGCACATGATAGGTTATATATGGTGGCCAGTATATCTGGTGGAGGAAGAACCCAGGAAAACCCCGGTTTCTCACATACCCATGTTGGCTGAGCCCAAGACTCAAATTCGCGTGGACAAAGGTGAGATGTCAGTGATCTGTAGAAGCAAGCGCCTTAGACCACTCAGCCACCCACGACCCCGAATGCGATGGCCATTTGCACAAGCTGAGTAAAAAGGTGATCATGGCATGCATATATAGACCGAGTACAATTGGGCATAACTGGATTGAATACATGTATCCAAACACATGATGATCTCAAAGTACTATGCGGTCATAGAGAGGTTTCTTTTCAATATACACCTCTTCCTCAAAAACTCATTCCCAGATAACTTGCGAACCTGCTTGTAACGTGGGTTCAGTCGTGGATCCCATTTTTTTCTAGAAAATACCAAAAGATTTGGCCCCTATTTGTTGAACGTGAAGAAAATTGTGATAAAAACTGGTAAATGAGACTTTGATATATCGCTCGTTTTATCGTTGCAACGGTAGTTAGTGCCCGGAAATTTGAATCTGAATCATGAAATTCGCAACTTTTAATAAGAAGTCATATATTTTGTTAAATTTTCTTTAAAAAAAAAAATTTGTAGTACACTGTAAATAACAATATTCTATGATATTTCGATCCATTAAAATGTCAGTAATGTCTACTGGTGGCAGCACTTTAAGAAATCAATACCAATTAAATAAGTTTTGCCAAGTGAATTTCATGGTTTAGTTCTATCTTTGAATTTGGTTTCAGTGTAATTATCACAAATGTGATATGCCCTCTTGAATTTAAACATGAAAAGTGTCAAACTACCATCATAGCTATGTCCATGAGAATCTAATTAAGTGCCGACTGTGTTTTGATCTCCAATTGTTGATTGAAGTGTTTGTTTTATTGCTACATTCAATTAAAAGCAGACCTGTTTTGTATTATTATATTAATTACATCTTTTGTGTCAAATTAAAAAAAGAGGGCGGAACAAAAAAAAGGTTAAAAGGTTTGCAAATCCTACCCATGTAAGAGTTAGTGGTCAGATGGTGTGTCAAATCAACTTGTTCAATTTTCACACTGAACACTGTTATAAATATTATTAGGTAGGTAACATAATTAAAGTATTAATATTAATCACTAGTTTATGCTACTAATTAGCAAATATGAAGGATAGCAAGGGAAGCAAGTGAAAGTAGTAGTCGGTGCAATGATTATGCACTGCATGAAAAGGTTTGTTTCACAGATACGGTTCATTATGGAGAAGCGCGTTACAAAGTTTGTAGTCAACTTAAAATTCCCAAATTGGCACTCAGAGGTTTGCTCAAGGATGAGCAGAAATTTCACTATTACTTGCAATGAAATCGTGGCATCAATATTTTACTAATAGAACAATACAATTTTTTATTGAAAAAAGAAAATCTTGTTTTATTGTGTTCAACAATAACACTCAAATATATCCACATTTACATGCAAAAAGCAGTGATGTAATGCACAATGTTTTCACAGGTGCACATGTGAATGTGTTTAAACCTCTTAGAGTAATGTTTTTAATGATCTTGCAAAGGTTACTTATCTTGAAAATAAAGGTAATTTATACAGAAAAGCAAATAACTTCATTAGAAAAAAGCATTTTATTGACAATTATTCCCAACATGATTATAAAACAAGTATTAAACCATTAAACAATACCCACCCCGGTCTTCTCATTGTCGATGTCCAGCTGGTATGGTATCCCCTTCTTAATTTTCAAAGGCCCCTCGTTGACTTGTGCCCTCGCTTATACTGTGGTGTGTGTTTTTGGACCCTGTTGTGTCCAAGTTATTGAGGGATAGGTGTAATGTGATTCAAACTCCCAAACATGAAATAAAGGCTAATGTCATAGGTATGAAAATTACAGCTGATATTTGTACTTTATTTAAATACAATTGGGCATGAATGTTTTGAACAGAGGTAACTGGAAAAACAAGGATAGAAATCACAGGACAGTTCAGGTAGGTGGGGTAATCGGTGGTAAAGTGCTGCCCTTTCATGGGCACTGATTAAAACATAGCATTAAAGAAAAAATAATATACTTTAAGTGCTTTCATGTGGACTGGATAGATTCTCAAGACAAAAACAAAAACATGAGAAATTCACAGAACAATATTGGTTAGGGTTATATAATGAGCTTTTTTGCTGAAATAAAAACAAACACGTTAAATCAACATAATTTGCAAAACATATAAACACTGCATAATACATAAATACAATGTGGCAAATGACAAAGTACATAACTTAAAATACAAGCAAGCAAAGTGTTTAAAAAAGGCAGTAATTAAAAGTGAATTTGGTATATAAGTAACAAAAAAAAAAGAAAGAAATACATAGGATAGGACCTGAAGGATGCTAAAAATATAATTAAAAAGTATAGATAAGTTAAATTATAAGTTAAACGTTAAATGCAGAGTATTCCAGCTATCATTTATTCACAATCAAACCCTTCTCAGAGAGTAGATGTATTAGGAAAGCATCTGTTTTAACACAGTTTTTAACACCATTTGCAGTTAATTATTGTAGTAATTCAACTTTTGTTAAGCAGTCACCTATCTCAAGAAATTATTTCCTCAGATCAAATAGGTGGCTGATAAAGACATGTTTCACTGATCTTATAAAATCAACAGTATTAAAGTTTCAAGAATTTCCCTACACGTGAAAGTACATGATGCTTAATAAAGACATGAAGAGAAACCTAGGCATAAAGGAAGTAAATCTGTGACAAAGTGAGCACTTCATGACACAATATGAATAAATGTATGTGACATTAGGGAAGAAAGACAGACAGAAATAGTCTTGAATTTTGATGAACACAATCACCCAGTGAGTCACTTTTTACATTAGCGATATGACATTAATTCCTAGTAGCTAAAGCAATATATTTTACAAAAAGAGAATGGTAATTATGATAATAATTAATTATAGTAGTTCAACCATATTTTAAATAATACAAGAATATACGTATTTACAAATAAAAAGCACCTACCCAGTATAGTATAAATGAAAAAATCCTGTGAATCCATTAATTTTCTATGTGGTACCAATTTTCATGGATTTTTTGGTTGATAAAGGCCAAATGAACAATGATCTTCCTGTATAAACAATACATCTGTTCCAAAATCCATGAATTTAGGTACCTACAAAAATGTCATTTTCACAAAACCATGCCAGCTGATACCCATGAAATAAATGAATTCACAGTAAGTCAACACAAGTATGATAATATCAAAATGATGGTTCAGGATGTGACATCATTACATCAACCAATGATATCATGGTGCAAATAAATATTGTTCTCAGTTTCAAAATACTGGTATTTTGTAACTGACAATCCTCTTTCATAAAAATATTACAAAACAAAAAATATCAATAACTTGTTCACAGAGACAAAAATGGTACATATGTTTTCATTTCTTTTCTTCTGTGGCAATCTTTCTAGCTGGAAAATGTATGGATGAATGCTGAACATAAAAATTGGAACTCCTCTTTTGGCCTTCTGGACTTAAGCTATACCAGCTTAATGTAACTGGCTGTTGACAAATTATGGTTTAGGAAGGACCTTCACTAGCTGAGGGACAAGGGGACATTATTTGAAAAATGGGGATATATACAGCATGCACACTACAGATGATTATGATTTTAAAGGTTTCTGAAGTTTGTACTTGTCTCCTTAAAATCATTATATCTTGCCACTAAAACAACTTTAAGTAACAGTTAAGTACTTATCATCTATTAGTCAGGACAAATTGTTCTGCACAACTTGACATAGTTTCCCATTATAAAATTGCTGAACTTGCCTGAGTTTCTCTTCAGAGAACTGTGGAACTTGCCCGAGTTCTTCTGATGAGACTGGCACAGTAATTAAGTTTAAACCTGATCTCTTGAGCAACTTATCCAGACCACACCACAGATAAAATCCAAGGGTGTAATTATCTACTACAGGACCTGTCCTAACATGCATATCTCCACCTTGGATCATACCCACAGGTTTTATGTAGTTGTCTTCTGCTTCAGCACAAATGATGGCCCCACTATCACCTGGCAATGCAAAGGTCCCACGATTATCATCATCAACTGGAGGAGTCTCGACCAAAACATAAATGTATTGGTGATCAGTCAAATTACAAGCAGCAAAAGGTTCTTTGCTATAGTGTCCCTCATGTAAAAGTCCATGTGTAAGGTTAGTGTTTGCTCCCCATTTGTAAACATCATGAAGTTCTCTAAATGAACAATCAAAAGGTTGAACCATAATACTTGACCCAAACTCTCCATCTGCTGTTTTGAAAAAAGGAATGCATTTGAGTTTTTGGTCTTCATTCACCCTTACAGCCATGATATCAACACTGTCGACTGAGATGCACAGCATCGCTGTTGGAACCTGCACAACCACTGATCTTCCTATTGGTATAGGCCCATTATGTTGTCCTCTAATCTCAACCTGTACATCAGCATTGCTAGGAACAACATGAGCACATGTAAGAAAATACAGATTGTTATCCATATCAATTACAAATCCACCAAGAGTTCCACATCTGTTGAGCACAGGGCAATGCAAGGTTGAACCAACAGAATAGAATGGTTTAGGTTTCCTTGTGATGACACCAATTTTGTAGTTTTGCCAATATTTGTGTTTTTTAATGACCTCATGAATCTGCTTTAGAACTTCTTTCTCCTTCTTTACAGAGGGAAAAGGTTTGACATGGACCTGAAGCTCTCCACAAGCCATCACCACTCCATCAACACACTCAATCCTGATAAAGAAACAAAACAATTTAATTAATTTCCATTGTAACTGTACATGAAAAATTGCAACACTAAATAGAGTTTTTGGCTATACAGAGTTATTTAAGCTAAATTTAAATATAAAATACATATAAAACTTTATTCAATTCACAAATAATCATTACAAGACCTGTCTGAAGTTTCAAAAGTTTGGTGAAAAGATGACAAAGGTGTTATTGTACTGCAAAGAAGCTCATCAAATCAGAACAAGAGTCCCTCAAATGGACTGATGCTCTACTGGCTGAATAGAATTTCCAGGAATTCAAGATTAGACCATTTCTTCCTTTTAATTGCCAAGTGTTGAAAGCATTTTTGATATTCTTTAGTAATAACAAGATTTTCAAATTAGCTGCTGTGGTTGAAATATTGGATGTTAGCTTGGCACCGATTTCATTTAGGACCAACAAGGCATCATAAGAAGTCTTCTGGTGGAAACCCCATGTTGATATGACTTTCCAATTTGGAGAAGTAACAATAACAAGATTTTCAAGATGGATGCCATTGTGGCCATATTCGATATCAGATTGGCACAATTTCTATTTAGTACCAACTAGACATCATAAGAAGTCTTTTGGCGAAACCACAATGTAGATATGACCAGCCATCTAGGAAAAATAGCAACAAGAAGATTTTCAAGATGGCCATTGTGGCAATCATGCTAGAAGTCGGATCGGCATAATTTTCATTTATGGCCATCTAGACATCATAAGAAATCTTTCAGTGAAAACCCCATATTGATATGACCATTCATTCAGGAGAAAAAGTGATAACAAGATTTTCAAAATGACCACTATGGCAGGCATACTGAATATCTGCATGGCACAATTAAGACCAACTAGACATCATAAGAAGTTGTTTAGTAAATACCCCATGTTCATACAACCATCCATTCAGGAGGAGTATTGATAACAATATTTTCAAGATGGCCATAGTGGTGGCCATAATGGACATCAGATTGGCACCATTCATATGAAGTCCTTTAGTGAAAATCCATGTTGATATGACCATCCATTCAGCAGCAGCAATAACAACATTTTGAAAATGGCCACTGTTGTGGCCATATTGGATGTCGTTTTCATTTAGGACCAACTAAACCATGAGATGAATGTGTGTGTAAAGGTTCAGGACAATCTTCCAAGTAGTTTAGGAGGAGTAGTGATAACAAACTTGTGGTAATGGAAGGACAAACAATGAAAGACAGATGGATGACAGACAACAAACAACAGACCATCCCATAAGCTCTGCTGGTATATAACCAGTAGAACTAAAAAACAAACCTATCAAATTAATCTAACTACTCTCCTATTCCATCTTCTAATCAAGAGTATGTTTTCAAAGTAAGCCTTCACTAACTATTACTTCAGCACATAATTAACATTTGTGTATGTGAACCAGGAACTTTGAACAAAATTTTGCAGTTTTGCTTCATGCATGCAGAAGCTGAAGTTTCAAAAGTTTCTGGTGAAAAGCTGACTAAGGTGACTAAGATGTATGGGGTATAATAAATTTCAAAATTAGATGGTAGTCCAGCAGGCTGTGAGAAAAAAAACATGCTAGCCCAGCTGAAATTCAGCTGTCTATAGAAGAAACATGAATACGAGACTTTTAGTTTCAATACAGTCTTTTCCCCTCCTTTTTACATGTCATTCAAATATTGTATCCATAGTATAAAACAGTGGTCCACCTGACTAGAATATATGGTAGTCCAAACAAAGGATTCTGGTAGCCCCTGGCACAATATTTGTTGGACTCTGATGTATTGCCAACAAACTCATCTCATCAGGAATAAAGTCTATCTAAAAGACCCAGTTGTTCTATTCCATTTTCTAATTGAGAATTGTCTCAGTATTTGTGAGACTCTTCTAAGTAAACATATACTAACGCTTAATTTCAGTACATACCTAACATTTGAGGATGTGAATTGTTACCCACCACATTTCCCTACAAATGTACAAGTTCTAATTGAAGCTTGTTAAGTCAAAAGAGATTGAACACATTAGATATGACCTAAAGTCATCATAAATAAAGTTACCATCTATTTGTAGCTTGTCAATGGTTTAACCAAACAGTTTTCTCTCTACTACAAACTGAATCCTTATGAATGCATTCTGATAATGAATTATTTTGCAAATAAATTCAAACATGAGCTATTCACATGGCACACCACAGCAAATCCTCATGCTTTTTTATTACATATTCTACCCAATCCCAACACTCTCCACCTCCAGAATGTGACACAGGGGTTGTACCCCAAAACTCATTGCATATTTTATGTACCCTGCTGCTATGACAAGAATTTGACCCTCATGTATTTACTGATATCATGGTAATTGCATTTTGTTATATGTGACCTTTCACCCATCCCATATACCCCAAAATTCTACCCCCTCTCACAGATGTTATCACAAAGGCAACCAACACACCAAATTTGATGACTTTTCGCCTGGTTGTTTAAGAGCAGATATACAGACAGATGGACAGACATACAGAGGGCATCACAATATCACTGATGCTTTTTTTTTAAAAAACATGGGGTGACAAGTATACATTCTTTTTCCAAAAACTGAAAACATTTTGTCAAAAACAAAAGTTAATATTATTCACCTCAGCAGCTCATCCTTCAGTCCTGTAGTTAGACCACCTCTTGGAGGCAGCTGGTGAGACATGTAGTTCGAGGCAACGGTTTGCTTCTGGGTGCTCTCTATTTCAAACTTAAGCTTTTGCTGTATGGCCAGATTTTTCTCAGTAGCCATTACCCTCTTTTCTAACTCTTCATGAACTCTGTATGCAATTTTCACAAAACCAGTGTCTGCATTCTCCTTCAGTCTATCCCAAAATGATTCATTGTGAGTTTTTGAAAAAAAGTCACAAAATTGTTTTCTCTCCTTTTCTATTTGCAAATTTCTACATTCATAATTGGAATAGCTTGGGGGAAGTGATGAAATCAAGTCTTTTCTGATGCAATGATCTATGGTGACTCTGCACTCTTCTTTAAATATCATTCCTTCTAACATTTCATGAATACGATATTCTTTGATTCCATAAATTTTTGCCAAGACTTCAACCATAAGGCATTGCAGAACCTGTGCAAGATTTTCCATGATTACTTCTGCTATCTTATCATGGTCCATATTTCCATGCTGACAGGAGAACTTACCAAGAAGCACATCCAAAAGATATCCCTGATTGTTTAAGAAAGTCTCTGTGAACCTATCCTTCAGGGACTCCTTAATTGCAACTGGACCCTGGAAGGTTTCCTCAGAATTCTTCCTATAGGTGTGTGCATTTGATTCAATAAGTTTTAACATGTCCTGCAAGGGCTGAACCACCTTCCATTCTAGATGAAGCTGGATCATTTTAGGCACATCTCCCTCGGATGATATAAAATCTTCAAATGTAGACGACTTGAAAAAGGCATGAAACTTGTCTTCCTGTTGGAAGACATCTGTCAAGGCTTTCTTAAAGCTTGTTATGGAAGAAGCATCTGTTTGAAGAGAAGGATCCAACCCAACCAGTAACAGCAAGTTATTGAAGGACAGAAGGCCAAATGACTCTATATCTTTCTGGATGTTCAGGGACAATTCCTAAGGTGGGAAAAAGAAGGCATTAAACAGAGTTCTCATTTTAGGGTCGTTACTTCTAAAAATTTCAGGTTTTTGGTCCTGGCTTTGTATTATTGAAACCTACTGATGTTTCATGCTCTTCTACAAATCAAGTATGCTAAATATTTTAACCCCACATTCTCACATAAGGCATTGGTACATGTATTTAAGCTTTGTTCTACTCATTCTTACTATGTATTTTAGTTTCTTTTTGTCCATCATTAATACCTTGTTTATCCCTACTGGGCAGACTTACAGGAAGCTTTCTGTTTTTTTTTTTAATTGATCCTATGCTGATAAAGATCATCATTGGTTTTATTGTTTGCCTCAGCTCAAAAAACACCCAAGAGAGGAATTAAATGCTCAATGTTCCTTCAATCTAAAAAAAGAGGTTAATTTTGTTGTATTTAAGGTAACAAGAAGAAAATCCTGATCGTGATTAATCAAAAGAACATTAGACAGCTTTATTCAACGTATCTCCTTACTAATGACCCTGATTTGTTATTGTGACCACAAGAAAATAGGACAGTGAAGGGGTTAATACAAAAACTTTTAAAAGTTTATTATATTATACAATAAATAAAATAAACGCTTTATAGAAAAGTGCCCATGATATAAGATATTTTGATGCCTAACATCTGATACACATCTGGAAAGCATAGAATGGCAGATAATGCCATTTAAGTTGCACTACTTTGGTTATGAATTAATTTTGAAAATGTCAATTCACTTACATCTGTAATTATATTAGCCAGGCTATATTTTCTGATTAAAAAGAAAAAAGGCATATTGATTGAATACTGGTATATTGGTATATTAACATTGATGAATACTGGTATATTAATATTGATGAATACTGGTATATTAATATTGATGAATACTGGTATATTAACATTGATGAATACTGGTATATTAATATTGATGAATACTGGTATATTAATATTGATGAATACTGGTATATTAACATTGATGAATACTGGTACATGAACAGATTTTTACTCTGCATATAACTGCAAATCTTCCATTTTCAAATCTGCTTCAATGCTAAATTTTTCATTTTTATGGGTAAAATATGTATCTTGTGCACTTTGAGGACCTGCTGTTAACTTTTCCAAATAATTTATGTAGAAACATGTTGAACTCAAGTACAGTGTAAGCAATGCTTTCAAATGGAGACTGTTTCAGGATAATATTCACTGGAAAATCTTGCCTCTTTCTGTTTAATAATGACTGGAAAATGCCTCTTTGGAATTGATATGGATGTAAGAAAAGTTTGTACTGAGAATTCTTTTTCCTGGGTATTAGTTTTCATGGTTTTGTGAGTGATGACATTTCTGTTGGTACTTAAATTTGTGGATGGGGGAAGTGGTCCAATTATTTCCACAGAAGGATCATGGTTTGTTAGGTCTTCAAATTTGTGATCTAAAGCAACCATTAAGTTCACAAAAATGGTACCTCATGAAAAAAGTGAATTCAATTTATGTCTGATTTTTCTTTGTTTCCAAACTAATTATACTAGAGAAGATACAGTTTGTCTCAAATAGACCAAACTTTTGTAACGGTGAAAGCCTGAGAGTTTTAACATCTGCATTTTCTATTCATGACAATAATTGTCTTCCCTGATTTTTCTTTGTTTCAAACAAATTATAATAAAGGCGATACAGTTTGTCAAAAATATTAGGTCAAGCTGTTGTATTTGGGAAAGCCTGCTATTTTTTTTAAGTCTGCATTTTGTATTCATGATATAAATTGTCTTTCCTAATGTATGGTGGATTGTTGTTGTGTATACTGGAACAAAGATACACAGAAAGATAGAATAATTCTTTACAAATATTAATTCTATTCAGAAAATACTTTACCATTGGCATTCAATGTTACTGTCTAAAAGAATGGTATTAACTGTATAAAATAAAATAAAAACGTGCCTGCAAATTGTCATTTTTGTCCACATGTACCATGTAGACATTAGCAACTGGCTTTCCCTCAGCATAACTGCATTGCACAGACTTGGTCATCCACTCACTTCTTCTAAGCCTTGATGGAACACAGTCTGGGGTAAGATATTTGCTATCTTTTGTAGTAACCAAGTTACGGGATGATATTTCATCATTAAACTTTCCAAAGATGGCAACCTGCACTGCTGTGGTATCTGCCATGTTCTTGACAGTGTGTCTTATCTGGTGAAGATCTGTCTCTGTAGAAATATACAAAAAAAAAAAAAATCTTAAAAAAATGTAATGATGAAAGAGCGACAAATAAATAGTAACATAAACTTGGTTTACCTAAAACACATTTCCTATACCTGTAATAAATACTGAAAGATTCATTATATAAGAATTACATCACTGAAACAATTATCGACATGGAGATTAATAGTGAAACTACCAAAGAAGTTACATGTATTAATTTAGAAGATGGCAGCATTATCTCTACCTCTCTCTTTCACACACAAACACACACACATAAATCATCAGGGGAGGTGATTTTGCCACATCAAATATCTCACACATTTATCCATTAAGGAAGGAAGTAGACTGAGCATTAAGACCGTCAAGATACACCATAATTGTCATTTCTTAATTTATTTTAACAGAGATGACTTGGGAATGTATACAGATTTAAGCACTTTACAATTTCTTATGATAATTTTGGGAATTCAATCTTCACTCTTTTCATATTTTTTCACTTTTCCATTTCAGTAAAGTTCCTTGCTTCAATGGGTCGTATCAGGTGTATACAAAAATATTGCTCTTTTATCCCAAACTTTATAGACCATGGAATAGCTTATCACTCCTGTTTGCATGTGTGTGTGTGCATGTGTTTGAATCAAATAAGCCAAGAACTGTTTGATGGAATTCAGTGAAAGGTGGCAAGATTATTGAGAATGATACAAGAAAGAAATGAATAATTATAATTATTGCTTGTCAATAACTTCTGAAGAATTAACTAACTTAATGAATATTACCTAACACAATGTGCTACATATTTTTGATTAGCTTCGGTCAACCAGCCCAAGCAAGAAATAACCTCTATGCATGATGAAACTATTAATAACTTGACTGACAGGATGATGGAGTTGCCTCCCTCAAGAAAATTGATAACTTATAACTTTGGCAAATACAAAACAACACGCAAGTATTCTCACATGTGATGCACCTAGCTTGCATCTACAGATGCCCTCAAGACTTATATTATTTTTGGTATTTGGTAAAGTGTTTTTTTTTCTTCTTCTTTGGTTGTTTGAAAGGGTTTTCATATTTATAGCAATGGCAGCAATATTTTATGGTAAATTTATGTAATTTGTATAAATTGTAGCATCTTTGCTTCTGTTGGCTCAAGACCCTACTAAACTTGTTCTGTTATGAGCAAGCAGAGAGGTAATTTCAAAAGTTATATTTGATAGCAAAACAGCATATATTGTACAAAGTTTTATCCTCTTTCATATTTTAGCAAAATTCTGTTGAGGAGTATTTGATGAGAATTCATCAATGTTTTTTTATGTTTTAGTAGCAGTAATCACATTTGAATGCACAATATTTGTAAAAACTTGAAATGCACTAATGAAAAAATACACAACATGAAATATAATGCCAAAATGCGCTACATGAAATATGATGCCAAAAGGCATTACATGAAATATGATGCCAAAATGCACTACATGAAATATGATGCCAAAAGGCACTACATGAAATATGATACCAAAATGCACTACATGAAAAATGACGCCAAAATGCCCTATATGAAATCTTGTCAATTTTTGTTCATGGTTATTTGAGAAAAAGGTCACTTAAAACTTCTTTATTATTTATAGTAACGGCAGTCATATCTGATGGCAGACAAGCATCGTTTCAATAAATTTGAGAATCCTTTATGTTTAAATTACTGCTTTTGGTTTTTAATGCTGACAAATGACACACAATGGATAAAGGGTAACACTGTAAGCTTAATTAGTCTTATGGCCATTTGAGCTAAAAAAAAAAGCAATAATTTTAAAGGAGAGGGACATCTGAGACGGGGGCATCTGATTCATTGACAGAGTGTTACCAGTAAGGCTGCAACGTTAACCAAAATATCTAAACGCGTACACGGTTTACAATAAACAAAATGATGCTGTTTAATCAAAATGATTACAAACTCAACCTTTCCCCCTATTTACCTATTCACCCATACTGAACAGCTGACTGATATTATAATGTGCATGCCATACCTCACTCAACTTATGATTGTTTCATTTGTTATACATCTTTTACTACTTATTATGACAGAATTCAGTATGTACAATGTTTTTGTTGAATATATCTGACAATTTAGTTAAAACATCCCTAGGACTGTTGTGAAAATGTTTTCCACTGCTACTTTACATTTACATGATGAAATAAATACATGCACATGGGATGCTTTTATAACATCTACAATCACTAAGAAACTGTACAGTGGTTTAAAAATCTAAAACAGTGTTACTTTAAAATAAAAATGTTAGTAATCAAGGTTTCTGTTCACAAACATGTTTTTCAAAGGTAAATAATGTAGTTTAAGTAAAATTGTATCAGCATTATCAGTAAATCAACCTGATGCAAAATGTTGCATAAAGCGCCTACAACCTATTCTAGTCAACTTCAGATTTATCTTTGAGATGCCACATTCATTGTGAAAATCATACATGCCTAAATAAAATTAACAGAAAAATCCTATATAACAGTCCTCTCAAGCATAGATGTGAAACTATAATATTTAATTGGAATCTGTAATTCCTGTGTCACTGACAGCCATGTACATGTTCGTTTACAATTTTACCAATACTGTAAATGTCACAGCCTTAGTTACCAGTTGTGGTCTTAAAGTCAGCTGCCTGTTTCAAGTAACCTCAAGAAAGGCACCTTACATTAACTCCAAGTTGATAGGTTATTGGTAAAGAAAACTGTTTTTTTTTATAGAATACAGTTGTAATTCCAGATGCCTTCAGTCAGAACTAAAACAAATCATATTCACAGAAGATAATTTGAGTTAATAATTGTCTGATGTTTTACAACTAATTCATACATTAAAAATGAGAATTGGTCATTAAATGACAAGAACCTTCTGTTTGGGTCAATTTATGAAACTTTTCCACTGTCACTTGAAACCTTTGGCCAATGCTGAGCAACTGTTTCTGGAGACTGTTGAATCGTGGATAGCATTTCTTTGGCAAGGAAAATACAGAGCAAATGAACTGCTCTGTTTCCATGGCTTCTTTTGTTGTCATAGTCCACAAAATCTGTCACAAGAACCTGAAAAACATAATGTATATCTATGGTTACATATATACAGTGTATCTACATATATGAAATCATTATTAGATACTATAGGGAAATGTTATTTCTAAAGTGTAATTCAGGGTTGTCTTTTTAGTTGCTAATTGCCTGATGGATGAAACAAATGGATCAATAAAAGGACATGTAAATGTAGAGTGTTCTCTAAACTTCGTACACATTTTCATACAAAATATCACAAGCAGCCTAAGTGGGGTTGAGATTGCTCACTTGGCTGACGACTTCCTAACAGCCAAATGCAAGAGCATTTGGGAAAAACCTCTGGATCAGTACTATATGCTTTCTGTTGAAATTTCTTCCAATGCTGTTGACTGCATATGTTATGAAACAATTCTATAAAGGTTCTCTAGTTTTTGTATCTTCATCCACATCTAATGGCACATCAGCATCATTTGTACAATACTGAAAGGCCCCTGTGCTTGTGTCAGTGTTATTAAAATTCTATTCTGCAGATATTTTATTTAATAAAAAGTTGTGTAAATGTTTTAAAGTCTTATGTTGTTTCTATTTTTTTTAGTAATGGCAGCCATAATTGATTGCAGAACAAGGTACTTGTACAAATTTAAAAGTTGTTCAAGCTAGGACACTTTCTGAGAAATTTGATTAAAGTCTAGTGAGGAATGCTTCATGTAAAAAGATAAAATTCAAGGGGGGTATATTTTTTGTTGCCTTTTCCACCAATTGATATCTGTGAATTCTCTGTGAAGATACAATCTCCATAGGTTGAAATTTAACCAACCACAGTTAGTGGTACAGATCCAGAAAAATGCGGACATGGAGAAATATACAGAAAATTGAGTCCACATGACAGTTACCAATGACAAACTGCCATAAATGCAGATATGGCTGAGGATTTATTAATTTAAACTATCATAAGAAGAGGGTTAAGGACCTTTATCAGTGAATTTAAGGCCTGGCAATAGGTGGAGAAATTATGCTGGTTACAGTTACACAGTACAATTATCTGACAATAAAACAAATATCAATCCTATTTAACTGTTTTAACCCCAGTAAAATCCCTACATTTCTGATTTTTTGACAGAATATTTCAAATTTAATTAAGTTTTTTAAGGAGAGTGGATTTATGAGATTCTAAACACCCTATAAGAAAACGAGAATGTTCCACTGTTGTTAGCAATCCATGAACTTCTAATAAGGCTATTTGCTTCACAGTGCATTTATGTTGTCACCCTGTAATTGTGGAAGTCCAAACACATGGTGGAACATAGATTATTTTGATTGATGGTCTCAAAATGGACAAATAAAGAAGAAGAATCACATGCGATAGAGATTTCATTAAACATAACTTAAAAGCGACGTTGGCAGCTCCACATTCTTTCGACCATAACTAAAATGAAAATAGCATGGATAGTATTGGACATATGTGTGATTGAGATTCATCAGTCTCACTGAATGAAATGGAAATAAATGTTAGGACTCACCAGGTGATTCCACATTGGGTGTATAAAAGAATGGATGGATTGAGAAAAAAAGTGGATGCTCGACTGAGTAGAGTTTCAATTAAATGTACAAGTAGGTGATGTGGTATATGTAAACTGCTCTTTTCAATTTAAACTGTTTTTGCAAGATCTTGTAAAAGAAAATTACTTTCATTTAATAAAGTTCTATTAGACCAATTTCACTCTAAGGAATTAAATTATTTTATTCAGCTTTCTTTAACTACTCTTTTTTTTTAAAACTAGTATTTATTAACACTTTTAGCGAAATAGATTTTCTATTTGTGTATGTAACTTAAATTTCTTTACTTTTCACAGAATGTGGACTTTTGCTCTAAAGCACTTTGTGTTTGACAACATCTCCCTTTTTTACATATTTAAATTCAATAAATAAAGTTGTTATTTTACATTATTATCTTTGTGAGTGCTATTTTTAGAAATGTATATATAAATATAAATATAAATATATATATATATATATATAGATATAAAATGTACTGAAAAGAGAATATTTTCAGCAAATAAAGTACTGTAAAAGGGTACAATTATCAGCACATAAACATATTATTAGGAATTAACAGAGAGAATACTACCATGTAATACATTGTGTACATTTAAAATATAGTTTTTTTGTGGGGGGTAAACTAATTTTAATTATGTAATACAATACCTATTGGTATTGCATATCTTCTTATTCCAGGACAGAATTACCCTCATCCTTATAATAAGAATTCATCCTCCCACGGATGAACTTCCATAGAAGTTTTTGAAAGAATCCAGAACATAACACAGACCCAGTGTACTGCCAAATTACTGGCACATGAGATGTCGTCCTCATCTTTTTTAGGACTTGGCTACTTATAGGACATCAGAGTGGGGTGGGAGGAGGAAATCTGACAATATTGGCATGCGAGTATTATATCATTTAATTAGTTTCACCCTCCCCAAAGAACTACATTTTAATATATAAGTAATACATTACCTATTGAATCTAACAGTGTGGTGGGAGGCTGATTGCATCAAAAACTGGTATAAACAAGGATATACTCACCCTTACTGTAGGAAAGTCCACTACTGTAATGTAGAATTCACTTCAGCTACTTTTTGAGCCATAAATGAAAGATCCCTGTCTGTCAGGGACTGATAAGCTCTCTCAAAATAGTGGATACCAAAATGTCAGCAGAGATCTTTAAAGGGTTGAAAAAATATTACCTATCCTTTCTTTTCCTTTTAGAACTGGCCAAATAAATCTTAATGCCATAACTGTGCATAAAAGTCGATCTTGATCATCCCCAGAACAGATATAATTAAGACTGGGGTTCTCGACAGGAAGGGGTGCTACCAAAGGTAGCTGGTTTTTGACTAAGATACCTGATTGGCAAAGGAGAGATACCAACTCATATACTTGGCATTGAACCTTAGACAACCTTGTTCCATACACAGGGCATAAAGCTCACTCCTTCATCTTGTGGATGCTACGGAGAGCAAGAAAACAGTCTTGTGGGTAAGATTCTCGAAGGAAACTTCACCCAAAGGCTGATAAGAGTTTTTAGTTAATGAACCAAAGACACACGAGAGGCATATGGAAGTGAGACACGTCTCCGCAGCTCAAAATACATTTTAAGATCAGCAATATGAGAATCTGAACCGATGGCTGGGCCTTTAGAAAACTTGAGTGTGTTTGATAGGGCTTCCCTTGATACCAAGCATTGTGTTGTCTTCAAAAAGGAAGAGAAGAAAATCAG
The DNA here is from genome assembly GCA_029931535.1 of Margaritifera margaritifera. Classification (NCBI taxonomy): domain Eukaryota; kingdom Metazoa; phylum Mollusca; class Bivalvia; order Unionida; family Margaritiferidae; genus Margaritifera; species Margaritifera margaritifera. Next base: position 854,008 of record JAQPZY010001017.1, on the reverse strand, counting down.
CCTCTGCACTCCAAGAGGGATAGCTTAGATTTAATGCATTTCCTACTGCACCAGTCACAAAAGATTCCCCACTTTGCATCATAGACCTTTGATGTGTAGTGCCTCCTGGCCTGAACAAACATTGCCTGAAATCCTGTCCTGGCAGATAGATCACTTGAGATGAGCCAAGCATGAAGGTGAAGAATCTGTGGACTGTTGTGGAGGAGGGTGCCCCTGTGCTGAAACAGAGGTCTCTCCTCTGAGGCAATGTCCTGGGCTGGTCTATCAGCAGGTTGAGAAGATCGTGGAACCACGATCATTGGGGCCACAACAGAACTATCAAGATGAGTTGAGCAGTGGAAGTCCTGACTTTCTGGAGCACTTGCAGAATTATCCTGAAGGGTGGAAAGGCATAAGCAAACAGGCAATTCCACTTCAGTCTGAATGCATCCACTGCCCAGGCTCTCTGATCTGGAACTGGGGAGATTTAAAAGGGGAGTATGTTGTCCAGTTTTGTCACCAACAAGCCCACCAAGTGTCTCTCTCACAGTCTAAACAGGGAGTCTTCTACGGATTGGTGCAGCGACCACTCCGTGAATGACTACCTTGCCTTTCTTGGACAAGTCCCAATTTTCCCACGACCTCAAGTGACGGTGAAAGTTCAGTCCTAAAGAAATCTGAGCTGTTAGGGGGTCCTTGTGCAGTTTCCAGTTCACCAAGAGGAGAAACTGGAAAGGGCACAAGTGAAGTCTTCCTAGGGGAACCAGGTCCACCACGGAGTTCAAGGCCCCCAGAAGAGAAAGATATAGGTGAGCTGATAACCAGTTCATGGCTCTCAACACTTCCAGCAAAGCCAGGATCCTGTCTACTCTATTACATGGGGCATGGATTAATCCCGTTTGTGAAGAAATTCATCCCCAAAGATATATGAAATCCTGAGATTGAACAAGCTCTGATTTCTCTAGGTTGGGTAAAAAGCCCAGCCAGGTCACTATGGACCAGCAGCAGGACAGATCGTGACTTAGGGACAATTGTGGACAAACCAGTCATCAGAATACTGGAGGATAGGAATCCCAATAACCTTGGGTGGATGATGATTACTCCCATTACCCTGGTAAATGCTCTGGGCATGAGAATAGGCTGAATGGCAGAGCACAATATTGAAAGACCTTCCCATCCATGCAGAACAGGAGGTACTTCCTGAAAGGAATAAAAATGGCATGTGAAGGGTATGCATCCTGGAGGTCAATGGAGACCACCAAGTTGACGGGTCTTATGGCAAACCTGACTAAGGCTGTGGTCTCCATTTTGAAAGGTAGAAACTTGCTTAAGGTGGAAAGATCTATGATTAGCTAAAATTGTCCTCCTTTTTGGATACCAGAAAGGTTTAGGAATAGATGGCAAGAGGCTGGCCATTTAATACCCCCTCTACTGCATCCTTCCATAGAAGGGAGTAGACCTCTTCCTTTAAACGTACCTGATTTCAGCTGGTGGAACTGCATGGGTGTCCTTGTCAGAGGAGGATATTTCCCCGAACTGAAGCTGGGATTCTCCTTTTCTGATAAAGAGGACCCATTCATTGTCCGTTATGCTCCACCAGACTTCCGAAAAGAGAACTAGTCGAGAGTTAATGTGAAATAAATGGAAGAGGAATGCACTGAAGGAGAGGGAGTGAGTCTCTAAAGTTTCCCCCTCCCCTCTTCCTTAGGGAAGGGGAAGGATGTACAAACTATGTCCTTTAGCATCTAGAACAACCCCATGGCTAGTGGATGAGAGGGAGGTTTAAAATGGGATTGCTTCTTGGACATTGGCTGTGTGGCTTTAAAGACCTTGGCTGATGGACCCTGGAGACAGTCAGGCTGACCATGCTTCCTGGCCGGTTTTGACTAACCAGTAGTGGCTGCAAGAGACCTGTGTTGTTGGTCCCTCAGTTCCCGGGAAGCAACAGAGTGGATGAGACCGCCAAAGAGAGATTCCACCTCTAGAGGAGCAGCCCAAAGGAGATTCTTGCTGTGTTCGAGCAAGACCTTGGAAGTGTCCAGAGCCTTGTCCCTGTGGAGTGGGAGCAATACTGCTGATAGAATCATGGACAGCATGCCAAGATGTTGTAGCGACTGCTTCCAGTAAGCGCTGAAGCGCAGCTGGTAACAGTGATTCTTCCTTAAGCAGGCTGAAGAAGCTGCAAAAACAAAGGTCTGCATGAGAGATTATGGTAAACAGTGACCTAGCCTTGAGTCTCCAGTGTCTTTACTGGGAGGCGCACCCAAGTTCCTAAAGAAATACCCACTTGTGAGGCCCCTGCATCCAAGGTGGGAGGTTTGAGGGCCAGGCATGGATGTGAACCCTTTAACTGACTGGGGAGACTAAAGGTCTCAATGTAGCGGGGGGGGGCTGACAATGTCTAGCCAACTCTTGACCTTTGATGAACCTTAGGGAAAGTTCCATAACCATGGGAGCAATAATAGGTCTGGTCGGGAAGGTGCCCTTAAGAGTCTCTCTGAATGAGAGAAATTTTGTGTCTTCTGAGCATGAGGGCTTGGGATAAAAATCTCCAGGGGAGAAGATGGTAAACTTTATTTAGCGCCTTGTCAAATGGCGAGATCTTTCCCTCCTCTGCCTGAGTTGATGGGTGGGAGGGGGCAGGGGACTGTGAGAGGTAGAGGTGCCACCTCAGCCTGCTCTGTGTCAAACTCCTGCAACTCCACTGGGGCAGACGGGATGTCTTTGTCTTGCTCCTGATGCGGGGAGGCATGACTTTGTGACCCTCTGTCTCTCTGTGAAGGAGACTTGTCTCTTTGGCGTGATGGAGACCTGTGGGGAAAAGTTAGCCTCATCCAAAGACTCTTCCTGCTGAGTAAAGGGACTGTCTCTATTACCATACTTGAGAGGTAGATGAGGATGCTTCTCATCTTTACTGGGTCACTTGGGGGATGAGGACCTGCCTCTCTCTTTCCTCTTGGACTCCACATCAGAAGGAGGTGATGTCAGACTTCAACTGGCAACATCAACCGTGCCTTGATGCCAGGGCCCTAAAGTCCATGACAGTATGAAAGGGAAGTATAAGTAACTTCCCTGAAAGGAATGATCCCACATCCCATAGGGATTCAGAGGGATTAGAGGAATGGGGAGAACGTTGATCAAATCTCCTTCCCTCATCGGGCATCTGTATGCCGATTCCCAATCTCCAACAGGGTCTACTGGTAGCCTGGCATTGGGGGGAGGGGCATCTCAACCTGATCCATGTCACCATACCGATGGGGTTCCTAATGACTGGTTGTTGTCTGAAGACCAGGCACTAGCCAGTGACTGATCAGGTGACTCTGAACTCTAGGAGGATCCCTCCTCAGAAAAGACTGAGTATGATCATAACTTTCCATACCAGGCAGGTCCGCCCTGGTAATTCCTGCCTTAGGAGGAATCCGGGACTCAAGGGTCCTTGGGCCTTATACTTCTCCGAAAAGAGTGATCCATATGAGAATGGCTAGATTTTGCCTTCCGAGTCCCAAGGGACCTAGACAGGAATCCTGAGTACTGAGATGAGGAGGAAGGCCATTTCCTTGTCCTCTTATATTGTGATGGCTCGCTGCAAGGTCTCACATCTTATCAGGTCAGAGACACCCATCTTCCCATCTGCAACCTGTGTACGGAAGGGAGTTGGTGTGGGAATCACATGGTGCCTTCCTATGCCCACAGTTTCACATGCTTTGTTTAGACATTTCCTTCAAAGTCTGAAAACAAAGAAATAAACAATACAATGAATATGAAAGTGCAACTACTTACAATGTCACACAATGTACTGCATGTATGCAAATAATGAGTGGTGTGAGACCTGTAACAACACCAACTTCTGATTACAATTCTAATGAAAAGTGTGAGAATTTACAATGTCCCATAATGAGTGGTGTGAGACCTGTAACTACGCCACCTTACGATTACAGTACTAATCCGAGTACAGACAGATGACTCTGTGAATGAAAGATTATAAAGAGATGAAGGAGTGGTGTGTGACCTTGGAAACAATCCACTCTAGTATCTAGTATGCTCTTTAATGAATCTAGTATTGATCTTTAATGAATGTGAAAAAAATAACAGGCAAAAGAAAATTACCTGAAAGTATAAAGGGAGTATGAGTAGACTCTAATTTAAAAATTGACAGTAGTGCTAATCCCTGTCAGAAAGTATTAATGATGCAGCAATACTAAATATAAAACCAGCAAGAAAAGTAATTAAATAGACAATTGGTGTCCAACCCCATTAGGTGAGATTAACGCAATGTTATACATAAAAAGCAAGCATAAATAGATGTTTACTAACTAAAAAGGAACATCTGATACGGAGGTCTCAGGTTCTGGCAATGAAGAGAGAAGATACCTAACACAGGGCTGGAATAAAACAATTTAACAAGTTAGTAAGTATACATGAAATTACAGATCACTCTCACACCATGGCCGTGGAGGGGGAGATAATGTTAACCAGGCACTGCTGAGATCACTAACAACAATTGCCTGGAAAACTCCCCAAAGAGCTGAACATGAATGAGAAATAATGGACTAAGGGAATAACTTCTTAACAACACAGAAACCCGTATTAATTTTCCCAATGTACAATTCAACATGAGCTGAAGGCACAATTCTCAGAGCAATGTTGCGAAACTGCAATGCAAATGGCATCCTCAAACAAGATAAGGACTACAGTACATGTGCCAGTGACTTGGGCAGCAGACTGGGTCTGTGTTATATTCTGGATTCTTTCCAGAATTCTCTAAGGATGAAGTAATTCTGTCCCGGAAAAACAAGCTATACAATACTGACAGGTAACATATTACTGATATTAAAATAACCTTATGCATTTTTATGATAATTCTTACATTATAAACCTTTACTTCGTGTACTTCTTGTTATCTAATACAATTGCCCACTCAGCTGATTCCTGCTCTCAATGACTCAAGTGACCAAATTATTAGGGCTTGGCAACCTAAAATTTTAAATTGCCCAAAATATTTTCAAGGATGTTGAAATAAAATGCTACCTTATATTTTACAAAGTAGCAAAAGAAAAGAATGAGGAGGTGGGTCAGCCAATCTTCTATTTACTACTCTGTTCATATATTTTGAACCCTTGTAGTGCCCTGAGTCATAGCTTGAGATATTCACCCAAGCATGTTATAAAGTGAAACTTTATCAAACCAGCCAGTCTATAACCCAGCATTTTTCACTGACTGGCCACACACCAAAATTAATTCAATAAAATGTTCTTCAAATACTAATCAAGCCATTTCTGTAAAGCGACCAGAACTGTCAAAGGTTGTGGTCCAACCTAAAGTCTAGTTTTAAGAATGTACCGTACATTTATCCAGCATAAAAAACAAACAGAACTTACATAATCAGGGTCTTTTCTAGAACTGAAAATTTAAGGCTGAAACTCCATCACCACCCATACCCATCTGGAAACCAAAGTATAATCAATGATTACATTGCCACCTCTACAAAGCCTTTAGTAGTCTACACCAGCCATTGTAAACATTAATTATCATGCTGAACAAAAACAAAGTTAGACTAGAGTGATTTTGACAACAAAATGTTGGCCCCTTTATAAAGTGAAACTTTATCAAACTAGCCAGTATAGAACCCTTTACAAAGATTTTTCTTTGCTTTTTATTTCTCTATAAATTTTTAGAACTTAACTTTTATTTGTCATTATAACCAACAGGACATGAAAGATTCGTGTTCTTTTTTTTAAAAAATCATAGCTATTAAAAATTTGCTTCAAAAGCTATTATCAATTTTTATTCAGTGTTAGTAATTTTATTATTTCTCAATAAAATAAACTATTTAAATTTTGCACAAAGGTGAATGAGCTTCTTTGAAAATATTTCACATTAAATTGCTGATGCAAGATTAACAGTCTTACATTATTTCATTTCATTATATATAACAATGCCACTATCTCATGTAAAATCAGGGTTTTGTTTCCTTAATGCAGATTTGAACTTCTCAATGTACCTTGGAAATAATGAGAAATATCATATTTTAAACAAATGTAAATGTCACATTTAAATCCAAGATGAAACTTAATAATATTTCACATGATCCAAATCAGCCTGTCATTTGGTCCAAATCAGCCCATGATGTGGGCCAAATCAGCCCGTAATTTGGACCAAGCCTGGGCCAAATCAGCCTGTTACCATACATACAATGTAGGTCATAGTGACCGTCTTTGTTTATAAGGGTGCACTACTAACCGATGCATCCAATTATCAAGTTTTATGATTTTAATATAAACAACACTCAATAAGTGAACTTTAAACACAAAATATTAACAAAGTAACTGAAGCAAGAAATATAGCTCACAGAGACCTCTTTGCAATATGGGTGTAGAACTTGTCAGATGCTTCCCCTCACTTAGTTTAGTTTCGCTATACTAGGTAGGATATTTGCTCACAGTATACCAAAACTCATGTGGTCATGAGCTAAATGCAAAATATTAAACAAAGATTAAATATAGGGTACGATGAGCTTCTCTCCATGTAAGGGTGTGGTACTAACATAGATGCATATCATCATTGATGTCATGATTTGAGCACCAACAGTGCTTGAGAAATAAATTTAAAACACAAAATTGACTAAAGTCAATGAAGCAAGAAATATGGGTCAAAGTATAGTGCTCATCAGGATGCAGCCCTTCAACAAGCTTCATGATTCTAGGAATACAGTATAAATACAGGGTGCAACAAAAATATATGGCTATAAGTTAAATGCAAAAACTGTAAAATGTGCAATGTAGATTAGTGACCTTCTTTTGTTGCCGAGTGCAGTACAAATACAGATGCAATCATCTAGTTTGATCAGTGTAGTACAAATACTGATGCAATCATCTAGTGTGATCAGTGTAGTACAAATACAGATGCAATCATCTAGTGTGATCAGTGTAGTACAAATACAGATGCAATCATCTAGTGTGATCAGTGCTTGAAAAATAAACTTAAAACACAATTTAACCAATGAGAGGGAAGTATAAATATGGATCATGGTGACCTACTTTGATCTGGGGAAAAAGTGGCAAAATCTATGTCTCATTGCAGTTTGTTTTCACCAAAGCTAGTAAAAGATTAAATATTGGTCATGATGAGCTTGTTTTCATGTAAGGGTGTGGTACTAATAGAGATGCATATCATCATTAATGTAATGATTCGAGCATGAACGGTGCTTCAGAAATAAATTTAAAACACAAAACTTAACCAAAGTCAGTGAAACAAGAAATACGGGGCACAGTGACCTACTTTTGTGATAAGGGCATAGTACTCATCAAGATGCATGCCTTTGCCAAGCTTAATGGTTCCAGGTATAACACTATGTATCTAGTATGAAAAAGGTCCAAGTTAAACAAAGAATATTCAACATACAAGTATGTCATGTACAAAGTTAGCCCCATTAGCACCTTGCCCTGAGGGTATGTGCTATGAAACCTACTCTAAACTAAGGAGAAAGAATGATTAGCATGCAGTGAGGCTGTACATATGCATATGCTTCTATATGTATGGGTGCATGACACTGATGCCATGGATAATCCAACTTCTCTGCTCTACATTGTAGAAGTGAGCTATATAAACTGGGGAGCAGGGAAAGATGTGTAAAACTGATGCAAGATTGTCGCAAATTCAGTTGATATTTTTTCATAGTTTTTGACAAATTAACATTAATCCCGCACTTGCACATCCTAGACTAGACCCTGCATAATAGATAAACCCTAGAGGCATGATTTTTATCAGATTACTGCTGACAGTTTTACCTCAATCAGTACAATTATGGTACAGTTTTGTTAGTTTTACATATGTTACGACTCTATGGTCTAAGAAAAATGTAACAGAAAGAAAGTGAAACCAACAAATCAAGTAAAAATCAACAAGCAATTTATTACTAGATAATTAAAATGAAAAATCAAAAAGTCACTTACAGTAATGTGTTTTGAAATCCTAATAATCCAATAAGAATGATTGTTCTAATCACAAGTCCTAAATATAGAATGTTCCAAATTCACGGCTGTGTCCTTGAATGTTATGATGTGCTAATGGTCTCCAAAGTCCTGATGTACTAGAAATCTTGATGTGCTGATGTCAAAATGAAGTATTCCAAAATCTTTGAATAAGTTCACATAAATTCCAAAATCATCAATTAAAAATCCAAAATCCAAAAGTTTATGAGCACTGTTATAATCCAATGAATATTTAAAATAATTCCTCTCTTAGAATTTGGAATGAATTTTCACAACTGTAATAGCTCTTTACAAGACTGATGGTAATGTCAAAACTGAATAAATGTCCACCAAACATGGCATATATAAAGATTGGTCACATGACAGAATGTTCTAGAATGTGTGTCATCTTAATGGAATTTTACTTGTAAACAAAATTCAACCTTGACCTTCAAATTGAGAAAACATATTGATCAAAACAACCTAATTCAAGGACACTAGTTAAACATGTTTTTCCTGATAAACATTAAGATTTAAGCAAATATTAAAGTGAAGAAACATTTATAATTTCCCAAAATATTTATAATATTATATAAACATCATACATAACACATATAATTTAAAACAACAAAAAAAATTATCATTGCCATTTCATCTAAATTGAACCATAGGGGCTTGGAGTGTTAGCTCAATTAACTCAAGCGGTTTTGCATATGGTCAGTGTTGGAGGTTTCAGGTTCAAGAACTGGTCTAACCAAGATTTGTACTTGTTGCATTCATCACTATAAAAAGGGTTCCAATGTTCTCTACAGGGCATTTTTTCTATATCCAAGTAAGAAAAGGAGCAATTTTTATCTTCTAATTTTACCTTTTTGAAAACATGTAAATAAAAAGTGTTTGATTATTCCTTCATTTATATTTGAAATATTTTTCCAAGAATTAACAACTAATGTGACATTGGAATGTATTACATGATAAATTAAGTGGTGATATTTTTTTAGCAGGGTTCAGATCTTGACTGACCACTTTCAGGAGAGTGCAAAGTTTGATGATGTGAAGGTTAAGTGGCACAATTTAAGGGAGCTTTTAGTGCATATCATGTCCTTTAGATGCAGTGGAAACAATTGCCTTTTTGGAACACTATTGTAGCTCTCTGACATTGATTCAATGAATAAATTAAACAATGACCAACACATTGATATATTGTTCTTAACGGAAAGGAATATGTATTATTTTAGTTATTCTGTCATGATTATTTGAAAACACATCACTGTCTTGACTCTTGAAGAATCTGTCCTTGATAACTGACTTATGATTCAGGTAGTTCTGTATCTTTTTGTGTATCCATTAATAAATTTTATGTTCCATTTTTTCCAGACTGTGATAGGTCATTCTCTGTAATGAATAGAATCAGGAGTGTGTTAAGAACAGGTTGACACAGAGGTTGCTGAATTACCTTATGACAATTAGTACAGAAGGACATTGCCAAAAAGACTTTTAATTTTAATGTAGCAATAAAAAAAAAATGGGGAAATGAAGAAACGAAGGATATCATTTATTCGAATTCAAAGACAGATGAGTTTGACATTAAATTATGTTATAACTTGGGGAAATAGAAGTAACAGAGTGGTCCAAGGTGCTCGTCTGTACAGATCACTCATACATCTCACCACTGTCCGCGTGGGTTCAAATCTCAGGCTCAGCCAACATGGGTATGTGAGAAAGCTTGCTAGTAGCTTCCTGTGGGTTGGTGGTTCTTCACAGGGTTTTCCCAGGTTCTTCATCCACCAAATATACTGGTTGTCATGTATAGCCTGTCAGGTGCTGAAAAATGGTGTAAAACCCCACAAGAACAAACCAAAACTTCTATTGTATTTCACTGATATTAATTGTTTTCACTTTAATGATGATAATGCAAATTTTTCAAACATTTTATGATGCTAATGCGTACTTACGCTGATGCTATCAAAATTTCTCTGGAGACCACTGGATTCTATAAGCATACCTGCAACTTGCATAGGGAGGCTGGTTTCCTAGAGAACAAAGGAGAATTAAGAAAGTATATATTGTCTCTGAATTTTCAGCTGGTGAGATTAAATGCAGCAGAACTGGCTGGATGCACTGCCTTAGATAGCTCAAGTGCTTTAGTACATATCTAGTGTTCAGGTGGAAGAGGGTTCAAACCCCAGTGCTGACAATTCATTGCTGTTCTTGTGCAACTGCCATTGTAAATACAAAGACATTCTCTTGGTTCTCATACAATTATGTTTTCTCTTCAAAATTTATTTCCAACTGTCTGCAATTTAACATTTAAATTTATTCTGAAATTCAGTAGAGTGTTGACTTTCATTCATACTTGTACAGAAGTGTGTGTGTGTGTATCTTTAGTTTAAACAAGTCTGAGTTTCCTCTGACTTTACTAACCCTGTATTTTATTGTAAAATAATATGCAATGGGATTAGACAGAAGTTCTCTCAGCTTAACTCGTCCCCTCGTCACATGATTATCTGATATACAAATAAAAAGAGAAGAATCTTGATCTTGATTAGTTCAGTGCTACATCAGTGTCAACATTTAAAATAAGAACTTATTTTAGAAATAATATGTCCATACTAATTTTGAAAAGTTTTCAATCTGGTTTTCTGAAGATTCAGCAGATGTGATTAATATTTGTGGTAACAAATTCAATTTTTTGGTTGTTTTGGGGAAAAAGCTGAATTTGTAACTACCAGTTCATGTGTATGGTATCATATAAGTATATTCATGTAGATTTCTACTGGTTTGTTTAAATTGTGGATGGTATTTTTGCCTAGTTTTTTCAGACCTTTGCAGAAAAATATTAATCTATTTTTCAGTCTACGTTTTTTTAATGGTTTCCAAGACAACTTAGGCCACAAAAAAAATATGTGTTTCCTATTGCACTGGTTTTAAAATTAGGGTAGGCAGGTATTTTTTTTTTTTTAACATTATATATAAATCAAATAATATTTCAAGCGCTTCAAAGTATTGGACAAAACCGGCTCAGTTAAATGCACAAATCAATTTCTGCATAGATGATTTTTTTTTTAAAAATTGGGGGGGTGGGGAAAAAGTGCTAGGGTCGGCAACGAGAAACAGGGACGGTCGGCCGACCGGAAACATATTTTTGTTGTTGTTGTTGGCCTTATTCAATATTGAAGTAATCTTTCGTGGCGTATAGTCATAATTTGATGTAACAAACCTGAAAAACGTCCGAGTTACCTCTGACCTTTCCCATCCGTACTGTATTGCCAAATAATATGCAATGGGATTGGACGTAACTTCTCTCAACTTAGATATATCGTCCTCTCATTGCATGATTGATTGATATACAAATAAAAAGACGAAGAACAACCTAACAAATAAAATTATAAATCAATGATCAATGTGTGTTATTAAGCATCTTGCTAAATACCTGGAATGTGATGGAATAAGTCTGCGTCGAACTTTCGTGTTTGTCCTTGAAGTGGGATGACGAGGGGGTAGGGGTTGTTATCTAGTGTACTGCACAAACTACAAACTATGCGTCTACAAGAAAGGAAAAATACGAAAAATTACTTACGAAACTAAATCATCCTACTTGGACACATTGCTTCACATATACCTGAATTTGGAACTGTTTTTGTTTGGTCACCAATGCGATAGATTAAATATTTCGATTTGTCATGGGACTGGAAAAACCCCAAATTGGCGGGTTACTAGAAACACCGAAATACACTGAAACACCGAAATACACATGTATTTACATCTTCTCTCTGTATATATCGGTTTTCACTCACAAATTATTATTTGTTTTTGTTTGAAGAGTAATATAAAGCAAAATAAAATATGATTTGAGCAATTTCGATACGACCTATTTACTTTTTCATAGTTATAGCACTCGTCAATTGGTCGTACTTTATTGGAAAGGTTGATCGTTCCGGAACGGAGGTGTTATGATAAACTACTGATAGTTCCGGAACGGAGGTAATCTCTGGAACGGACGGTATAAGTCGGCTTAATTCATATTGTTTCAAGTCGCTTAATTATTGTTTTAATTGACTGCACTGCACACACATTTATTGTTCTCCCTTTGATCTCATTTCTTATTCAAGTTAAGAAAACAATTTTTTCTTCTAAGTCGCTTCATTCGGAACGGACAGTGAAAGTCGGCTTAATTCATCTTTTAAGTCGCTTAATTCATTTTTGAATTGACTGCACACACTTTATTGTCATCCCTTTGAACCCATTTCTTACTCAAGTTAAAGCCATATGTCGCGCACATTAAAGAAAAGGCACCCTTTTGCTCAACGTTGTCATTATTCGTTAATTGCGCACTTTGATTATGCACACATTTCATAACTGAGAAATAAATGGTTTGATATAAAAGCGTTATACAATACTGATATTATCACATACACAAACATACGCAACAAGGATGGATCAATATCCATGTGTTATTTGTTCCAGTGAATGTAAAACTGATGCTTTGCAATGCACAAATTGCCGACAATGGGTCCACAGTGATTGTATTCCCATGAGTGCAAAAGACTTGAGATCATGGTCTCGCGATTACTTGGAGTTTCTTTGCACGACGTGTTCTTTCAATGGAGATGTATATGATGCTGGACAAGCCTTACAAAGGTAATACAAATCTATGTTTTCTCTATAGATAGATAAATCGTAACCTTAGATATTATTCTTCAAGTAAATATTTTGATCGTGATATTCAAGATATTAATAAGATTCTATTCGTGCCGCTTTTCTCGTTGAAATGAATGTACACGTTTGCGACAATTACATAGTTTTCCTGTATCTCTCTATGTATCCATCTATATATTCTGTCCAGTCAATACATTATTGATGTTATATTCTTTACATTTGCTCTTACTATTTGGGGAGAGAGTACTCTAATATGCTCGTGCTTTCTACTAAATCCCCGTTTGTAATTGCAATTGACAAAGTTTCTTAAAACAAATGATTTAAACTATATGTGCCTAACCCATATTCTGACCATTCTTGTCCTCTGGTCATACTTAATGCTTTAATCTACCTTTCTCGATGTGTCCTGCACACATTCTATTATTCATTTTTTAATTGACTGCACGCCCTTTATTGTCCTCCCCGTGATCCCATTTCTTATTCAAACTAAGATAACAATGTCGAGCACATTAAAGAAACGGCACCGATTTTGATAGCGAATGTGGCTATGCATACGTAGCGAATGTGGCTATTTTTATCTGTACCGGTCACGAACCCTGTACATTGAATAGAGGATATGAAACCGTTTATCTCCCAGGATGTATCAATCGGCGTGTCCTCTGCTTTTTTTCTTGTTTGACAAAAAACATTCGGACCACCTTTGATATTTTTATAACAAGCCTCTGGCAGCTGTAGGCGGAGTAACTTGCAGAAAAAATCTATACATTTTGTTCGCCGGAAATTTCTTCGCAAAAATAGAAACCGCAATCTCTAGAGGACGCGTTATTAGATTTGCTTTTTGGCATCCTGGTGTTTTTGGGGTGTTTTTATTTATTTCAGTAGAAGAGTACTTCCTTGCTGGATTGTCTTTCTCACTCGTACACAAAAGATAATTTATTATAATGACTAAATTCTGTACCGGTCACGCACCCTGTAAATTGAATAGAGGATATAAAACCGTTCATCTCCCAGGATGTAAAACAACCCAAATTCTTTCAGCTTTTGTCGCTGAATACGAACTGCTGAACATTAGCTGAAATATTTGGTTCAATTAAAACTAAAACTGTAGCCGGCAATAGAAGCGGTGGTTGTGGATACAAGTTCTTCTTATTTATTGGATCCCCCGGATAAGAGGACTCCCTTTATAGCAGCTGGTTTTCTATTTCTTTTGAGCCATATAGAAAGTTTCTGTGAAAAACAGTATACACAGTCAAAACCCGTGTTTATGTTTATGCCAATAATTGTCGCAAAAATCATGACAACTGCTGAAAATATGGACGAAATCATAACAATTCATTTACATGTGCAGCTAAAACGGCAAGATGTTATTGAAGCTTGACAGTTTTTGGAAGGTACAGTCGTTTTTTTTATAATCTTATATTAACACTTTAATTACCGGTATTATTCTGCCAAAATATAATAGCAGACTATTTTGTAATTTTATAATATAACGTTATCACCCCTTCGCTGTAAATAATCTGTTCTAATAAGCTCAATGAGAAAAAAAATCGAGGCGGTAAGTAACGCACCTCAGTAATAATTACATCATCAAAACAATAAGATACCTGAGTTATCCTTGAATTTCACTGATATATACAAGACCAACTGAGTAAATGTTCAACATGAGAATACCTCAGTGCATAATTCAGAGCTGAAAGTAATTGTACCAGTAGAGTATGGTTTGATTCATGACTTGAACATGTGTACACGATAGGCATCAAACCACTCATTTTACCTCAGCAAGCATTCAAACCAATATAACATACGAACATGTAATGATTAGTGAGGTTAGTTTGGAATCTATGGATTTACTAGTCAATTAACAGGCGTGTCCAGTGTATCAGTACGTCTGGTATACCTGCATCCTTAGAAAATCTTTATTTTTATATTCAGTAGAGAACATTAACAGCGTGAATGAACAGTACTCACCCTAATGACGAACATCAAGTCCCTAAGATACAGATAGGTAATGGGCCATTAAATTTACCTTTGAAAGCAGCGCTGCATATGATTGAAAAATTAATATAAATAAAACGGCTCAATTAAGATCCCAATATGTATTTTGTGTTTAAATTTCCAGTCCTGCAATATGACATTCCCCCCCCCACACACACACACACACACTTACCCCCCCCCCCCCCCCCCGAAAATATTGGCAATACTTTCAACATAAGCCCACTGAAGAGTTTGCATCATTATTCGGAACATCACTTATGGTTCTCAATAGACGCGTACTCGCAGGTTTTGACGCTTGGAATTTAAATTTGAACCATTTCTGACGCATGGAAATTCCAACCTGTGCGTTTTTATGACGTACGTTGATTTGGGCTTGGACATCAATCTTTATTACCCTTATTCGCCTCTGGCATAATTTCTTACAGAGCTCGCGCTGTTCATAGCAAATTGAATGTATGCGCCAGTGATAGCCATTTGCTAGACTACTGTTTACACCTTATCGGCCAATGATATTGCATCTGTGCAAAATCAATATGAACTGGGCAGAGCGAACAGGTCAATGACGTCACGCTTAGGTGTGCATAACTGAATCAAGGTTAGATTATTTGAGATTATCTTTGACGTTTATGATAGTCAGAGGTAGAGGGAATCAATTATGACTTGATTGGATGAACATTTGGTCAAATATCGGCGTTTGTTTGATGCCCATCAACATACATGTGATTCTACCGGCAGTAGTGACAAAAATACCGTTTTAAAGGCCGTCTACTGCACATACTGTTTAATAGTTAAAATCTACCCTACCGCTTTGAAAAAATGAAAGGTTATTATTATTATTATTATTATTATTATTATTTTGGTACCAAAAAATCGGTGTATTTGTGCGTTCTATCCCCATATTATAGAAACCAATCGGAACCAGTCTACTGATGTTTGGAAATCTTGTACAGATGCAATGATGTGTGGCTGAGTACACAACAAGCTGTTAATTGAATACCTTACTGTTGTAATCCAGAGAGTTTAAGGCCAGAATGAAGGGTGTTTTATGAGGGTTTTATAACTAATAAAGGGATCAAAGGTGGTAATGGCTTTCATAAATCGGCTGACCTTTGGCGGAGGTGAGATAAAAAGCAGAGATCCACCAAAACATGATTTCCGCAGAAACGCTTGAGTATGTATTTTGATTTGTTGTATTGTACAATTGTTATTGCGTTGTTCAAGATGTTCTAGATGAATATTTAAGGGCAGTTGATATATGTTTAAGTTCAATTCATGTCCAAATGCCGAAACATATGATTTTTACCAATGCCATAACATGCTAAAAACACTGGTTAATAAATATGAACCTCGGGATTACATCGTATGTCCAACTCAGAAACTTTCTCCTCATGATAAACTTAGATTGGAGCAGTATCGGAGAGGAGTCAGCAATATTAAAAACCCAATCAGAGGAAGTTTTAAATTTCCTCAAGGCTGAGCGTGGTTGTTTTGTCATTGCCACATTCTAATGATACGGAGAAGACATTCTCCATTCTTCGTAAAATAAAGTGATCCAAGGGGAAATCTGGACCAGAAAATTATTGACAGCCTGTTAAGTGTGAAACTTAATAATCACCATTAATGTTATTAGTGGTCACCAGTCAGTGATCTTGTGAAGGAAACTAGAAATGCTTGTGGATTAAAAAAAACCCCAATAATCTTTGCAATGAACATCAAGATCTACACCTCTTCCTTTTTCAATGAATTGTTATACACTGGCTCGTATTAATTAATCACAATGGCTCAAAGAAGTATATTTTCTTTTCTGTCTCAGTCTCATAACGACCTGCCAGTGATGATCATTTCGACCCTTAGATTCCAAAGAAAAAGAAAGTCAGTAACAATTCTGAGAAGGAGAATAAATCTCCTAAAGTTGTAAAAAATAAAAACCTTATGCATCAGTTTGCTCCACGAATAAGGAACATCCCAGCTACGAGTGCATGAGTCAAAAACAAATGACTCTTGAGATTTCAGTTTTGACTCTTGAGATTTTGGTGTCAAGGGTCAAATGACTCTTCAGTTTTTAAATCTGTTGAGAACCCTGATATTCACTTGATGCAAGCATGAACCAATAAGTACATCACTTAATGTAAGCATTAAGCAATAAGTACATCACTTGATGCAAGCGTTGACCTATTGGTTTTCATGCTTTTGACCAGTTTACAAACTGATGTTAACCTTCAAAAGTCATGGCTGGACACACATTAAGTTATAATAGCCTCAAATAATGTCAGCACTCGATCAATTCAAATGAACTGCATTTTATTGAATTGTGAATAACTCATATGTACAATGATTACCTATTGTACTGTATTCAAAAATAAAAAAATGCATCATGCTGCAACTGTTTCTGTCCAGTGACTGTTACGTTCCCTCGGTGCTAATCGATAGACAGAGCATTCTTTGTTTTGTGAGTCATTCGTTTGTAACTCAGAGATACGCAACTGCAAAAATACAGCAAAATTTCATGGTTTAAGAACACTTGGAAATCACCACAAAAAAGTTTGAAAAAAAAAAAAAAAATTTGCACATGCCTTTAAAATTTTTAAGTAACATACGTGTAATTTCCTGATGACGGGTTGATAGTTGCAAATCTCGCTCGTGGCTGTATTTGGTGCCATAATTAGTTGGGTGCACAGCCTAACACTAACTAATATACTTGCAAAAAATATTCGGCTTGGAGCTGCACGCGACTTGCCACATTATTATCATGAGAGATGTGCATTTTTGAAACTAGAAAGTATTTTTAAATGTATCCTATAATAGACCGTTGTTTGAAATACTGAAAGTTATACTATTTATAAAATATAATCACATTCTTATGTTAATTAAAACCAACAGGACAGCGGCAGGTCTAGTTGAATTTTGTGATGCTGGTGGTGCTTATTACAGTTGTACTTACTTCCTGAGAATTGCAAAGGGGAAGTAAAGCAAAGAAATACTGACATGTTTGCCCAAATCTTCTCTCTAATTAGCAGAACGGTGAAACTTCACGTACGTGAAAACAAAATACGTGCCCGACAATAATGGAGTGTCTTTCGCACATTGATGCAAGAAAAGGTTAGTGGTATAATAGCAGAAGTGTAGCGGTGTCACACAAAGTAAAAACGCATTGTATACGACACAAATCTATTTTTCTCGATGATATTATGTCCCCTTTCCGCTTCCTCTGCATGCATAGTAGGGAGGGCGGTGTTGACCGGCGGTAATGTAGAAAACAGAAGGTTGAGAACAAAATACATGCTCTCAAACCAACCTAACAATAATTTGCTTAAAATGGATTGATCTTATTTACTCCATGGACGATCTTATTCAGTCAGACATGGATTTTATAGTGTCCCGCGCAAATACATCGGCCACTTTATACGGTCGGTTCAATATACACAATGTTAGCAGCTAAAATTAGGGATGACATTTCAAGGAGCACTGGTTTATAAATTTGTCTTAAATTTTTTTTGTCGTCTGTTTGTGTTAATGTAAAAGAGCCGAAAATAGCGTTTAGACGTATGCAGGGGTTTCCCCTTTTAAAAATATAGCATGACTACAAGTAATATCGTCACATGACGTCTACTAGTGTAGTCTGAGACGCGAATAGCAGGTATACTTAAAAATGCTTTCATGTTAATTTATGTGGTTAGAAAACTATTTACTGATGTAGTCCGTGAGAAAACATCCTTTTAATACACACTAATGTATCATCTAAGGAGTAAAGCAGTTTTGATCCGCAATATTTAGAGCAATAGATAAAGCAAGTCGCTTGTTGTGTAATGGGATCGTGCGGGTCATCCAATGTGATGTCAAGTGAAAGTATGCGTTATAACGTTTCCTCTCTCTCTCTCCCTCCTCCCTCTCCCCCCTCTCCCTCTTTCTCCCTCTCATATTATTATTAGATTTCTACGGAAATTATAATTACTTTGGCAAAGTATGCCATTCACTATGTATCTATGTATCTCTTGTAGATCAGTTTCCTAGACACTGTTGGATGTCTGGTCATGCAATTTCCTGTATGCATTCATATTTGTCACTTATGTTAAGAAAAATAAAAATTAAATTAAGGTTGTAATGACATTTGCATTAAATTTATGTTTGATGCAATATTTCAATCGCGTCTTCTTTGGTACTTTTCAATGGATATTGTTGTTGATTGCAAAACCTAGCAACCTGTTTCTCGAGGAATCACCCGTAAGTTGCATATTCCTCGTCGCCAACACGATCGCTTTTGTTATCTCATGCTTGCAGAAACAGGCTGGTTCAATACAACTCGTGGGAGAATCTATTGCATGCATACCACATCAAAAAAGCAAAGGTTTTTGATGCAACCAGTTGTGGATCTGTGGACTAGCAATACAACAATCGTACCTAGGATATATATATATATATATATATATATATATATATATATATATATATATATATATATATATATATATATATATATATATATATATATATATAATGTTACGACTGTGGGTAAATGTAACAAAAGAAAAGACTCAAACAAGCTTTCAAGATTTAAAATATAAATATTTAATTTCCTAAAACATTAAAATATTTCAACAAACAATCAAAGTGAAAGAATTAAAAATAACTTACAGTATAGAATATCCTTAAAAGTCCTAAATTGTTCTAAAGTTCACTGATCCGGAAGTTAATCCAAATTATTCCGAATGAAGAGTATTCCGAATGAAACTACTAAAGTGTTGATGTACTAACAAGAATCAGTTATATCCAAATATTCTTAATTCTAAATAATCCTTGTGAATATGGAATATCATACAAGTTCTAGAAATATTTCCGATAATTCCAACGGAACTGAATAATACTCAAATTTTAAGTAGCAGTACTAAATCCAGAATGTACTGTACAATAATATATCTCTGAAGCAGAATACCACACAAAATGAACCAATCTCGTTTATGACCTCTCAAGCTGACGAACTATGACAGAATGACGAACGCTGACATTACATCTTATTTATAGTCTCTGACTCCGCAAATCAAATAAAAACACAATTATTCTACGTCTCAAATCGACATCTATTTACTACGAACTTATTCTAATTTCTGGTCAACAAAATGAATCATTCCCTGTATTACGTCTTAAAAACAATTCAATCGTTCTATAAAACAACCTTCTCCGAACCAATCAGAAACTAAGTTATAGGTGACACCGCTAAAGTACCTGTGCACTGACGTTATTACAAGTCAACAAAGTATTGACTTCTTATTGAACATAGAATTCAGGTCAAAAGTGCAAACGTTCAAACCCTCACGCGCTGATCACGTGACATGACTAATGCTTCAAACGAAATATTGATTTTCCCAGTGGCCAATGTATTGGGTCACATGTAACGTATATGTAATTTCTGCACGACGATAGCTGTTGGAATATTATGCAGAGATCATAAAACTATACCATTATTTAAAAACAAAATTATACATAATTCCGTAACTATATATATATATATATATATATATATATATATATATATATATATATATATATATATATATATATATATATATATATATATATATATACGATGGCGCTGTTGCTACAACGCTGTCTCTATACACCACGAGATCAGCTTTTGTGCAATCTTGCAACCCTGCCCTGTTTCCCATGAAGGCTGAAGGCGTGGAAAGGGTAGTTGCGAAATGCTTCCTGTTTGTTTGGGAAAAAAATAGTCTTTCCTAGATTAGTCAGAAAGTAATGGGCCTATATTTCGTCGCGGAAATAGTATTCAATCTCTGTGTACGATGGATGGCCACGCGTTGTGTTTTGTTGCCCTGCTGCATTAAAGTGTCAGTATTTTCTGTTTTGTTGGATGCCTTTGTGTCGGCAGCCTGTCCTTAATTTATTGTGCGCAAACCGCAGAGTTTGCACCAGGGCTGATCAGGCGACGCACTTCGTTTTACAAAAGTGGTACCCGTGTCCCAGACCCGCATCCAAAAAGGATATACATGATCGAAAAGCAAAGGTTTGGCAAAGGTTTGCGAAGCCTACTAGCAGTTGGTGGATCCACTGACGAGCAATAGAACAATAGACGTACCTATGATATATATATATATATATATATATATATATATATATATATATATATATATATATATATATATATATATGCGAAATTGGCCGCCCTCAAAGTTGCTCGTGTACGCTCATGTATCGACCTCTTTCGACCGGACGAGCAGGCGAAGCGAAGGATGTGCCTGGACTGGCTCTGTGGCGCGCCGTCGCACAGTAGGGTATCGTGGGAGCATGAGGTTCGTTTGTTTCTGGGCTGCCAAGAACTTCTGCCGGTGGCTGGGCCTCACGGACAAGGATGTGATCGCAACAGCGCTGGCTCGCAAGTACGTGGAGACCAATCCATGGTTTGTATAGTGGGTGGTTACTCGCAACATCGAGGCGGTGCGCGTTCTAGGGCAACACGCATTTTCTTGGTTTTTTTTTTTTTTTTCGGGGGGGGGGGGGGGCTGGTGGTGGCCAGCTGTAGAAATTGTAGCAGGAACGGTGTTTCGAGTAGTGCAGGGTTCACCCGCAGCTGGGCCTTTACAAGCTTGTTGGAAAGGTATAGGCCAGCAACGTCTTCGATCTCCAGGGCGTACCGTGTTTTGTCCCAGTATACGACTAAACTCTTTCTCTTGTGCCAACAAGTCCAGAGTGTTGTAGTCTTTAGCTTTCGGTGGTACATCCCACTCGTTCGCTTTGGTGTCCATACACCACCTGCGCGCGCGTACCTCAGCAACCCGGGCCTGTGCCTTGTCGGCAAGCTTTTCCGCATCTTCGTAAGCCTGCAGCTCCTTCTGCATCGGGGGTAAGGGGGGGTGGGGGTGGGGGTCGCTAGTATGTCCTGCAAGACTGGTGCGCGACTTCCGCTGTGACCAAACGGCTCGCGAATCCCACGCACGACAAATGATAGCAGTGCGTAGTTCTTGTGGCAAATGTAGAAGGGTTTGTGACTTTTGCCCTCGCTTTCGTAGCTTGCGGCGGCGCGGAGATTTTGTAGGGCTATGCATATAATCTTTGGCGCCGAGCACAGCATTGGCGTGTTCTTTGGGGATGCGGGGTGCTCGAGTTCGTCTTCGGTAGAAACAAGTACTGCGCTGCTACAAAAGGCTTCCATTGGTCGGGTCACAGCAAAATAAGCTTCCGGGACTGGTCTCTTCGATGAATGTTCGCGTGTGGTCTAGACGAGCTGGGGGATTTCTTCGATCGGGAAGGGTAGCAGGCTTCAGTTCAAATTCCTAGCTTTCATTTCTACCACCACAACAAAGCTCGTATCCATTAGATATCGTGGTGCAGCTGGATCGTTGGGTTTTAGATCGCCAGCGGGGTGTCGAGCATGTGGGACTTTGCTCTGAGATAGATAGGTTGCGGAACCCTCACTGGTCTTGCGAAACGTACGTAGGCTTGCATGCACTCCTTCCTCGTTTTGGTGGAGTACGACCGTATGGATTGGCACACCTGCAAAACGAAACGAGGATACCCACATCGGCAGTGCTGTTTGCTCCAGTGATGCCACGTCCTGTTCTGTGTAGCGCTTCGAAATTCCACAGGGTCGATCGTACCGGTATGCCCCCAGTATACGATGTAGAGCGTCTTTGTTACATCCACCAAAAGCACCAGTTTGCAATGGATGGAGATCGCCAGGGCTTCCCCTTGTTGTTGTAGCTGCTGTATCCAGAATAGAGGGCGCCAGGGGTTGTACGAGAATTCGAGTATCTGTTTTACAGCACTTGTGGCGGTTTCCAGAGTCTCGTCCGCCGCAAAAAGACTGAACAACGACACATCGATGCGGCAGATTCAGGTTGCTCCCAGGCGTTCGTCGGTACCCTTGCAAACGTTCGCGACATTGTTGCCAAACATTTCTTGCACACCAGTACAATCCGTGTGGCACACACATTTGTTGTAAAACTTGCCACGGCAGAACAGCCCTGCTGGCAGGTCTTCGAGATAGAGAGATAGACAGTTGCGTCCCACACTACCTTTGTTCTCCAGAGACCGATTGCCGGAGGGATCCCCTCGTGCATCTGCTGTTGATACTGTGCGGATCCTTCTGGAAAAGAGTTGCATTTGTGGAGCGGTATATCGATGGCGCGGTCCCGCTGTAGGGGGTTGTAGCAACGATACGATCGCGGAGAGCGTTGGGTAGTCCGGTGGAGGCAGTCTGGGAGCGCACGTAGAACAGGGTTACTTTTGCTACGGCTCTGGCGGCAGATATATAGTCAAACCTGTTCTAACGGTCACCTTTGGTCAGCGGTCACCTGCTGGTCACAACGGTCATTCTAATTTGCCCCCGGCAAATTTCCTATATAATTGCTCTGTATTTAACGGTCACCTGCTTTCAAGCGGTCAGCGGCCGGTGTTTCCTAACCAAACAATGATCTCACCCTGCCTTAAGCAGTCACTGGAGCGTAGCAGCAGTGACCGCTCCAAGTATGCAAATTAAACACTTTTTTTGTTTGATGAGCAGGCATTGTTTTAGATAAAGGTATATCATTTGATGTTTAAGCATTTCATATCGCAATTGTACTTACCGTACTCAAGTCACGCTGTCAGTCAACCGCAGGGGTGTCAATATGTCGGATTCGAAAGCATGAAAGTTTTTGTCCTTACATGAGAGAATCGAAGCAATTCGTTTGCTGGATAATGGAAAAAGTTGTCGTCTAGTTGCAGCAGAAACGGGAGTTGGGAGAACTCAGATCCAAGGAATTATTAAGCGTAAGCAAGATATTATAGCCGATTTTGAGAACAACGTTAATCCGGAATATAAGAGATTACGTACAATCACACCAAATGATGAGATTAATGAACGATGCTGGAAATGGTTCCAGGATGCTAAAATCCGCATGTGTACTGCATTTGTGATATCCCTTATGGTTTATATGCTACTAACAATAACCGCAGAAAGCTTCTTTTCATTCCCTAATCATCAAAGGTCTTTCAAAAAGCCGACTGTCTTTTGATCTCGGTGAGTTTGAGCAACTGCTTAATTCATCAATTGTTTTAAGTGTGGATACCTGTTGTTTTCATGCCTAATTATGCCAGCTGGCCTAACAAAAAGTCAGTCCTGTGTTTGACAATCACAGGTAAGCTGTCAATTCGTAATTTTATTTAGACGCCGTTTCTACTGATAATGAGATTAAAGTGTTTGCGTGTATGTGTTTGTGTGTGTGCGTCTGAGAGAGAGAGAGAGTTGTATAAATGAGTGCGTGTACACAGTTGTACAGGAATGCATACAGAAACTAAGGGTTTATAATTCATCGTGGACATTAAAACATGCTAAAATCAGAGATGGAAGTTTCAGACATTGCAACTGTAATGGGGATGGAGATATGCACAAAACAAGCAAAGATCAGTCTTTTATTAAGAGTCAGTGATGATTTGATGTAAATGATGGATTAAAATGAGGATACAGTAATCCTGTGTGGACCTTTTAATTAATTAATTTTTTTCTTCTTCCTAAATAGCTAAACAAAATACTTGTATCTTGATAGCATACTACTACTACTACTAATAATAATACTAATGCTATTCGGTGCATAGTACATCGTCGTCAGAGACCAAGTGTTAGAGCTGAACCTGCTTTCAGATAGTCCAGTAAATTTACTCCAAATAGAGGCTTGATCTAGGACAAATTGCAACAGAATTGATTTTGATCGTATGATGCTTGGGAAGGTTTATATATCAATATATAAAAAGTCCCCCAAAATCTTATGACGGTAAAGTAATTAAAAATGGCATTAATTAATTAACTAATTAAATTACACTCATTTTGCATGCCTGCACTAATAACTCGACAACTATGATAGGTATATAGTCATATACCACACCACTGTAAAGCCATTTTTACAGTCTTTCCTTGAGTGTATAAAGATTTGAACAAACATTAAAACGCTAGTCGAAATAACATATTATTATATAATATTTCCCTCAAAGTCATCGTCTTCCTCTTCTTCCAATGTTGGATGTGGGGAGTTGAAATAGGTAGTGCCTCTACAATGTCTACAGGCTGTTGAACATTCTAAATTGCGTTTTTACAACTACATCTCAAGGTACTATAACCTGTTTGGCGGTTGCATCGAACTATCGGCATAAGTTCCTTTGGTACTGGAGTTAAATAAGTCATCTTATGTAACATTCCACTGATCAATTTTCCAGCCACATTCTGCTGGATTCAAATTTGTAACAGCCATCCACTGCTGGACTTGATAGTACATTATTAAACTGCGGTACTTTGCTGCTGCAGCAGTTGGTGGTAAATTCTGTGGCTGAACAAAAGCGATAGTCTTTGTAATTTTTTCGCAAAACTTGTCATAACGGAGACTGCCCATTCATTCTCCGTATTTTCCACTGGACATACACACAAAGGCATGTTACCCTGTGATAATGACATAGTCTGCACTGGCATTAAGCACAGTAAAGGTATGAATGAGATCTCGAAACTTTACATCTTTTTGTACTTTTAACTAGCTACACGTTTTGTATTCCAATATTATGGATGTTGTGTCACATCCAATGAGTGCATGGATTGGGAGTATCTAGGTGCACATATTTTGTCCGAGTGTTTCCTTTATGACTCTATTGTTCCAGACCTTTACTTTTCTTATTGAACTTTGTTTTGGTTTACGCCTTAAGAAGATTCGATGGGTGGTAAGGTCCGCATGATGCACAAGAAGTACTAGTAAATCTGTGTCATCTCCTACAAGAAGTTTCCTTCACCTTGACACTTTCTACTGCAGTCAACACGATGAAGAGATCAGCATCTCATTTTGCATGATGAGTAATGCAGCCACAATTTTATAATTTATCACTGAGCAAGCTTATGAAGCGTTGCTTGTATTCTTCTTATTAAGAAACTCTTATTTCTTACTTCGTAACATATTATCTGTTGAGAAAATGACTGTTGCACCAGTTATGCCATTTGTCCTTCTGTTGTGTGTCACATCTTTAGCTGATGTTTATGACCATGGCAGGTATTTTGACGAACGCAGTAGTCTATCATATTTTCTTTTGTTGCAGGGAAGTGTTATTGCCATGACCGTGTTTGATCCATTTGATACAGCTAGAACCATTCTACAGGGTATACTGTAATTTCTCAAATACAGTATTAATATTAATAGATCAAATTTTTGTTAAGTATGTGTTTAGCAGTTAAAGGTATTATTTTCCATTGGTGAAGGTGGCATCATTGACCCCATTATATTCATTATACATACAGAATACTAGAGTATGAGATTTGACAAAATATTCTGTGAAATGTGAGTAAATTCTGTGAGATTTGATTTTGTTTCCAAGGCCATTTATCATATATGTCTCTACTGACGAATTGTAAAAACAAATTATCTTTAGGATTCACTTTTATCATATTTCAATAAGTTGCATATTTTGAGGAATATGCATACAGTAATGACTGATCCATGTTTCTCCACTTCATATACATGCAGATTTCCATAGTTATAATGTGGTAGCTAGGGTCTATAACTGCTAACCGTGTTATGTATCGAACTGTGGTATAGTACGAATGATTGAAATTTCAGTGAATGCATGTATGTGTGTCAGGAAGGGGGGGGGGATAAACAAAGTAATGGTAAGTCATACATGCACAATTTTAGTTTATGTAAATATATTTTTATTGTTTCGGTCATGGGGTCTATATTGGTACCACATTATGCCTGGAATCGCATTATAATGAAGTGTGTTATATTCTTGCTGACTTCACATATAGCTTGTGTCCAGAGGTGGCAAAATAAGGAAGCATCACTGAAAGAGAGCGACGGAGGATATCCAGCATATACATGTAATCTATCCATAGATTTGCAGTTCTGCTTTGCTGGTTGCGTTTTGCATCTCCTAATTTAGAATAAATTCTTTGAAAAATGTCAGAAATATGAGTATCTTCCTAGTTGGTTTCATGGTCCATGACTATGTCGTAGAGTTCTCCAATGTTGATCATGTCTTTGTCAATATCACCGTTTGTTTCTACATTCTAGGTCTGATTATGACTTTCTCTAGCTTCCTTTTCAACTCTTACCATGTCAGAGGTGGCGTCACTATCGCTCTCTTCATCAGCTCCAGACGCAGATTCATTGTGTTTTGCCACTTGATAATCCACATTAGGTAAAGGCACCTTGAAAGTATCATGAACAAGCAATGCATGAAGCATGATGTCTACAAGAAAATGCGCATAAATTCCTTTTGCCATGGCCCTTCCACGTAAAATCTGTCGGACTTCAGTACCGGCATATACATACATGTATTCTAGAACTTCATGCAAACCAGAGCCTGTCATGATGTGTCCAATGCTTCCATGAAAGCTCATAATTATAAAATGCAGACCACCTAACCTCAAAAGCAATGTCTCTAATTCCATCTTCATTTCCTTCTTCCAGTTTGATTATCACTGCCTTCCACCAAAAGGCTAGTCAAAGGTCAGAATGGGTACAAATCTGTATTTTCTTACTTGATCACAGACAAACTTCATGGTCGAGATAATACATGACATATCATTTAGATCCATTTCTATCATAGGCAAAAATACAACTGATGACAAGCCAGGGCATTCTTCTTGATAAACTGGCTGCATCATACCGGACCATAAGGGCCGAGGGGATTTTCCACAAAAGATCAAAAGATGGTGTGGGGTCTGTCACATTTAAAACCTTCGGTTCTTTGTAGATCAACTTGTCTTGTCATACTACTGTCCTTCTTGTAGAAATGGATATGTTTTTACCCCACTGCATCTGTATCCCTTGCAGTCACTTGTACTTTGGGGATATATATTTTTCTTTTGTCCATGGTGTTATGGCAGCAATTATACCCATTCCATGGAATGTGTCGCTACCATCCAATGTTCCCACATTATGGTCCACTTTGTTGCCTATAAAGTGTGCAAAATGCTCTTGTGTGTATCCAGTAGTTCAGTACCGTGAGTAACTGTTGCACAATGCTCAAACCTCTGAATTTCTGCATGAGAACAGCTCTTGGTTGTGCAACTGAAACAAGGGTTAAACACAAGAAAACAATCATCATTAGAAACATTTTAATAGCGTTTTACGGTAAAAATGAAACACACAAATTGTCATATTTGTGACAATTGGAAAACTATAAACAAAATATAAACTGTATAGGAAAGTTAATGAACTGATATTTCAAATGATGTATAACACAGTGTGTTATGTTCCATGTATCTTTCACAAACTGCATTATTAATTTAACTGTGACCGATAATTTATTAGTTAATTAAGTATGGCTAATTAACAAATTTTCCCACCTGTGAATCCATACAGCCTTCCAACTCAAATGCAACTGGTTTCATTTCTGTTGCAATTTGTCCTTCGTCAAACCACTATTTCGACTGGACTAAGAGGTCACCTGTCTACAAAAACCACTTTGGCCTTTTCCCATGGGTGGCCGCTTTAGACAGTTTTGACTGTATATGGGCGATGGGCGATGTCGTTTCTCCTATTGGAAAACATTTCGATTAGTCCTGCGTTCTGGTGGTTTCTGTGGGTTTTCGATGGCCTGTATCATTGTCCTGTGTGGTCGTTCGTCTGGTGGTCTCACTGGCCTGTGTAATTGTGCTGCAAGCTCATTGTGCTGGCAAAAAAAAAGAGGACGCTCTACTGTTGCTAGTCTCCGCAAGATTCCTGCGGCCTTCCAACTGAGGTAGTTGAAAAAGTAGTTGAAATATGTTGTCAAGTTGCGACGGATTTTACTGGTCATTTAGATGTCGTCGCTGAGCTCGCTCACTGGCCACTCAATTAACGTCAGCGATTTAAAGTTTTCTTGCACAATATCATACAATGACTTTTCACGCTTCTTGTTATATGTTTCGCCAAGTGTTCGTCGTGCTTGACTCGATTAATTTATCAAGATGCTCGGGATACGTATATGGAAAATCAGACATCTTTTGGGCCTCTTTAACAAATCGGTATGACGCATTTAGGCGAAATAGTGATTTAATCTTTTTTGTGATGTTCCAAACACACCATTGCCCGGGAAATTTAATTCCCGCATTAGCTACGCTCATGTATCCTTTCAAAATACTATACGTGTCAATCGGTGAAGCTTTCGATATTATATATCCGCTATAATTCTCTAATATAATATTCTCACGCAAAAGGAAACAGTCTCCGCTCGGTTTGTGCTTGTGGACATTATATCTTTGAGAACTATTTGCACTCTGCTGTCTTAAGCTGCAGTAGTATCATAATGAGTGTGTATGAGACCGCGCGCACGGCTATCCAACCCCCAAACCCTTGACGCGGGCTTGACAAGCAAAGCTTCCAAGCTGATGCACGCGTGTGCAAAAATCCCTAATCGCGGCGAACATAGAAGGTATTCTGGGTTGGGAGGCGTGATAGGTAAGTGTGATTTCAAACGCCCATTATGGTACTACTACTTTTGAAACTATTATTCACAACTTTGATATAAATATACTTTATCTCTGCTTAAGCTTAGCTTTTATTTCAGTCTTTTTGCCATTGTTTATGTGTAGATTCTACTTAGATTTGTAATAGTTTTTCTTGCATGATATGCTTTCATATCATCGCCTAATTTCCAATTTGCATGTTTTAACATTAGATTTGTAATCTGATTGTTTTTATCCATTTTGTCGCTCGCTTCCAAGTTTGTATTCTGGTTTTACTTGAATTTCTGCATAGCTTTTTTTTTTACTCTTTAAGCTTAATTCTTAGAAGAAAATTTGTAGACCACGGAACACGACACTCATACGAGTACCCGACTGATCAACATATGGAAATATCTCCGTTTCCTCATTATCATATAAATTAATGTATAAATCAAATTTTTCATTATATATATATATATATATATATATATATATATATATATATATATATATATATATATATATATGTGTGTATATATATGTGTATATATATATATATATATATATATATATATATATATATATATATATATATATATATATATATATATATCTGTACACTGGTACATTTTCAAAGGCCAGGGAAAATAATGCTTATTACACTACGTGAGACTTCCTCTGAATTGAATTTTAAACATTTTCAGGGCCATTGGAACTTTAGACAGACGAGTGTACTATGAAACTTTATGGTATATATTCAGCTGTGTATGAATATCGCTATCGTATGCAAATAACGATGACAATGACATTCGACAAACAATAATCCTAAATTTCTTACAAACAAATTGATCTCGGTATTTTAGTCTTAATGACTTTTATTACAAGCATACTTCGTCGAAACCACATTAGCCTTATCAACTTGTTCTATCTATTTAAATTACATTTTTAAATATATAACATCTGCAGCAGTTCGTTGCATTTAAGATAGTAACATCATGACCAAAAATATAATACATTACTATCAGTTAAGACAAATCTTGACTAATCTTAGAAGTATTTTACGTATATCCACAGGATTAATGCGGATACATTATATTACAGTTTCCTCATATACTTCATGTTCTATAAGGGTGAAGTCTCAAAGGTTGATTTTCGTATGGTTTACAAAGATGTAATACTACACTGGTCTTTTAATTCCCTACCTGCAGCTAATAGACACATACAAATATATATATATATGCATGTGTTACGTGATGATTGGGGGAGATGATATCCAGGTCCTACTCTGCATATTTAAAAAATCTTTAGCGACAAGAAAAAGTGTGCTGCCGGAACAATTGTATTGATTTAAAAAACTACTATAGTAATTCCGCGTATATAACAATCGTCTATGCATTAAGATATTATTTAAAAAGAAAAATAAATATAAGAAGTAGACAGTATTTGTAAAACACATATACCCGCGGTTCCCGGTTTTGTCCCGCCCCGCCAGCGCCTTGCCTCCAATATGTGTTCCTGAGGGAAATGGATAGACCGAGAGGCCAATGTCACTTGCGCACCAGAATTCATCTATTCGTGCTAATATATATTTTGATAAAATTTATGACTTTACGTCTTTTCTCCAAAAAATGTAATAGAGAAGATGGCAACATTTTTTTCTCATCTCTATGAATGACTAATCATATTAAATGTGGGCCGAGCTATTGTGCGATCTTGCTCTACTGACGTATGCCATATCAACTCGCTCGAATTAAACTTTGTAGACATGATTCTGATGCTAGCGAGCGGCAGCTAGAGATAGATACATAATTGGCGAATAGTCTGAAGTAAGTCATGCCTTGCCTAGAGTATATATTTTTTGGTACGAATGCTTGAACACAAAATCCCTCCATTATGATCATAATCCATGTGAAATGGAAACCTCAATTAAATGTTCATCGTATTTAGGGGATGTGGGGGTAGGGTGGGGGGTGGCCTAGTGGTCTAAGGCGCTCGCCTTCATAGTTTACTCAAACATCTTACCTCTGTCCGCGTGAGTTCGAATCTCTGCTCGACCAACGCGGGTAAGTCAGAAAACTTGTCAGTAGCTTCCCGTGAGTCGCTGACTCCTCCCAGGGTCTGGGGTCAGACCACCATTAATTTTGCTACATATTACATACATGCATTTCTACAAGCTGAACTCAAATCAACATTCCAATCACACCAGGATTCATACAGGTGACAGTGCCATTACAGTCAATTACTCACACCAAAACTTCCGCAGCATAATTACGAATAACAGATAATCAAACCCTACTGGGGTCATGGTTCCATTTCCAGGTCAATCAAAACTTTGTTGTGACAATATTTCACACTTGCTTTACATGTCCACTTCCACCACGCTGCTCTCACAACTACAATATAAAATGCATCTCAAAATAAAGAATGACTCCTTCCTAATTATTTTTCAGTGGTAAAAACCAGTCCTTGTCATGAATAGTTCACACTGAAAGGCAAAGTCAAACAAAAGCTCTACGTTTAGATATGAACTACTTAGCTTGGTACTGACCCGGAAGCATTTTATCCAGGTATGAACTCATCTTCCTGGGTTCTTTCTCCACCAAAATATACTGGCCACCATGCATAGCCTATAATGTACTGAAAAATGACTTTAAACCCCACAAAACCAAACCGAATCAATCATCTTATTTCAGACAGATTCGTCTGCAATGAATTACCTTGCAAATGAAAATAAAACAACAACAATATTTACCATCTGTTCGGTAACTGGCTCTGTAAGCGGTCAAAACTAAGATTGCACTGTAATCTCACCATGTCTTGCACTAACATAATATTCTAATCTGAGTAATTAATTTGTATGATTAGAGATATGCTCAGCAAGTGTAAGATACTTTGCTCATTTACACTTATTCTGAAACAAGCACATACAAAACTCTGTCAATAATGTCAATGACGAGAAGGAACATTGTGTTTATATACTTCTATATTTAATCAGAGGTATGCTCAATTTAATAAGAGGCATACTCAATTTAATTAGAGGCATACTCAGTTTAATC
This sequence comes from Margaritifera margaritifera, assembly GCA_029931535.1. Classification (NCBI taxonomy): domain Eukaryota; kingdom Metazoa; phylum Mollusca; class Bivalvia; order Unionida; family Margaritiferidae; genus Margaritifera; species Margaritifera margaritifera. Next base: position 821,954 of record JAQPZY010001017.1, on the reverse strand, counting down.
AGGGGCATACTAGATGACCATCTCGTCATTGCTAAATCAGGTTCTTGGAAGCCGCGTTTCTTGGTCAGGGGGATACGGCTTTGTCCCCAGTATTGCAGTGCGACAAAAGCGCGCACGACAAAAGAGCGCCTATAAAACAGCGCCGACAAAATAACAAGACAACAAAAGAGCGCCGACAAAAGAGCTTTAAAAATAGAATAGTATAGAAAACATTAAAAGTCAGATGTTATTTTCGTTTTATAATCTAATTTCCAAAATATGAACAATGTCATGGATATTAGATTAGAAAGAAAATTATTATGATGTTATTTTCGTTTATAATCTAATTTACAAGATATGAACATGAAAATAACATGTCTCAGTGTTCGAGTATAGAGCTATATAGCCAAATTATGACAAATGCCACTTAGATAATCCATCAATGGAATCATTTCCATAAGTAGACACGAAGGCTTGCAATCTTTTGTTCAGCTGAACGTATTTCTTCTTTGAAGCTTCTGGCTGACGGATTGCGAACTGTTGGCGTTCAGTTTCTATTTGAACGTGCTCGTGCTCTTGGCGGAAATGCTCGATCAACTGAAAAAGAGAAGGGTGATTGCAATCAACAGTTTGTTGAAATGCCATGCCAAGCTTCCACCGAGTTGTTTGTACGCGGTAGACTATCACCGACGCTACCATGCACGTTCCACACGTTGATGGCGAAGCGAGGACTAGCTCTGCGATTTCTTCTCAGCCTTCCGATATAAGTATCTTCCCAATAGTCCATGAGTGGTATCATTTCTTCTGGAGAAGCCTTTATAAAATCTTCAAATGCAGTAAGAACGTCGATTGTGGCACGAAACTCAATGCCAGCAGCATCTTTACTTTAATCCGAATTTCCTCGTTGTCACGATACAGTTGCAAAAGACCTAATTCCTGAACTTTTCTCCAGAGACATTGACCAAGGTGCAAGAGACAGCGAACAAAACGAGTATCCGGATAAACGTACTGTATGACATTCGACTAATTCTGCTGCTTGTCCTCGTATTGCCGACATGACTTTCGACGCTATGTTTTTTGCTGGATCAGGAGCGTCATTGTGTTCGGATGATGACAGGATATCGTCGTTTAGTATCTTTAATCTTCCACGGCAGCCATCTTTCTTGCAGCATCGTCGACCAAGAAATTAACTTTGTATTTCTGTGAATCGATCTTCTCCATGTTTAATTATTTTCAAATAACTAAATTTTTATACGCTTATATATGCCCAAAAATTAATTAACGTATACATTTCACGATCCGAAAATTTATAATAAGTAATTAATAGGTTTCATATAAGATGCAACATCTTTTGTTCTCATCTCAATCGACGTGTTTACAATATCTATGTAGCCTAATTAATGTTCAGGTTTCATATGCGCTGCGCTCTTTTGTCGGGGTGAAATTGATTGCGCTCTTTTGTCAGCGCTCTTTTGTCGTGGGCTCTTTTGTCGGTGCGCCTAACCGAATTATATCTACTATTTTTTCCTTAAAATACATGAGCCATAAGCGACTTTCTTTGTCTCATTGTATTTAAAGAAATCAATTTTCCATCATATTCACTTACAGACATTTCAATAATTTGTGTGTTTCTCGTTTCTTTTTACATAGTGTGAAATGTATTATGTTGGGTGTGCACCATGCTCAAATGCAAATGAGCGGAGAGATCGGGCGAATTGTTCATTTTATTTGTATTTTCATTGTCATCTCTTTCGGTAGATTAAACAAAAATAATATGCATAGTCTTGCTGTTCTAGCTGGGGCGAAGATTATTTGATTTTCCTTTCGAGATAATGTTGAATATTCCTTGTACTTTCGTCAGTCGTGCAATTTCTCAATTTAGGTGGGATTTCAGACAAAATATTTGTAAAATATTCTATTCATTTAAGTTTAAGAGTATTTTTACATATTTTTCTCCTTTTTGTGCCAAGCGATAATCATTACAATTAGTCCATTCCAACAATTATTCCATTAATTTTGAAGACACCAATAAAAATCTAAATAGGCCGCGTAGGTTACTTGACAAAAATCCAGTATGAGATATAATTGTATTCACTATCATACTTAGAACGAAAAGATTACTTATTTCTTTTACCATGTACATTTTCATTAAAATAATATCGCTTCATATTCCGGTTGGGCGTGAAGGCAGCGCGTCCCTATCTCCTCTCTCCCCTAAAAATGAGCGCGAAACAACCGCAACGTGTCATAGAGTAAGTTGGCCCCCTGGGCCCCAACTGGGGGTTGCATCCCACAGATTTCTTCCCTACTTAATCACGCCCCCTTCCCTCCACACACAAAAACGATATTCCTGGATCTCCCTCTGATCTTAGTTGGTAATTATCCAATTATAAATATAATTCGAATTTGATCAGCTTGTGATTGCATGACGATGAAACACTGATACCTCTAGAACATTCCATTCAACCAAAAATAATAAAGGAACCTATTGAGTTATCTTCCTTGAGGTTGTTACTATAGATCCTACTACAATGGCGGTTCCCCTTTTCGATGTAAATACAAATATTCAAAGTCATCTTATGCTTGCGAAGCATTCCCATAAAAAAGAAAAGATAGGGAGAGGAATGCTTGAACAGGTCCAAGGAAAATCATAAGCACGCAAATATATGATGTCGATAAGAACTTTAGTTGAACTGGACGATATCATTATCCGCTGAAGACAAAGATGGAAATCACAGAAACTTGATAGGATACTATTCAATGTAATTTTTTTTACCTCGTACGATCTTGCACTAAACACGTTTTGTGTTGTATTGTAAGAACACAACCAACGTTAACTATCTCCCAAGCTTTATATCATGATGATTGTACCTAGTTTAGTATATTCAGATGAAAATTCTTTCCAAATATAAAGGTATAACATGTACAGTGACTTGCTCATAATCGAAGTTACCCAAGATCTTGATAATATAAACCTCTCAACCAAACTTTAGAGACACTGAATGAGTAATATCATTTCTACATGTAAAAAGGTAACAAACACAACAAAACGCATGCAAGTTATCTCCTTAATATGCACAAATCTCGTTTATTATATAATCTGTCTACGATAATGATGAAATAAGTTTATAGTGGAGCAAAATACGATTGGAATTCCGTGTCCAGAGTGGTAACAGTCTTAGTTAATCAGATATAAGATTATTTCATTATTACGCGTAGGTCTTCTTTTAAATGAAACTCATCCAACATCTTGATAATATACAACTATTTAACAAGTTTGATCCAGATGTGATCAGAAATATAGCTGCTAAATTATTGACAAGCTCAAACAATCAGATGCAATATTATATAATTCATATGCGTGAATTTCAATCATCATACTCAACCAAAATCTGGATGGCATAGGCCTATTTACCAAGTTTGATCAAAATTCTATCAAAATTACGATCTCTAGAGTTGTAAGAATCCTCAGCCAATTGATGTAGGATCACTTTACAAATATACATAGGTCTTGATCATAGTAAAGATAACCCAATATTTTGACAATATTTGCCTAATTACCAAGGTCGATTAAAATTGGGTCAGACATACGGTGGCTGATTATCGACATTGTCGATGATCTTGATGATATAAGCCTATATGTAAAGTTTGATCAAAATCGTATCACAACTATAGCTTCCAGAGTGGCAACAGTGTCAGCCAATCAGATGCCAGATTAACTACCTCATTAATATTCATAGATCTCGCTCTTTATCGAGCACGTCCAAGATGATGATAATATAAGCCCATATTTCAAGTCTGATTAAAGTGGATAACAAAATGCCTTCCAGAGTGGTAAAAAGCTCAGTGAATCAGATGCAAAATCACATCTTTAGTATGCGTGGATTTCGCATATTATTGAACTCGTCTGAGATTTATATGATACAAGCATATATTCCATTTTTATTTAAAGCTGGAAAAGAAATTCGTGGAGGCGGCAGCCCGCACAACCAACTGTGAATCTCGCTTATAATCGAATTCGTCCGAGATTCTGAAAAGTGGATTACAACATTTGATAATCGAATAAATTTAACTGATATTAAGATTAAACTAGAAATAACTTTCCTTTTCTACCTCACCATATATCTCTGTAGTGCCACTGGAGATTTCAGGCACGTGACACCTTACCTTGCAAGACCTAATATGTATACCACACAACGTCTTTATTTGTTACAAAGATTATACAGTTATCTTTATATTTGCAAAAAGTACAATTATGTATTGATGCAATTTCTTTGACCTTGAGTGCTGGTTATAATGCAAAATTGCGATGAAAGTGGAACCTTTAAGCCGATTTTAAAGTTTGCTTATCAAACAACGGTATTCCGTTTGTAAACCAGTTTCCTCCTTTTCTATCAGTAATGGAGGAATACAACTTGCACTGGTATATTCTACAGGCATTAAAACTGTAATGATCCTATTTTTATTTGAATGGCAGCATTTTAGATTTGGGATCAATTTGATACCATTATATGTCGTATTGTAAATTTATTTTAAAACACAAATAGTTAAAAGGTATCTCAAGATGTACGGAATGAGTCTGAATTTTAATTGGTGCATTTTAAACTGACTTGCAGTATTATTTCGGTATAAGAATAAGAAAAATATATTTCCTCAATTATAGCACCAAAATTTCACCTTCAGGAACCTCTTCCGTTCGTAACAAAGAGCCAGGCAGACAGACCCAGGGTATAAGTACCCAGCTGTTCCTTTGATGTTCATTTGATCTCAAGCGCACAAGCAGGGACTTGATGCCTCGTCTGCACATCAAATTGGTGTTGACAGACATGGGTTTGGAAGGGCGTAGATACCACTACCTGTGGAATTCTAGTCCCGTGGTACAACAAGTATGCCCCAACTGCAGACCAATAAATTCTAAGTCCTAATAGCAGCAGGGAATAAGAACAGATCCCAAATGGGTACCCTCCACCGCCAAAATTATAGCTTCTATCTACCAAATTTGACCCCCCAAATGCCCCCCAAAAGATAATTTTTAAACCAAGATATAAGCGTTAATTAAAAAAGACAAAACATTGACGAAGGCCCAAAATAGCCACCATCTCAGGGTAGGCGACAAGGTCGGCTCGCCACCAGTTTTAAAGCTCCTTTCAAGGAAATGAGCTAGACGGTTGTTGTTTTAGTAATTTAGTGTGGTGCAAAAAGGGCATCTGCTGGCCCTTGTAGGTCAGTCCCTAGGGTAGCTCATTTTCTGGGTAATGTACTTAGACTGTCCTAAACAGAATTCATTCCTTTTATTACGGTCGGTTGTGCGGCTTATCAAATCACATGTTCAAATTCAACCGTCATTGGCATTCCTTTGGGCGAAACGAAACGCCTAGAAATTCCGGAGGTCATTCTAACTATACATAGTAGTTGCTCCCAGAGGATACAGTGCATTGTAATTGCTCGTGTGTATTTAATCAGTTTTGACTAATGACCCATCATAACCAACTTTCATAAACAGGAATTAATTAACTAGGAGCCAAACAGATGTCTCCAATCAAATGAGAAAAAGGACTTCAGCCCGGTTGTAGGACTCGAACAAGCAGTAGATTGTATGCTCAGACCTAGCCAATGTTTTTCCAGCTCGCGAATTACATTGACTAACATCCCAATAAAAAAACGCATGTAAAATGTTTTAACAAAACCTGTCTGTTTGTATCGTTGTACTGTCCTGGCATTCAAAAATCATCAGTTTGAAACCCTACTGATTCTCCAAGCCAGGAGAAAGTCAAAATTTTTTTTACAGGGGATTCCCAAGTAGATAGAGTCAAATACCTCTGGGTGCGCATCATTTGACTCTATGCTCTCAAACCGCATCTTTAGGCTACAATGATACAGCCAGCGTTAAACTTCTACCTGGTAGATTTTCTTTTAGATTGATTATTATCTTCATTTGAGCATGAATGATGTTAGCTAATTTCCGTGTGCACGCGATTTTAGAAAAAGGAAGAGCATTTTTTGGGCCAACAAGATAGACCAATCCATTTCATGCTTCAGATCATGCCAGGTATGACACGACTGATTGGCGATTCTGGCGAGGCAGCGGAAGCCAGGGGCTTATTCAGTGCGCGCAGCCAGGTTTACTACGCGCGATTGTGCTCATAGTTCCTCTGGTAACTCCATGGCGTATATTAAGCTGCACAGAAAAGCAACTACAAATATTCGGCGCGCGGTGGAGCCGCATGTTAAGGCAGGTACAAGCGATGATAGTGGGGGCGTGCTGGGGATAGGCCTCGAGTCAGAAAACTGTTGTTCCTACGGTCTGTTCTTTCAGCTGACACCACACAACTTAGTATGAATTCCCTGCGAGAATATTACTGATCTCATCGCGAGCTTCGGTTTTTCCGCGGACTATTAATGGTGACGTTATCGCGTAAAGCCTTCAATATGTAGTTCGAGATTCTGTTGAGATTTGTTTCAGCCCAGACGCGAATTTCATCGTACTTTTTGGATTTCATAGATGGTCACCAGCTGAACAAATTCCCAGCTACAAAAACCAGACCACAGCTGAAAGCTTTGATTTCAAGGGCAATCACAATGGGGGCCTAAAGGATTGTTGACAATATTCCAAACCTCACCACACCGGTGCCAAAAAGACATAGTCGTCGGTGTGGCGTCAACACCATCCACCGCGTTTACTGCTTTTGTATGTTTTGTAGAGAGTGTGCTCCTGTTCAGCTTCTGCCCATCTTCTGCTCGTAAGGAAGTTTCAGCGTCGCAGATTTTTGAGTCAAAAATCTTGTGGGTCTTGGAGCTTCGGGTATATATATTCCTCAATAAGGAGCGTGATATAATAAAGATGAAAGTTTAATTGTTCTGGAGTGGGGGGAGTATCTTTGGCGCACCTCTAACCTGTCGTCATGTTGTACTCCCGACTGTGATGATGTTAAAAAATACGTCAGTTTCGTTGATATTATTAGATCTGGAAATGAGACAGTCTTCGATACGCCCGTCAACACACTCGCCATGAGTCTGAAACTGCGGACAGAAGGGAGCGTTGCGAAAAAACAAAGTCAGTTCAGGAGGCGTCGCAAGGCCATAAGAGTCAAAGTAGTCAAGGTGGGATGGGGTCGCCCGAAGCGCTGTCCAGTGCGTACAGCGGTTTTCTAAAGTGTTGAGGATGATGCCAACTTCAAGCTCGCTGCACCCTGGTAGGCACGACAGCTCCTCACTCATGTAGACGCTAAATACTTATTTCAGGGCTGGGTCAACTGCATAAATTTAAAGTTGGAGAGACCTTCACAGGCGCACCGGCAGGTACAACCCTCGCCATATTTTCTTTCGTTCTAAACCACTGCCGCGTTTGGTGGCGGCGTGAACGACCCCTTTGAGGACGAGACCACCGGCTGTGCCAACCGTGCTCAGCACTGCCGCCTTGTCGCATTGCCGGCAGCATCCAGAGCTGGAATAGCAAGAGCAAGCAGGTGCAGAATGCTGCCTCTTGATTCATGGCTTTTGCAGCCGAAGCTGAAAGTTCAAAGTCGATGCCGCTGTTTTGCCTTATGGGCTATTTTGAGGTGCTTGGCCTTGGTGTTGTTAGCATGATGGGGACGCGTCTCGAAAGGTTGCTTGCTCCTAGCCGTAGGGTTGCACCCTGACCGGCCTTCATGGTGCCAGAAAGTTTTTCGATCTGGCCTTTGAAGAGGGACACTAGTCTTTTTCTCATATCGTCGCATACTGCAGGCGAGCACGACCGTATGTAAAGGTTGTCTGTGTAGTTCAAATGTTTGTTTTTTTGCAGCATCGTATTGTCTGAGAGGATGACGGCGATTGCCCTGTAGTTGGCAAAAGCCCCCTTTGCGAAATAGCCTTTGAAGTACATGCCCACAACATACTGCCTGATCAAGTCGATGTGTTCCAGACCAAAGTATTAGATTGGGTAGAGGCCGGTAAAATCCTTTTGGTTTATCTGGATACCCAAGTCCACGTTTTCGTCGCGTCCCATAAAGCTCCGGAGTTGGTGGTAAGCGCAAGCTACATTGTTACTGGCGAAATCTAGCAGGATTCCCTCGACAGGCTCCTGGTAGCCATTGAAGTGCTGGTTCACATCAGTAACGCCAAGCATATCAAATACCACTGGGCTACTCTATTGATCATTTAGCCGTGTCATGTCCTAAAAGACCACAAAGACGTGCTGGGGTACGGTGATAACCAGCAGGACGCTTATTTTGATGGAGAACTGACCCTTGACCTCACTTTGCTGGGTGTCTGTAGCTAAGGCCTGAAAGGCCAGGGTACTCACGTACACCACTCCCATATATGAAGTTGAGGAGGTTGGTCTCCACATGCAGCTACGACGTTACAGCCTCCATCCAAATGAGAGCATTGTAGGCGTGACCTTGCCTTCAATATTGTCAATATTTTTCGGGGTTAGCGCGTCGATATGCTTGGCGCCAGAAAAGTTCCTATGCCCACACACCTGTGCCTTCCGTATCGCAAAGCCTAGGTTGAAGTTTGGGTTGTTGCCTATTACTGCTTCGATACGGTCAGCTCTCGTGCTGTTGTTGTGTAGATGACGTTGTCTTGGTTGCGGTCTAGATCATCAGAGCCGGGGATATCTTCAACGTCGGAGATAAACGCCACGGGATCCTCTATGGGGCAGGTGTTTCATCAATCAGTGTTTCGTCCGTGGCAGACGAGGGGGCCAGCACTTCACCAGGTCAAAAACGGCGTGGCATTTCATTTCTAGTCATCCGAAGTAGGTGCAACCACGTATAGTTTGTTCCATTTCACCCAGCGTGTCAAGAGATTTAGCAGCAGCTGCGTTTCTCCACAGCCAGAGGGGCCAATAAGCAGCGCCCGGATGCGATAAAGCGGCAGGGCCCAGTGATGCCGCGGTTTTTTCGGCTTTCTTTGTGGCTGAGAAGTAAATGATATCCATCAGCACTAGTGCGGCTGTGCGCATGCGCATGCTATTAACTTCCCGCTGTGTCCTTTAAAATGCTCGCATAATGGGAAACAGGCTCCAGGGAACGTTTGTACTATTCGAGGCCAAAATGTCCACCATCATCGTGTGTAGGGCACGCGGGCAAAAAGCACGGCAGCGACATTGCTGTCAGGCTTGAAAAGCTGCTGGGGCTGCCCTGGAGCAAGTAACCCGCGGACAAGCATATGTCGCGCCACAATTACTACGAGCTGGGCACAAGGCTTGACATTCAACAGGACGCCAACGTGCTGCCCAAACATAGCAAGGCCTCAACAAAACGTGTAGATGCCACGTGCTACCGACACGACCTTTCGTATTGGCGCGGTCGCGACACCCGCGGCGGGCAACATTTTCATGACCTCAACGACATTCACAGGCCCCAAATCGTCGAACGCCTCGGCCGCTGGCTCATTCTAGGTGGCACGAAATTCAATCTAGTGGTTGGCGGCTGCTTACGCAAACTCTAGTGCTAGAGCATGCTTGCATAAGTGCTGCCAAAACACTTGCTTTTGTTCCGACAGTGCAATTTTCTGCCTTTGAAAAATGACCTTTGGTTTGTAATACAGTGAATGCTAAGCTTGCGGAAATATACTACATCCAGCGAGGTTATTGGAAGACGTAGCAACTGTGAAGAAGCTGGCAGAAGCCACCAAAGTCACGCAAAATGTTGCCAGGGGGTGGCTCAAAAAGCAGAATCCCCTGGTCGCAAGTTGATGTTTTAATCCCTAACGAGGCATACCTAGCTGACCTCTTGTTTTGCCGCTTGACAAGGTTGGGCTATACATGTACAATTATGCGCTGACCTGTGGTGATGTCGCCAGCCGTTACAAGTAAGCTGAGCACTCGGCCACATATGAGGCTTCTAATGTCGCTTACGTTGTCTACAAGCTTGGGCCACTAAAGTGGTCCAAACTACCGCAGGTTGACTCCCATCTGGATATTACAGGGTTTGTGTTGCAACTCTTGGTCACGCAAGGGGTGCGTGTAAAGAGGGGCAAGACCAGCGTCCATCGTGCGCAAAGCATTGTGGAGAAGTTCAACCGTACCCTGGCCATTCGACTATATTAGTACAAGTATGCCCAGGAGATGCTGCTTGCCGAGAGCGAGACTGCAAAAAGCAGCATTCGGTAAGGCGGTTACCTTCCGTTTGACAGTCCTAAATAGTGTGGTAACGCGGCTCACATGCAATAGACCCATTGTGCCATTCGTGAAATGTCGGTGCGGTCTACGCCTGCAACCGCTGTCAGTCGAAAGGGCAACGCCTGCCATCAAATACCTTGGTACGGTATCTATGTTCACCGGGAGAGCTGAAAGGCGGCCAACGTCGTGCCTCCTACCATGTGTGGTCTGTAAATGTCTACAGGCTAGAGCGTGCGATTGCTAAGACCGGCTCGCCCACTATAATATTTGGTTAGCACCAACGTTGCAAGGCCTAATGGCGCGTTTGTGCGCGTGGAGCTGAAGGTTGTTCCCTTCCACCTACCGCGACACACAACTGCCACTAGGCCGGGTCCTCACTCAACATACACGACGCTAGGTCCAAACCACCCTCTGAACAAAGCGGCGTATCCCTTCTTCGTCAGGTCCTTGTCCCTCCTTGTGGTTACAAAATACTCGACAATCCGGCGGTTCACGCAGTTAAATTCTCCTTCCCTCATGGTGGCACTTCATTTACGTTTGGGTTTTGTAGCATGTACAGCCCGCACACAACCGTGCCTGCAGCTAAAACGTTATAATTATATGGCTTGTCAATTTATATTAGGATTCCTGACCTCGAGTAGAGGGTAAGCACAACTGACTTTTGGCCCTGGCAGCGTTCAGTTCTTACTGGGTCCAACTTAACTTCCACCACCCACTTCTCGCTGCTAAGGTGCATACACTTAATGCTAAAACTGAATTTACCCGCCTGATCTAAACCCGCGAGGAGGTTGGCAGCGCGTTCATTGGTCATTTTGCAGTTTAAGATCACGGCCGTACCTCGGATTTCGTACCCGGGCGGAGTCTCAAAGTAGCCAGCGCCAACCAGGCGGTCCTCCTCAATCCGAAATGTGCTAAAAACTTGTGCGGCTTCGTCCACTTCAAACTCTCTCCTGGCATTACTAAAACTATGGTACCATTCCTTCTGGAAGCCTTGAGGCATAATTGCCTATTGCGGCACTATCTTGTCCAAATCAAAGTCAGCTTCCGGCACTTTAATCTCAATTGCTCCGAGGTGACCAAACCCCTGCGCTAAGCTTTGCACAGGTGGCACTTCTCCGCGTGGCAGGCCACATTTGTGTTGGCCTCCCTCAGTTGGATACTTTTCTCCTCCAGGTGCCTCAGCACCTTCTGGCTTCTCGGATATGGGGGCCTGTACCCCGATACTTGCTATATTGTCTTCGCAATGCACGTACTCTGGTAGCATGAACCATCGTTATACTAAGAACGGAAACGTTTTCCAATTTATATTTAAGTGCTCACGTATTGAGATATATCGGGTAGTATGTGTCTCTAATTTACACCTATCTGTGGGCCTATGCCAAAATTATGGGCGCCCATCCATATAGCCTAAATTTCCGTTGACAGTTCATGGTTCACGGCCGAGTCTCTCCATAAATTACTGCATCTACTCTGTGCCTGACAACTCTATCCCCAGCTTCAAATCCACCCTTTTTTACTTTTCTCCAGCTCCTCATATCTGTCTCGCATTTGCACATTTAGCGATATATTCTGTATGTCTTGTATATTGCTGAAATCCTCTATATCAGTCACCATTACCGTTTTCATCCCCACAATCTCCTTCTGGAGTTTCATTACCTTGGCCTTCATGTCCTCCTGCTCCACTGCCCGCTCTGGGGTGAGCAATGCGGTGGAGTCATCTGTCGCCAACTGCGTATTCAGCGAGTCTTCATATCCGCTTAAAGCTATTTACCCTTGCTCCTTGTTCAACCGTGCTATAGCACTCATTGTCTGGATTTTTTTTTTGACACCTACCTTCTGTTGGTTTTTTAGCCTAAGTTTATCCTTCACAGCAAATGAATATATATGTACCCACGTTTATGTTGTATACAGGGTATCACGTGCCTCTATATAAAATGTTTTTGGTTGGAAGTGTAATTTGTCAAACTACACATTAATTATTGGAAGCCGCTGGAACTCTAGTTCGAATAAAATTGCCTTTTCGTTTTTATCCCACACCTTCAAGGCCGCTGCTTCACATTTCTTACAGTGTGATATCACTGTCTTTACACCAGCTTCACACCTTGAGCAGGTATATGTACACGTTCCCCCACTCCCAACCGTTGTTATGCCCTTTTAAGTGGATACTACAGTATTTACGCATATAGCATTTTCCGCACTTTTCTGTGGTCCCCAGCAGGAACCAAGCACATTTGTTCTCCCCTTTAACCATATATGTATGTATACTTAGATATATTTTTTCCACTTACGTTTATTAAATATATCCACTGGTCGGTGCTGGGGATGGGGGGTGGGTGGCGGTGGGGGGCTGCCACTTCCCATCGCAAATTTTATTAAATTTAAATTTAGGAAAATCGACCCCTCTGCCGAACAGCCTCAGATGGTGGCTATTATACACCTACCCCCATTTTAAAAAAAAATTAACGCTTATGTCCTGGTTTTAGAAATGAACTTTTTGGGGGCGTTTTTGTGGCAAAGTTGGTAGATGGAAGCTTTAATTGTGGTGGCTTACGCTACTCCTTTGGAGTCTATCCACCTTTCCTGCTGCTTAAATAATAAGACAACTCTAATTAGGTCGTATAAACATGTGTAGAAACATGAATACCCAATCTCATTTGTCTACCTCTAGTGGCTTTTGCTTCATCGTATTAACAAGGTTTATTCTAAATACGTCAAAGTCCTACATTTTAATATATATATATATATATATATATATATATATATATATATATATATATATATAACTTTTTAATTATATAAATTACTATAATAACCTGAAAATCCATTTGTTTCACGTACATGTAGACACAAAGATGCCTACCAAATATAATTTTTCTAATTCATATGACTTTTAGTCAGTCCTGCTATGCTTTTGTCAAAAGCCCCAAAAAGTTAAAGAAAATGTAAACATTGGAAAACTGCTGTTGAAGCTTTTAAATCGGATCAGGTCACCTACATCTGAATACATTACACCTACCAAACTGTATCATAAGTCAACCTCAAGTGTGTTTGTGTTTCATCGTGCTAAACGTTTTGGGTCAAAGAAAGTCCTTAAAGTTCCAACAGTTGAATAATTGAGGTAAAAGCCAAAAATCCAATAAGTCATTTATCTTCAGTCATGATAATGATAACAAAATACCAGGGTTTTAAGTTTAATAATTATTGTGATATCTCGCTAATACGAATTCGAAACTGATACATGAACATGTTGGACGGACTGACCGACGGACGAACACAATGCCCCTTTCGCTATTTCAGTGGGTGGCACGAACAGCTTAGAAATAGTCATTTTCTATTGAAAATATTTGACAAAAAGTACAAAGGACGTAAAAGGTTTTAACTATGATGGCATTTAGAGACAAAAATACACTAATTGAAAGGTGAAAACTTTATTATATAAGTTTGTAACAAGATATTCTTTGAGCAAGAATAAATTGAAGTATCAAAAAAGAATAAACATCACATATTATTACTGTTTAGACAGCACAAGCAATTTGATAGAATGGTGAGGCACAGATAACTTGCTAGATTTTGTATAAGGCGCAACTTTACAAATGGCTAAACTTGAAATATGAAGAAAAAAGGTAGTTGTCTGATGTGTGCCTTGGTAATAAAAAGCAAATTAATTTATACAGTTGAACAACATCACCACTGTTTCCAATGTATTTCTATCTCACGTCGGGATACGAGAACAATACAAAGCAAAATTACAAATTATTAGATCGGCAAGACTTTGAGGTGTTTTGAAAGATCATTAAAAAATATTTGCTATTTTTTCAAAAGTTTCATCTTTCGCTCTATTTTGTCAGTACTACTATTTACCAATCAACATGCTCTTTTACATCTGTTTCAGATTGCTCAGCTTCAGCAAGTACGTTGTACAATACAACATATTTAATCCTTTTTATTCTGTCACTTAAATCTTTACCAGATGAATCGAAAGTTGTCTTCCTAGCTCTTATCATCTTTCATTAATATTTATTTTGCTTTTGACATCATCTAATTGGCTATCTCTATTAATTCATTCTTCTTTTCCAACTCTGACTGTTCTGGCAATTATCTTGTTGCTCAAATCAGTATTTGTGTATGTGTGTACATTAAGATCATTCATTAGCGTTAATTTATTTATCATTTTGTTGGGTTTGATTATTGCAATATCTTTGAAACTGTTTCAAGTGTGATTGCAAAGTTTCACTGTCTTTGAATAATTGCTTAATGGTTTCCATGTCATTCTCCAAAGCACTTACCTCACAGTCTATCCTCTGTTATACAGCTGTATATATATATATATATATATATATATATATATATATATATATATATATGATAAAAAAGCCCACCCCCCCTCATCTTTGTACTGTTTGATTCATGGAGATCAACAAAGCTATTTGATAAATCAGCGTGATGTCTGTAACATGGTAACAAATATTAGCTTTTACACGTTTTTTTTTTTAACCCTTTAAAAAAAGAATCCTAAAGCATGTTTTATATATTGTTTCAATGCACACATGTCTATATGGTATCCAGTAGCTGTACTTTCCACTCACTGCCTTAAATCGATATGTTGTTAGATAAATAAGGATAGAGGGAAATGAGAAAAAACATAAGGTATTCAAACACTGATATTGCTGAAAATTAAAGAAAGAATAAGAAATGATATTATAAATTAAAATTAGATTTAATTCTTATTCAAATCGATTCTTCATTTAAGTGAAACTGTTGACGAAAAATTTAAATCCTCGTAAAAGCACATCTAATTTTATCCATGCAAGCTTAATCCTAATAAACGACATGATGTAAAATACTAAAACTATTGCTTGAAGCACAATTACTAATGAAACACTGTATACACACTAATTATCGCATATCTCTCTGGAATTGTATGTTATTGTTTGCAAAGCTTGTATTGCATTAGACACTGTGCTGAAACGACTTTTAAACAAATCATCTGCATCTAAAATCCTTTCTTTTCCTGTTTGCGTCAATCTGTTTTTGTTGATCTGATATTTTGTTACCCTTTATAGTACCACTCTGTTCAATAGTTGTTAACCTGGATGAAGGCAAATAACATATTTATATAATCATGTTCAGTTAACTGATGCAGCTACTATTTGATTTGTACAAAGACTGTTGATATTCGATGATATTCGAATATGTAAGACTTTGGAGGACAATAATTTTAAAGATAGTAAAACATGCAGAGAAAGAGTTGGCAATGAATTAACAGCTATTGTACTGCATATTTAGTCACAAAAATCTGTATATTCATGCACATAAAATAAACAATTTATGTCTTCTTCATACTTCGCTATTAGTGTTTTAATCATCATGATCTGAGGATGTTTCCCCCCATAAAAAAACATTAGCTTACCTATCAATCTTGTGTTACGTATTTTACACTTTAGACATTTTTCTGTATATTTTTGTTTAGTTGGATGACAAAGATAATATTGAGGATGAAAGAAATCTGACACCAGGACCAGATCCTTTTAAAGTAGATAATATGCAGTCTTGCAATGAGGATTCAGATTCTTCAAAGCCAATCTCAGGCCATCGTGCAACACTGGAAATGTCAGTGTTAATGGATAATTATGCAGGAAAAGTAACACTTCTCACATAATGTATTAATAAGTGCAAACAAACAGATTATATTGCAACTACTGATTCAAAAACACATAAAAAGCAGAGTAAACATTATCCAATTTGGTCCAAACAGACACTTAATTAGTTGAAGCTGTCTCTTGATCAGATGAAAGAGACTCTTAATCAGTCCAACAGACACTTAATCAGTCCCCAAAAATACTTAATCAGTCCAAAGAAACTCCTAATCAGCCCAACAAGCGCTTAATGATCCCAACAAAGAGAGTCTTGATAGACCCAAAGAGACTTTAAAAAAAGTCCTGAAATTATGTATGTTAAGAATACGGTGTTGCAATACAGAGCGATAGGCTATTTCTTCCAATATATGATGTTCAGAAATCAAATGACAAATGAATGTTTTACGAGGGTTAATCAAAAACTCTATGAGAAACTATGTAAATAAAACGTTACTTAATTGTTTACAATAATTTTAGTGATCCTTCTCCAGGTAACTTCCTTTCGGCTTAATGCACTTCTTCCATCTTATGACCTATCTCTTGAATAAGTGCAGTAGTCCGTCATGTGACAGCATTTGCAGCGATCTGGTGATTGCATCAATTAGTTTTCTATGCTTTTGCAATGGTTTCCCCCTAACAAATCTTTCAATGTTAGAAAATAGTCGCATCTGGGATATATTGTGGATGATTTAAGGTTTCAACGCCAAGGTTTTGTAACATGCACATTACAAAACTTGCATGTACTCACGGTTGGTGACGGTGTTCTCCTGGTGCAAAACAAAACAACACCTCAGTAGGTCTGAACATATTTTGCAAACAGCCTCATTAAAATTATATTTGATTACTGTGGCATAGTATTGACCACTCACGCGGATGTTCTCTGGTACCATGAGGTTGAAAATATTTCCTTGTATGTTGAAATATATATATATATATATATATATATATATATATATAACCTATCCAGCAGATTTGGTGGAAAGTCATGCCTTTATAGCCGATGTCGAACTTGTGTGCTTCTCGTACATTGATTTGCCTCTTACTATCTGGTTCAAAGTAGTGCGTAAAAGTTTTATCACATGCAATGATTTTATTTAAGAAATTGTAACCTTCTACTTAGTACATGTATAATACCTCCCCGCAGATCTTTACCCTTAAAATATTTGTTCATTATCAAGCAATCATTTCACCCCACATGCACATAACCCGTGCATTACCAATTCCTTGATCAGAATTTCATGTGCACTTCCGTATGAAATATGAAAATTGTCTGCTACCGCTCAGACAGTAATACGTCTGTCTTTGTTCACATGTACTTATGCAGCATCGACTATTTCTTTAGAAAGTGGTGTCCTTGGCTTACCTTTTCTTATGTAATCATTAACAGTCTCCCTACTATCACTAAAAACATTTCATTCATCTTTGATTCCAGATTTTGCAAGTAAGTTTGGTCCATAAACAGTGCCCATGTCAGCTCTTGTCTGTTTAAGGAGTTTCCTAATTTTGCATACAATTTAAAAATCACTCTCTGTTAGAAAAAGGACCCCAATGCCATGTTACAACCGTTTCTACGTATATGACATAGAAAAAAGATGAAATCACTAAGCCGTTGATGTAATCAACATAAACATTATGATACATCCTAATTTGAGACATTTTCAATTATAGGTGGGCAGATTGTTTTTACGTTGGTTTGCTTTATGAAGATATATTGCATTTTGTTCTAGAACTTATCGACCAACCCTCGTACAACGACCTACCAAATTCGAATACTTTCGTATTTACTTTTTGATGAAATGACTAATGCAAAAGAACATTCTATCAGAAGTGGCACACGAAGATACAATATAATTTATAATAAAGAAGGTGGCAGGCTGAGAACACTGTATATTAGAGATGAATTAGTTATAGTGTTAATGTGACTGAATGGCTTATTACTAGAGAGCTAAGCAGATTGATTCTGCTTATCAAATACTACCTATCCTCAACACCTGTTGACCAGTGCTTGAATTATCTATATCTGCAGCTAGCTGATTTGATATAGCGGCCACCAAGCAATGGAATACATTATAGACTACATTATAGTTTAAACTGAAACACTACATTCAACTGTAAACAAATCCCTACTGTATATCAACTATAGATCAAACATGACATACTAAACTCTAACTGGTATAAGTTCATGTGGTACAATAGTGTTTGTGTCTGGTCACGTACCATAGAAAACAAAGAAATAACAAAAATTGTGGTATTCTAGATTTATATGAACAATGTGATGCGCGTATGGCCGACACTTTATGATTTTAGATTTAAGCATGTCTTGATAAAGTAAATTTTGAATCGTATATAGTACAAGTAGTGGACAGATGTAAAAAATGCTAGCCCTTAGTAGAAATTAAAATGTGTTCACACCTTCTTTCCACTGATAACAATAATAATTTAATATGATGACGATAGTTTGAAGCTCATACCTTTTGTTTGCAATGATAATCAAAATAAACGCATAACTACCCTAAAATAAATTTTTTGAATGGTTCCCATCGTGTTTCCCTGCTATACAGGGCTGATGATCATTCAAAAAGAAAAAGAAAACACGTCATGGCATACTTATGATAGGCAAACATACAAGTCACTAAGACATTTTTTGAGACTAAGAAAATGGCTTTTCATTAGGATATGTTACCTTGATAATTTGTTACATTTCTCACTTTGAGTTATCAATTTCGAACTTATGACAGAGTATTTGCTTCAATATTATTAAAAGCCTTTTAAAATATTTTTGAAAACAGCACATAACAAAACATGTTGTTTTCTTTTGAAAGTTACAAATTGGTGTATAAGGAACTAACATGTTCTGCTCTGAATCACGCTTGTTTTTACCTACAGCACTTCATGTCCTCTATCCATTAGTTCATCATTAAAAATAGTTTAAGCATCTTCTAAGAACCAATTATAAAATAATGATTATAAACTAGAAATTGCATTTGCAAAACATGTATACCCCACTGCTGTAATATTGCTAGAGTGCTCTGCAGAGCAATAAAACTAAGTCCCAAAAATTAAAAACAATTACAAAACGTTGACAAATTGTTGTAATGGGATGAAGTCTAAGCAGGGTATCTATATATGAATATAAGCATGCATATGAAAATTAATTGTTTTTACCTCAAGTGAGTTTTGCTGAATGGTACTAATACAATTTCATGAAAAAAGTCTCAGACACTTTTTCTTTTTTAATTATAATTAAAGGAGCTGATAATTTTTATTTTGATATTTTTTCATTCTAACAAACTTTTCAAAAAGGTCTAATTTCATAAAGTTAACACGTGTATAAGAAAGGAAACTTGTTATAATGACCTAAAAAGTATCCTCGGGTCATTTACTTATGACCACAATAATATGTGCAAAATTCCATTGCTCCAATTGAATAGTTTTTGTACTATTGCACTAAAACAAATTTGGGATAGTTATACAGACATACATACATGTGGATGGACAGAAGCAAAGCAATATACCCCCTTCTGCTATTGCAGTGGGTGCATACATAGAACCGCAGTAATTACAGCAGTTAGGTAGCAACTGAAATAAAAACCACAGTGAACAATTTCATTCAACAATTCCATTTTTAAAGTGGACATCTATCGGCAGCAGGCCTGAAAAAAATAGTGGCAAAGCAACTGAACCTCATTAGCTTCTGGTTTAACTGACTCAAGATAATGTTCCTAGGGACTCCTAGCATTGTCGATATGTAGCATACCATTTCAATGTTATAACATAATGCAACAAACTGTTGTATGACATTTATATGATTGTTGTTGAGAAAATGATGAAATAAAGTTTAAATACATTTGTACAAAAATATGTGACAGCGCTATTAACTACTTTTAAAACCTGCCCACTTGATTCATTGGTTTTGCCCTTTTCTCTGTCTCTACAAAGAATAGTACTGCAAACGGTACGCTATATGTCTGCCATTTATTTAGTAGTAATCTATAGAGTCTATAGTATGGCATGAATAATTTTTCTGGGGATTATTGACCAACAGATCTCAATGATACTGACCTTTATATCTGGTTAAGGTATGCAGCTTTGAATTAAACTTACTGTGCCAAAACCATTACTTTCTTATCAGACTTAATTATGACCTTTAGACATCAAAATATTAAATTGTTTTCTTGATCTATTTCAAGCGATTCAAAATGTGTGTAAACCATTTTCTTCGTTTAATCACAGTTCCATTAAAACTGAATGTTTTGGAATGAGATTGAAGGACTTCTTCTATACTGCACATGCGAGCCAGCAACATATGTTGGTGTAGGTTTGTGATATAGAATTAATGTTATTGTGCATAACCATTCACAGTGACCTGGACGTTTGACCTTTTCACCTCGAAATCAGTAGGCTTCTTTTTTCCTCTAGTACAAGCTCTCCACAACGTTTGGTAAAGGCAGATGGTGTACTAAAGTTATTTTGTGGTAACATAAAAGATACGATAAAGATTGATAACTAGACAGATGGAACAGATGGATGGACAATGTCATACTAATATATACACTGCACCTTTTGCCAGGTATATAAAAAGCATATGTTGCCAACTTAAGCATGACAGTGATGACATGGTGCAGAGAAACTTTCAAATGAAAGACACTTATCAAGGAAATGGTAACATGGAGACAAGAAAACATCACAAGTTCACTTAGCTGTACGTAACGATGGTTCTATAAACTCTGTCAAATTACATTCTTGCACATATTTTTCATTGACAGCTTCTTCATTTTAACAAGACACCAAAATATTAAAAATATATATGACTATATTGGCAGGTTGACTGTTGCTAGCTTCTCATATAGGTCCCATTTCAGTACAACATAGAATATAGACATATTGATGGACAATGTCATAATAATATACATTCCACCTTTTCCTGGCATATTAAAAGCTTATGGTGCTAACTTATGCATAACAGTGATTACTGAAGTGCTAAGAAGTTTTAAATGAAGGACACTTTAAAAGGAAAAAATAACATGGAGACACGAAAATATAATAAGTTCAGTTAACCTTAAGTGAAGACTGTTCTATATATAATGTCAAAATATGTTCTTGCCCATATTTTCATTGGCAATATCTTAATTTTTAACAAGACATAAAAATGCTAAAAATGTCTATGACTTTTTTTGCAGGATGACTGTTTCTAGTTTCTCCTATAGGTTCCGTCTCAATGGAATGTAAAGTTATGGCTCTGATCAAATAAATAAAGCTAGACCTTTGTTCAGCTCACAGAAAATGAAAATCATGAAACCACAATAATAGGAAATATTGTAAAACATATTTACTCTACTGTAGCACTCATGTAAGAACATTATTATAGCAAGGCTAGTGAGTTTGCAATTGCACATCAGTAAGTCCCACGTAGAAGAATTATATATTTGTTTGAATTTTACTGGGTATGTAATATCTTATTTTCTTACCCAGATTTTTTACACAGAATATGAATGAAAAATAAATGTCCACATTTTAACTTATTGACAGCACATATTTCCGTTCTGTAAGTCGTTTTTTTGAACAGATGATGCTAGTATTTGACAACAAAACTTAATCACATACACTTTTTCTAACAATACCGACAGTCCAGTTCAAACAAATACTTGGGCATAGTTGATGACAAATCTCGACACACTGCAAGAAATTGCAAACGATTGTGTTCAAATAACATGAATACCCTGCCATCTCTATTTTGTACAACCCTGTAGTCAACTGTCCATGTGAAACGGACATAATGACAACTGAACCAGAATCGCTGACGTGTCCAATAGAGTTCACAGTGACCTAATTTTAGTAAGTGCTGTTGTCTTCACTTAGACGCATCCACAAAGTTGCATGCCTCTGCAGCTAGTAAAGCCTGAGAAACTGACATAAATGTAAAACTTAAACAATGACTTACTTTTAGTATTACGATAAAACTGACATAAATACAAAACTGAAATAGTGACCTACTTTTAGTAAGATGATGTACTGAAGGAGACATATCTACATATCAAGTTGAATTACTATATACTAAATAATGCCAGAGAAACTGACACAGACTTAAAACTCATTCAAAATATCACTGAAGCATGAAATGTAGTTTTGGATAATTAAGTCTAAACCAAAAGTTTAGCTACATTCTTGACTATCTGGTTTTAGGCAAATTGTGACTAAAGTTCGGCACTATGAAGGCTATTGGAAAACGTTCTGAACTATCAATTTTTAAAGCATAGCCAAGTTTAGGCTAATCCAAATTAGACCACTGTAGATGCCTGATTTGATTAAATGGGAATATTAAAATGAAATATGAGGCTTTTTCTTAAGGAAGTCACTTCTGATTGATCATCATAACCAGTTTTTGAAAGCAGTAGATGGACAAACACCCAGTTCCGGTCTTGCCTTGTATCAACGATGATCCAGTCCAAATGGCCCCACGATATGGTCACTTGAGCGGATCGCCAGATCGTCACACATCCTTGACTTAGTTGCCCTGGTCATACCTTATGATGCCACATCTTGTCAGCTAATATTTACAGACCTTTCTTACAGCACCAAAATGTAGCAGATGGAAATGAGCAAGAAGATTTCTCAACATCAATTCTATATATATGCATGTTGTATGTGTGTGTGTGTATATATATATATATATATATATATATATATATATATATATATATATATATATATATATATATTATATGTATATATGTGTGTGTGTGTAACATAGTTGCTAATGTGTGGTCCAAGTAATAACATGAATGCAAATAAAAACCTTTGTCTATGTTTAATCATTTCCGCTCATTCACTTTTATCACTCTTCAACTTACAGTAAAAAATATCTAAATAAAATGAACCAATACTTTAATATTATCAGTGTCAGGTTCAAATGAAACATGATTTGAGTACAATGATATAAAACGGTAGTGAAATGTATTTCCTTGTCTAAACCAAGCAGAGTGTAGTCTGTTAATAATAAGCGTCTGATGAAGAGTGTACATGAAATAATTGAGAAGCACTGAAAATATTATTTAAGCAATTAGCATCAGCTATCGAAATGACACATGCTAAAGCTAGTACAAATTACAAAACTAACTTTCCACTGAGTGCCGTTCATGTTCTCAAGCCATAGCTCATTTGATCAAAGAAACATGAAAACGGTAAGCTCTGATAAAATGGGTTCTTACTACAAATGCAAAAAGAAAAATTAAGGTACTCGTGTGCTATATGAAAATCTATTTTTACAAATATAAATCCAACACTTTATCCATTAGATCATAGGAAGTCCTTTATCGGTACAGCGCACAAACACTAGATTAGCATATAACAAAAGATATACTTTCGTATGAAAAATTGTCATATCAAAAGGGAAAACTAGCACACCATCCTCCAAATATTAGCAATTGAGTATGTTATGCCAGCGAGCAATCAAACACACTTACAGTGACGCCATGCGACTCCATGCCGTCCAACGGTTTGAAATGACTGAAAAACTTTACACTGTTAATACCCCAAAAGAGTGGAAATTATTCTGATTGATCAGTTTTTTAGAATCCTTCACAACAAGAGGAAATATGTAATAGTTATATGATTCACATTCAAATTATACTGCCATCTGCTTTTTCACGACTAATGAATATGCAAGGTAAAAAAAAAAAAACGCAAAAAAAAACCCAAAAAAAAAAAAAAAAAAAAAAAGACTATAAACTGAAAAGTATTTACAAGCTCACTCTGGTTAATACATACCAAAACACTGCTATAAATTACACAAATCAAAAGTGACTATAAATGAAAAAATTTCATAAAACTTGACATAGACTTCATTAAGAAATGGGTGTTTAAAAGGAACTAACATTTTGTACTGCTACACATGTTAGGAATGATCGTAAATACTGCAACTGAAACCTCATGGGGAGTTTGGCCTAAAGGAAAATATTTAATTTTTCCAATGCAATCTTATAAAATTCCAGTCAGGCATCGCTTTATCCTCTGTACCCAAGTCGAGCGAAAATAGAACTCTTTATATTAATTATTATCACTATTGGTATTACTATTATTATTACCTCTTGTTGAGGACACTGCTACAGCATTCTCATGACATATTTCCCTTACTACCTCCTCCACACATAACTTTACCAGGATGTAGTATCTTTATTACAAATTGAAGTATCTGTTCTAAGATGGCGTGGTTTCTTGCCAGGCATGGTTTCTGTCCTTTGTCTTCAGCCTGGAAATAGGTCTACACAATTTGACTCTCTATAGGATTAATTACACACATCACATCATCTTTGATTATTGTTACAAAAGTTTGCTAGTATGACAGCAATACAAAAAAGACGTGTAGTTTACTAATTCAAAGACCATTTCTCAATTGTTTCTTCTTTTATTTTTTCCATTATTTGACTCTTGTTTTGCCGATTCCTCCTGTCATTCAAACATGTACTATTCCAGGTTTACCTTTGGATTTTGCGTGTTGACAAACTATTTTGTAGTTGCGCTGATAACAACTTTGTTTTCAATATGTAATAGTTATATATATATATATATATATATATATATATATATATATATATATATATATATATATATATATATATATATATATATATCTGTGTGTGTGTGTGACTATAATCCGTAGCAACAAAATGGTTCAAACAACCAACAATAACCATAAAGACCATAGTTTCCTAACATCACTGTAAGTAGAGTACCTAAATTATTCCAGACCATAGATGCCACATGACGCAGTAAGGATGTGTACGGGGATATTCCAGATAACAAAATAACATGTACGATCGAAAAAGGGTGGATTCTAGTCAATGTATGTCTTACGCCACAAAATAGAATAACTAATATATTCCAGATCATAGTGGTTCATACATGCACTGCAGGAACAGTATACATGTAACTGGAATATTTCAGACCATAGATACTACCAACAACCGTGTAAATAGGAGTTGGAATACTCCAGGCTATAGCTGCTGCTGATCTTCGTAAACATTCTGGAATATTCCAGACAACCGATACATTCCACCTTATGATAACAGGGTATAGGCAATATTCCATATAATAGACGTCTCATACCACCACAACACTGTAACTGCAATATTCTAGACTATAGATGTATTTTATTATCGTAGTTTAGAAGTGACATTCCAGATCAGTGAAATGTCACACTGACTTGTGAACAAATCCCTACTTTATTCCAAATATAAATCAAACTTATAGGTATAAGTTCATGCCATAAGTTCAGTGTTGGTGTCCAAGCTCTAGTCAGGTACCATACATAACAAATGAATAACAAAAAAGTGTGTTATTCTAGATTTATGTGAGAAATGTGATGCGATTATGGCTGACAATGGCTTTTGATTTGAGATTTAACAATGGAGAACACTTAATCATATACACATGTATATAGTGCTTTTAAGTGGGGAGATGCATAAATTTAGGCCCATTGTAGATTTTTAAACTTTATTCATCCCTTCTTTCCAAGTTGGGAACAATGGTTATTTAATATGATGAAAATCATCAGAAGCTCATACCTTTTGTCTGCAAAGATAAATTAAATGCATAACAATGATAAATTGCTCCAATTTTTTCCTTCGTGTTTTCTCTGCCATACAGGGCTGATTATCATTTCAAAGTAAAAGGAAAACACATTGGTGGAAAATGCTTTAAGTCACTGAAACATTTTTTTGACTGAAAACATGGCACTGCATCATGATATATTACCTTGATGATCAGTTACATTTCTGATTTTGAGTTATCAATTTCAAGTCTATGACACAGACAGTTTGTTTTGATCTTATCAAAAGCCTCTTAAAATTATGTAAAAACAGTACAGAACAAAACCTCTCTTACTAAAAAGTTACAATGGTGTATGAGTAACTAACATGTTCTGGTCTAAATCACAGTTTCTCTTACCTTCTGTACTTCATGTCCTCTAGCCATTAGTTTTTTATTCAAAATACCTGAAAAAGTCTACTAAAGTTGAATTACAAAATGATGACTCTACAGTAATCAGGATCATGATGTTTGCTTTTCTAATTAGAAAATTTGCTTGCAAAACGTGTATACCTCCACTGCTATAATATTGCTCTGCAAACCAAAAATGTATATCCCAAAGGTAAAATTATAGAAACAAAACTGAAAAATTGCTATAATGGCATGAAAATCTAAACAGGTTATCTACATATAAATACAAACATGCACATCAAATTTCATTTGATCTACCTCAAGTGTGCAAGCTGCAGTAGCTCAGTTGGTAGAGCATCACACTCATATTCCAGGGGTTGCGGGTCAATGCCCAGGCCAACATGGGTTGGCTGCCTTAGTATATTCATAGGAAATGCATTTAGCACAAATTTCCTTTTTATGATACAGCAAAATAATGTGTTAAAAGTGCCATTAAAAGCAAAAACAAACTACCTCAAGTGAGTTTTGCTTAATGGTTCTAATACAACTTCATGAAAAATGTCCGAGTATACAATGTAAAACACCAAATATGTAAAATAAAAAAATTGCTGTAATGTCCTGAAAATCTAACCAGTTCCTTTAAATATGAATACAAAGAAGCCTTCTAAATTTCATTTGTCTACCTCATGCTGTTGTTTTTTTTTTTTGGCTAAATCATGCTAATGAACTTTTTGTAAAAGAAGTCCAAGTTCAGAAAGTTCACTCATTTGTATAAGAAATAAAAAAAATTGCTATAATGATCTGAAAGTCTCATCAGGTCATCTACTTATGACCATAATAAATTGTGCATAATTCCATGGTTCAAAATTGTATAGTTTTTGTGCTACTGAACTAAAACAGATTTGAAATGGGCATGAAGACATACAGTCATATGGATAGGCAGAAGAAAAATAATATGCCCCCTTCTGTTATAGCAGTGGGTGCAGAAAAAACTGTTAGTAATTACAGCTGTTAAGTAGCAAGTAAGAAAACAACAATAGTGAACCAATAGTGTTAGTACATTTCTTGTAAAATATGTCCTTGTTCAGAAGTTCAAAAATGAGTATGAAAAAAAAAAAAAAAAATTCTTATTATGACCTGAAAGTCTCATCAGGTCATCTGCTTATCACCATAATAATGTGTGTAAAATTCCATTGCTCCAATTTAATACTTTTTGAACTATTGCACTAAAACAGGCTTGGGATGTGTATACATACACACACATGGACAGACAGAATCAAAACAATATGCCTCCTTCTGCTATCACAGAGAGTGTATAAAAACTGCAGCTATAACAGCAGTTAAGTAGCAACTAAGATAACAATAACAGTGAACCATTTCATTCAACAATTCCATTTTTAATGCAGATATGTATCTGCAGCAGACTCGAAAAAATGACTGGACAAAACAACTTAAGCCCATTAACTTCTAGTTCAATTGACTGGACAAAACAACTTAAGCCCATTAACTTCTAGTTCAATTGACTGGACAAAACAACTTAAGCCCATTAACTTCTAGTTCAAATGACTGGACAAAACAACTTAAGCCCATTAACTTCTAGTTCAATTGACTGGACAAAACAACTTAAGCCCATTAACTTCTAGTTCAATTGACTGGACAAAACAACTTAAGCCCATTAACTTCTAGTTCAAATGACTGGACAAAACAACTTAAGCCCATTAACTTCTAGTTCAATTGACTGGACAAAACAACTTAAGCCCATTAACTTCTAGTTCAAATGAGTGGACAAAACAACTTAAGCCCATTAACTTCTAGTTCAAATGACTGGACAAAACAACTTAAGCCCATTAACTTCTAGTTCAAATGAGTGGACAAAACAACTTAAGCCCATTAACTTCTAGTTCAAATGACTGGACAAAACAACTTAAGCCCATTAACTTCTAGTTCAAATGACTGGACAAAACAACTTAAGCCCATTAACTTCTAGTTCAAATGACTGGACAAAACAACTTAAGCCCATTAACTTCTAGTTCAAATGACTGGACAAAACAACTTAAGCCCATTAACTTCTAGTTCAATTGACTGGACAAAACAACTTAAGCCCATTAACTTCTAGTTCAAATGACTTCGGATAACATAGCTAAGGATTCTTAGCAATGTTGAGATGTAACATAACCTTTTAAAATTATTACACAACATGGATGACAAACTGTTGCATGACAATTAAATTATTGTTGTTGAGACAGTGATAAAAGAAAGTTTCAATACAGTTTTTCCCAAAATATGTGGCAGAATTTCTTACAGCTCACTTGATTTATGGGTTTTTCCCCTTTCTGTCTCTACAGACAAGAGTACTGTAATTGGTAGACTATATGTCTGCCCTGTATTTAATAGTCCTCTATGTAGGCTCTTGACCTTTAATACTTGGTAGACTATATGTCTGCCCTGTATTTAATAGTCCTCTATGTAGGCTCTTGACCTTTAATAATTGGTAGACTATATGTCTGCCCTGTATTTAATGGTCCTCTATGTAGGCTCTTGACCTTTAATAATTGGTAGACTATATGTCTGCCCTGTATTTAATGGTCCTCTATGTAGGCTCTTGACCTTTAATAATTGGTAGACTATATGTCTGCCCTGTATTTAATAGTCCTCTATGTAGGCTCTTGACCTTTAATAATTGGTAGACTATATGTCTGCCCTGTATTTAATAGTCCTCTATGTAGGCTCTTGACCTTTAATAATTGGTAGACTATATGTCTGCCCTGTATTTAATAGTCCTCTATGTAGGCTCTTGACCTTTAATACTTGGTAGACTATATGTCTGCCCTGTATTTAATAGTCCTCTATGTAGGCTCTTGACCTTTAATAATTGGTAGACTATATGTCTGCCCTGTATTTAATAGTCCTCTATGTAGGCTCTTGACCTTTAATAATTGGTAGACTATATGTCTGCCCTGTATTTAATAGTCCTCTATGTAGGCTCTTGACCTTTAATAATTGGTAGACTATATGTCTGCCCTGTATTTAATAGTCCTCTATGTAGGCTCTTGACCTTTAATAATTGGTAGACTATATGTCTGCCCTGTATTTAATAGTCCTCTATGTAGGCTCTTGACCTTTAATAATTGGTAGACTATATGTCTGCCCTGTATTTAATAGTCCTCTATGTAGGCTCTTGACCTTTAATCTGAAATCAGTTGGCTTCTTTCTTCTCACTGTGCAAGCCATCCACAAAGTTTGATAAAGGCAGAGGGTGTAAAACTAAAGTTATTGTGTTAAATGATAAAAGGAAAAAGAACAATTAATGAACAGACAGAGGATGGACAATGTCAAAATAACATACACTCCACCCTTTGCTAAGCATATATAAAGCATATGTTGCTAACTTAAGCATGACAGTGATGACTGAGTGGAGAGAAAAACTTTATAATGAAGGATGCTCACAAAGGAAATGATAACATGGAAACATGAAAATAAAATAAGTTCACTTAGCCTTAGGCAGTTCTATAAATTCTGTCAAATTATTACATTCCTGTACATTTTGTTTTCACTGACAGCTTCTTCATTTTTAACAAAACACCTAAATAAAAAAAAAAAGAGACTATTTTTGCAGTTAGACTGTTGCTACCTTTTCACATATGTTCCATCTCAATAGAATGTAAAAAAAGGACTCTTATCAATAAATAAAACTAGACCTTTGTTCAGTTCACAAAAATAAAATCATTAAACCACAACAGCCATATGAATAGTTTTTGAAAATATTTATTCTACTGTATCACTAGTGTAAGAACATTATCATAATGAGGCAAGGCTCAAACAAATATTTACTTGTGCGTCTGCAATTGTGCATCAGCAGGGCATTATTAGAGGAATTACATATTTGTTTGAAAAAGCAAGGAAAGATCCATTATCCAAGATCCCATGTTCCAAATTTCAATAGGAATGTACTATTGTATGTCACTTGCCCAGGTTTTTATACAGAATATGAATGAACAATAAAAATGTATGTGATATTTCATGAAAATTTAGATTTTTGGCAAGATGACAATTTTTGGTTTATCCAACCATTCTAAAGAATCGAAGTCAAAACAGCTCTTCTTCTGATCACTATTTGTACCGAGTTTGTAACAGTTACCTAATTACCATTAGGAAAACGAATAAAGTCATTTGCCAAATATAAAAGCAAGTTTCACAGCACAAAACGAAGATAGTCAAATTTTATAATATCCCTTGATAACCCACCTGATGATACATTACCTGAAAGTATAAACATTCATATGGGTGCTGAGGTATGGGAATTCTGCATATCTATACACAAAATGGAGGCTTTTATACAGCTACCTTCCAGCAAAATAATCCAATCTTTACTGATTAATAGCATGCCTTCCTGTTCTGTAAGAAGGGGCCTTTCTTGAAAATTTGATGCTAATATTTGTGAACAAACTCAATTATCGACATTTCCTGTCAGGTTCAAAACAATCATGTTATCACTGGCAGATGTGTACAAAAACATACATGGGCAGAGTATAAGAAAGAAATAGCTAGAAATTTGTTCATAGAACATCCCCATCAGTCTAATATCAATGATAAACGAAACCTGAATCAGAGTCACCAAGATGTGAAGTATAGCTAACAGTGACCTAATTTTGGTAAGGTGGCATGCCTTTGTGGAAAATAAATCTTGAGAAACTGCAAAACTTAACCAAAGTCATTGAAGCATCAAATGTAGGGCACAGTGATCAACTTTTGGTAAGATGATTTATTCAAGAAGACATATCTATATACCAAGATGAAGTACTATGTGGGAAATAATGCCAGAGTGGCAAAGATATAAAACTCATTCAAAAAGTTATTGAAGCATGAAATGTAGGTCATGGTCACCTAATCTTGGTAGTGTGTTACTGTACTCACAAAGATGAATCCACACATAAAGTTGTATACATTTGTGGCCAATAACACCAGAGACATTGATCTAAAGGCAGAATTTAACCAAACTCACTTAAGGACGAAATTATTGTTAACCAAAGTCTCTGGAGTGTGAAATTTAGGTTACCATGATATACTTTTGGTTATATGTGTCATACTCATCAAAGCACATCTACACACACAGTTGCATGGCTCTGGGACTTACAATGCCTGAGAAACCAACCTAGTCTCAAAATTTAACATGTGATGGACATATGGATGTAAGTACAGATGGGCAGACAAAAGCAATAATATATGCCCTCTCTCCATTCATTGGATGAAATAAGGAATTGAAGAAACTTATTAAATAGAAGGCAGATTAAGAGACACTAAACAATGTGCTAACTTATGAATATGGGTCTAATGGTTGAAACTCAGGATTAATATACACTATGTTCATACCAACTAGAAAGATTATATAGCTTCTCATGTTACTCATTAGGACACAATATGATTATGCTGCATACTGTAAGTTGCTACAAGAGCTTACATCTCAAACAGGCATTTGATTACTTTCCACAATTTGTCTTTTCCTCAAAAAATTTCACTGTTTTTAAATAAACACCTGATCTGAAAACCAACTTATCAACAGCAGCCCACAAGTAAAACCCAATGGCATATTTCGTATTTACAAAGACAGTTTTGACTTTCAAATCTCCACCTTGGACCATGCCAATAGTCTGTATGATGTTGTCCTCTCTTTCAGCACAGACAACGGCACCACTATCACCATGCTGTGCAAAATTATTCGAACAAACATCATCATCAATTGGAAGAGGCTCGACTAAAATGTATGTGTATTTATCAAGGACATCATGGAAAAGATCACTGTTATAGTACCCTGTGTGTAGGATGCCTTGGGTTAAATTTGTTGTTGCTCCCCACTTGTAGACATGATGACGTTCACCCAAAGATCTGTCCAGAGGTGGTACCATCTCACTAGGCTCATAAACACCATCTGTTGTCTTGAAAAATGGAATGCATCTAGGCTTTTGATCTGGATTCACTTTTACAGTCGTAATGTCAACAGTATCCACAGACAAATTTTAAGCCTGTTGCAGTCCATGCACCCCAATTGACTGCCCTATTACTATTAGTCCACCTTGTTGTCCTTCTATTTCAACAAGAATATCAGAATTATTAGGAACAACATGAGCACATGTAAGGCAATAAAGATTGTCATCAAAGTCTGTCATGAACCCACCAAGGGTACCACGTCTATTGAGTATGGGACATACAAGGCTTTTCCCAACTGAGTAGAACATTTCAGGTTTCTTGGTGATGACACCTACCTTATACTTTTGCCAATATTTGCATCTTATCATGGCATCATGTATGTGTTCTAAAATGGCTTTCTCTTCGTTGATAGATTGAAACTTTGAGACATGGACCTGAAGCTCCCCACAAACCATTGCAACTCCCTCAACACCTTGAATCCTGGCAAAAGAAAAAACAAGACTGAATTTCTTTGGTCTCAAATGTGTAAAGATGTGGCTTGCCAAAGACACCTATTCAATTTTGACAAGTCACCCAGAAATGTTATATGAGAACAAAGAACCAGAACACAGAACCAGTAATATTGCCATACTGACAGCATTACTCATATCATTGGGCTCTGATGTCCAGAGCCTGAAGTAAGGTGTGTATCGTCACTATAGTATACAGTTAAACATGTCAATAGCTGTCACCCATGGGAAAAGGCAAAACTGGCCTTTGTACATATGTGACCTCTGTACACATGTTCACCCCTCAAAATTGGTTTTTCAACAAATACCATGCACTGAATATCATTATTGCTATTGTTATTATTATTATTATTATTATTATTATTATTTTATCAAGATTGTTTTATGCACACTATTCAACAAAATCATAAAATATGTGTATATGTTGTTCTCTCCTAAATTTATGTTCCACACAAGATTACAGTATCACAAAACACAAATTTCACAACTGACTGACATCTTACATATGACTGTAAAACCAAGAACTGACTATGGTTGGCCAACTTGTATAAATTAGGCTTGGAAACAACTGTTCATGCTTCAAATACAATATATAGATTAGCCAGTTGCTCAATTTGCCAGATCAAAAGACAGTCAGCTTATGTGAGAGGCCTGTGATGAATAGGGAATCAAAAGCCATATATAGCTATTCTTTGTGATCCATGAACTGAAACTTTGCTTGCCTTTACAGACAAGTTTTAAATACTTAAGGACCCCTGACATTAATATAAAGGGATGTAACTTGTATCTCTTCTCAAAGATGAAGTTTTTTCATCAGAAATACTTTTAATTCACAGGCAAAGAGATGATGATATCAGACTATATCAGTCATACTGGCACAAAAGGCAACTTCCATTTCTGCTGTGATAACACAACTACTTTTCCCACCATCCAGCAAATGAATTGCTTTGACCCTCTACCTTAATGATAAAACTGCATCACTTTCGAATTTGACATATTTGCACCTCGGAGTTATTTTGACAATGTGACTGGAACATGGTGAGTAAAAGCAATATAAGAAATGTTTGCACATCGATTCACATGATATTCCTTTATCTAAACAATGCCTTCCTCGTGAAGCAAAAGTTTAGTTTGCACAGACTAAGTGGTCACTGTAGATATGCTCCAGAGACAGTTTAAGGTGGAGAGAAACCATTGTTTGGTAAGGAAACACCTGGCCACTGACCGCAGAAAGCAGGCGACTGTCACACACATGCCATTTATATATGAAATGTGCTGGGGGTGAAATTAGAATGGCCATTGTGAACAGATGACCAATATGCAAAGGTGACTATTAGGACAGGCTTGACTGTATTAGGAAAAGAACATTACATTTTAATATTTTTGAGACTGGAATCTGTAATTGTATAATTGGATTAAATAAACACAGCTAAACCTAACAGATACCTGACTTGGATGGACAATGACTCAAAACAGATTTGTATGTATTTACAATAAGAACACCTATTGAAATGAACAGAATAATTAAGTCACACTATGCTTTGTATAATACTGGTAAAGACAGGTTTTACTGTCTAATTTGTACACCAAACATAACATATTACTAAGACTATAAGTATGCAGCAAAGTGGCATTAGCCCCATGCTTTTCTTATTTATCACTTCACCCCTCTTTATACATATATGGCTACATTTCCTCATGCCCCTAAGCTCTGCAACCAAGGAATTGATCTGAATTCTAAAACTGTTGTGCACATCTGCAGACTACCTGCAATCATATCCCGAAGATTGAAATCTCTATCCCAAATGGTATAGGAGTTGCATGGCATTACAAATATATGCACGCAAAAGTGTATGCAAGTACACATACATAGATAGGAAGAATAACATAATCCCTACCTTTTCTTTGAAAAGGATGGGAACAAAAAGATTCCTCTAACATTCTAAGCTGAAGTACATAAACATTTAAGTTTCTGACTGACAGATGTTAGTTCTGAGTTGATCTCATGGTTCTTTATAATAACATGCAGGAAGTGTTTGGATATCATAGACTGTCCATTCAAGATGTATGGTTGATTTAACTACAAATAGTTTTCATGTGCTACATTAAAGTGGCTTTGTATTAATGATTAGTAACTATCTTTTAGTAAATTCCATTTAACAAAACAAAAAAGGGAGCTAAACTAAAAGAGCTAAAGGTAGTGATGTTCACCTCAATAGCTCCTCCTTGAGTTCTGTAGTAACGTTAACTTGTGATGGCTTGCAGTAAGATTCATAGTTGGAGGCAACAGTCTGTTTGAGGATGCTTTCAATCTCAAACTTCAACTTCTGCTGTATGGCTAGATTTTGTTCCATAGCCATGAACCTATTCTCTAACTCTTCATGCACTCTGCATACAATATTCATCAAATCTTTGTCAACCATTTTCTTTAATTCATTAAAAAATGTTTCATGGTGAGCTTTAGAAAATAGTTTGCAAAATTTTGTCTTCTCCTCATCTTTCTTCAGATTTGCACATGGATATTTTATGAAACATGGAGGAAGGGATGGAATGATATCTTTTTTAATCCAATCTTTTATTAAGCTTCTGCACTCTTTTGTGAACTCCATCTCCTTGAATAATATGTCAAAAAGATGATATTCTTTGATCCCATGTATTTTAGATATGACTTCAACCATGAGGCAATGCAAAACCCCGTGTAAAACTTTCCAGGAGTACATCTACTATACTCTCTCTATCCATTTCTCCTTTCTGCTGGATAAATTTACCAAGAAGTGCATCAAGAATGTATAATTGATCGTTTTTGAAAGTTTCCAATAACCTTTCTTGCAGGGACTCTTTCACAGCAGCTGGACCCTGAAAGGTTTCCTCAGAATTCTTTCTGTATGTATGGAAATTTGCTTCAATCAGTTCTTTCATGTCCTGCAAGGGTTGAATCACCTTCCATTCTAGATGAAGCTGGATCAGTTTAGGAAGTTCTTATTCTGAAGATACAAAATCTTCAAATGTGCATGACTTGAAAAAGACATGAAACTCATCATATGCTTCCCCTTCAGTGGTTTCATAGAAGATATTTCTCAAGGCTGTCTCAAAGCTTTTTAATGCAGTATCTTCTCTCTCAAGGAAAGGGTCCAACCCAACAAGTAACAGCAAGTTATTAAAGGATGGAAGGCCAAGGAACTCTATATCTTTCTGGATGTTCAGTGCCAACTCCTGTGGTTAAAAAGAGACATTAATCAGAGATCTTAATAGTGTGGGTCTAAACATCCAGTACCTTCAGTGTCAGGTCTTGTTTTAATAAAATGTTTGGTCCATAGGTTTCTATATACCAGATTCTAAGTATGCAGAGATCTTAATCTTGACTTCCATTTTAAAAAAGCTACAGAAAAATCTGCATTAAGCTTCTGTTATATGACTGCTGCATACTCCTCTAAGAGACAAGCAGAAAAATATTTTTGATCCCATCACAATCACAGCAAATATTTGGTTCATGCATTTAAGATGCTTTCTATCCATCATTAAATCTTCTTTTTTGCATTACAATTTGGCAGACCTACACAGTAAAACTGGTAACTTATACTTGCCCCCATGCTTAAGTAGAGCAAGATGGACATTATTTTTTGTTCTGGTCTAAGAAGGCCCAAGAGAGGGATCAAAAGATCAAAATCTCTCAAATTTAAATTAAATTATCGTTTTTGAATATTTAAAAACACTTGTTTAGACAATCATCATGAAGATTAAATCAAAGCATTGTTATGCAACAAACTTCCTCGGTCATAACCCTGTGCTGTGTTATCGGGGGCCACAAGGAAATAGAGTAGGAAAGTTAGGGGGAAGATGAAAAACGGCATTTTAACACTAAGGTCATATTGTACATTTTTTCAGAAAAATTTCCCAGACTTTGCAAATGTTTATTTTCTGACATCTAAGATACATGTGGAAAGCATGGGGATTTGTCTTTGTCCCAATTTTAGTTAAAAAAAATTGGGGTAAAATGTCATGTTTAATTCACTTATATCTGTAATCATATTTATCAGGCTATATTTGTTGATTATTGAAAAGGAAAGTATTATCTTGTATAGCAAATAGTAAAAGCTTGCATCCATAAACTGTTGCAAATAATTAAAAAATGCATCTAGACACCTAATAACTATAGTAAAAAGTTACAATTTTACTCAAATTTGTCCTATTTCTCACTCAAATTGTCTAGACAATGCCTCTAGCACTCACAATTTTGCCAGTTTCCACTTCAAATGTCTGGAACAAATTACCTATGTGGAATGATCAATATGTGTACAGGAAAACATTTGTACTTTAAAAGAGATTCTTCAGAATTTATTATTGTGATGTCCATTTACTTTCTACTGAGTGGTTCATTTTTATTAATTATGACTGCATCAAGATAAATAGAAAAAACAAAAAATTTAAAATATTTCATCTCTTATTTTCAAGTTTCAATGAAATTTTCATGTCTGAGAGCTGGTATATTCTGAAATAAAGACATGTGTCTCTCAAAGGAACTGAAGCTCTACAGGCCAAAAAGAATTTGCAGGAATCCACTATATGTCCATTGTTCCCTAGATACAGCAGAATGTCAGTTATCCATAGCGTTTGGAAACAATGGATTTTGTTAAGATAATAGATAAATAATATCATTTTATTCTTTTGAGCTGACAAGTACTTAACCATATGAGATATTCTAAGGCACTACTATATATATATATATATAATGCCAATTATCCAGACTTGTTGGGAGTCAATGGACTTTTTTTCAAGATAATAGATTTACTAGATAAATAGTAAATGTATACAGAATAATTTGTGTATCTGGAAACACACCCTTTGTTAATCTGATCAAGCCCAGAGATGTTGTGTTCAGAGAATCAATGTTTGACCCTACTTGTTTGTGTAATCATGTACAGACAAGTTTTAAATATTTTAAAATAATAAATGACCCCGACCCTAATGAAAAGGGAGGTAATGTCTTCTCAAAGATGAACTTTGTTTTTCAGAGATAGCTTTAATTTTCACAGGCAAAAAATAGATAAAGATATTAAACTATACCTGTCACACTGGCACAAAAGGTAACTTCTATTCTGTCACACTGGCACAAAAGGTGACTTGCATTCTGTCACACTGGCACAAAAGGTGACTTGCATTCTGTCACACTGGCACAAAAGGTGACTTCCATTCTGTCACACTGGCACAAAAGGTGACTTCCATTCTGCTATGATAACATAACTATTTTTCCCACCATTCAGCAAATGAATTGCTTCAACCCTCTACCTTAATGATAAAAACTGTCTCACTTTGAATTTGACATATTGACACTTTTGAGTTACGTTGTCAATGTGACATGAGCATGAGTACAAACGAGATAAGAAATGTTTGTACATTGATTCACATGATATTCCTTTTTGTAAGAAATGCCTTCCACATGAAGCAAAAAAATAGTGTTTGCACAGACTGAGCGATCACTGTAAATACACACCAGTGACTGATTAAGGCACGGAGAAACCACTGTTTGGTTAGGAAACACCTGGCCATTGACTGCAGAAGGCAGGTGACCATTACATACAGGACATTTATATAGGAAATTTGCTGCGAGGAAATTAGAATAATTGAACTTGCCTGCAAATTATCAATTTCATCCACATATACAATGTAGACATAAGCAACTGGCTTCCCCTCACTGGACATGTCTGCGCATTCATTTCTTATCAGTCTAGATGGGACACAGTCAGGGGTAAGATATCTCCAATCTTTGGCAGCGACCAAGTTGTGAGATGAAACATCATCATGAAACTTTCCAAAGATAGCAACTTGTACCTCAGGTGTATCTGTGATGTCCTTGACAGTTTGTTTTATTTCATACAGATCTTCTGTAACTGTGTGAAGAAGACGAAAAAAGAATAACTTTAAAATAATGAAACACTGAAAGAGAGACAGATTCATACGGTTTTTCCTCTATTATC
Organism: Margaritifera margaritifera; assembly: GCA_029931535.1. Classification (NCBI taxonomy): domain Eukaryota; kingdom Metazoa; phylum Mollusca; class Bivalvia; order Unionida; family Margaritiferidae; genus Margaritifera; species Margaritifera margaritifera. Next base: position 783,886 of record JAQPZY010001017.1, on the reverse strand, counting down.
CATATATTTCCTGTAACTTTATATGAAATTACTCAAAACTTAAAATCAGTTCTGACACTAAAAACTGTAAAGAGATAGTGACATCACCCAAGAACAAGTAATTAATGTAAAATGAATTAACTCTCTCTCTCACACACACACACACACACACACACACACACACACACACACACACACACACACATTCAGACTAAACATCATACAAACTCACACACTCTTATACACACATGAAACAAGAGTACCATAAATGGTACATTATATACCCATCATGTCAATTTATCATGCAGAAATCATTTTCTTATTTCAGTCTTGTTGATTTTGACACCTGATAGTTCGACCCCAAAATCAACAGGTACCTTTATTGTCTCAAATGCAAGCCATCCACAAAGTTTGGTCACGGCTTGTGGATTAGGACTCGCATTATTTTGTGGAAACAGCTTTCCTTCTTGGAGTCACTCTGACCTTGAATTTGGACCTTTAAATCCCCAAAACAAAGGGTGTATTCCTTGTCCATACCTGTGATTCTACCAGCGCTTGGCCAAAAATACAGTTTTAAAGACCATCTACCGCACATACCGTTTAGTAGTCAAAATCTACCGGTTTTGAAAATTTCAATTATTTTTTTTTAAACCCGGTTTTTTAACGTGTTTTATCAACACATTAGATAAACCAGCCAGAACCAGTCTACGGAACCGGAAATGTTCGACCAATGATATGACCGGTGAGACGATGCGTGGTTGAGCATGTGTACACAAGAAGCGGCCAATTGATTACCTTATTGTTGTAATTTGGAGAGTTTAAGGCCAAATGCGGGATGTTGTTTGAGGTGTTATAAGTAATAAAAGGATCAAAGGTAATCCATGATGACCACGAGTCTTTGATTGAAACTCGGCCGATCTGTCGTGGAAGGAAGATAAAACGGAGAGACCGACCAAAAATGATCTTGGCAGAAACACTTGAGTAAGTATTTTGATTTGATGTCTTTTAATTGTTCTTGTATTGTTCACGATGGTTTAAGATGAATATTTAAGGGCAGCTTGTATATTTTTATTTTTCAATTCATGTCAAAATGCTGAAATGTCCGCTTTCTCCCAATGCTAAGAAGCCACCAGCTAAGAAATACTACAACAAGTTTAACAACGCTTGGATACCAGAATTTAAGTGTGTGCAGGTGAGTAGCAAAGGTCCTGACTTTAAAGGTCTCCATCTTTTGTAATTAATGAACTATTTCAATTATTCTTTCAAAAAAATTATGTTCAAGTCCTAGATAAAATATATCCGCGAGTTAAAAATGTATTACTTAATATTTAATTTTAAAGTTGGGATAAATTATTAAAATCATGTGTTTTTTAACTGTTTATTTCAAGTCTAAATCTAATTTGTTTAAAATTAATTACAGTGGTGAAACTTGCCAACAGATTTTTGGACATAAGCCTAGAAGAGAAACAAGCCCTTGAGGATGAGGCTCAGGAATACATATTAAGTCCAAGCCAGGAACTTCCTCCTCGGGGTGAAATGAGCTTGGAGCAGTATTGGAGATCAGTCAGCAGCCTCAGAAACCCAGCAACAGGAAAACTTAAATTAGAACTTCTTTCCAGACTGAGTGTAGTTGTCCTATCATTGCCACATTCCAATGCTGAGTGATTCAAGGGGAAGTCTGGACCAGAAAACTATTGAGAGCCTGCTAAGTGTGAAGGTTAACAATCACAGTGAATGTCACCAGTGGTCACCAGACAGTGATCTTGTGAAGGAAACTAAAAATGCCTGTGGATTTTATAAAAAATCATTGCAGTGAACTGTGAGATGTACAACTCTTCCTTTTTCATTTAATTAACAATATACTGGCTCATATTAACTAACTATTATTGTAACATTTTCCATCAGATTCTGAATCTGAATCATGTTTAAAATTTGTGCTTTATTATAATATGAAGAGAATACATATTATGTGACAAAATGAACTTGTTTTGTTTTCAATCCCCTTAAAACATGTAAAATATATGCCGATAAAAAATCTACCTTTTTAGAAGCCAATCTACTGATCAAAATTTGTAAATCTACTGGTTTGAAATCCTGGTTCTGTCACAGGTATGCTTGTCTCAAATACAAGCCATCGACAAAGTTCAATCAAAGCATGTGGTACAGAACATAAGTAGTTTGGAGGAAATTGAACGTTTTTCTTTTTTCAGTTCATATGACCTTGATCTTTGACCTTTTGACCCCAAAATGAATACTAGGGCAGAAAATACTGTGCTTGGCAGTGTTGGGCAACCACATTTTAGCTATGGGCAACCAAGCCTGCACCCAAATGGACAACCAGATTCTGACTGCAAGTAGTTTACGGGCAGTGTGTTTATTATGATGTAAGATCAATAATAGTGGACTCTGAATTCTTTTTTCATCCATTAAAGCTTAAAACTGTTATGTCACCTGTGCCTGATAATTACACACATGTTAATCCTCACTGAATATCATCACTTGATTGAACATACATTACTGAGTTAGACTTCACTGATCCAAGCAGCAGCGCCATGACCTTATTTGTATACACACATGCTCACTTGAATCAGCAAAACATATTGTCATTAGTCAGAATGTTCTACTACAACCAATACAATGTACTCTTTTGGTTTGGTTAACAATACATGATACATTTAAAATGTAAATAATCAGCTGATCTAGATAAACATGGTTTCTTAATGTAACTCAATATAACTGAAAATATAGAGATAAAGAGAGATAAATTAGTTCAGATATATTACACAAAATGGTAAAATAAGATTTCCATGTTGAATTTACATTAAACAAATATTGTCAATGAGATGAAGTGGATCTCAAACATACAAGCCCTGTTTTGAATAGTTATGTGTTTTCTGTTTTCAAGTAGTAATGGATTGTGTGAATTGGAAGAATTGGTGTGGCTTCGTTTGGTGTTTAATGGCAAAGAAGGTCAGGTAGGTTACTGAGGTTTGAATCGATTAGAGTAAAGTGCCTTGCCCAAGGACACGCCATGGTAGCCAACCCAGACTGATCTGATGGTAAGACTTAAACCAGGCACACCCTTTCCATTATGTGTCTGGCATGCTAACCTCTGAGCCACTGCAGCTCAACTTAGATGAAGATGAAGCTCAGTCAAATATTAAGATGAAGTTCAATGATATGAACTCTGTTTCATTTCTGCTAAAAGTACTCAGTGATATATTCTCTTTCTTAAGGAACATTTGCATTACATGATAACTGACATATGACTTGAATGAGGTTCACTCTCCACTGAAATAACTATTTACTCACTTACATTTGAGCTAATTGCTTAGCAGCTGGATTTTGAACTGCAAATATATATTTTGTTTGTCTTTCAAGTTATTTATTTTACTTCAAAAGTAATTGATAAATGTTGTCAATCAAGATGGTTTCTTTTCGTCATTAAATGTTGCATGGCTAATTATATATATATTCTATATTTTATATACCTGCTCTGTTTCTTAAATATCTTTTGACCTCTTCTATCAATCTCTTCTATCAATCTGATACAGATCCAATTACATAAAAACAAAATACAAATAATTAAAAATGTATTTTTATTTCATATTAGAAGAGACTCATATTATTCATGGCATTCTTAAGCAAGTTTAGTTAATAATTGCTTTAAATCTTTGTGTAATTTAAGTGACATGCAAAAACCTGAATTACAGTGCAATTGGAAGTAACAATGGACATTTGCGGCAACCAGGTACATGCAGTTGTGTTTGGCAATAAGATAGCAGTGTTGGGCAGCCATACTTCCCAGACTTTCCAGTATGGTTGCCCTTTTGAAAATTTATCGGTATCTGCACTTTGTCTTAAGTTTGATACTGACTCAAGATATCATACAGAAACCATTTTGCTTCTTAAAACCGCTACGACCATGACCTTTTGACCCCATATCATGTCTTTATTATGTTATTTTGTCAAAATAGTTTTCCGTATTTCATGACTCTGACCTCTGAACTTTTGAGCATAAAAAAGATAGGTTCATTCCTTGCTCAAAATACAAGCAACTAATTGTTATGCATTAAGAACTGCAAAAAAACAAATATCCTTGCCATCCATTTTTTTTCTTCAGGAGATAAAATGTGGGGATAGTATTCAATTTTAAATAAAGAATATGCAAGTACATTTAATTTTTGATGACAATTTTGTGAATTCATCCTAGACTTTGTTGTTCTCATTTTGTTTATTTTTTCATTCCAGTAATGTCCTTTGCAGCAACATAATTTGATGATAAAATGATATCCCTTGTATAAAACTAAACAGTCTTTGCTTTTTTTTTTAGACTTGAGACCCTATTAAATTTGTTTATCATCAAAAAAATATATATATATATATATATATATATATATATATATATATATATATATATATATATATATGTATGTATCAGTAGGGGATCTCAATAATTTTATATTATAACATTATTACCCACAGGCTAAGTCTCTGGGAGGAGGGGTTAAGGGAGAGTTTCTGGGGCATTACCTGTGGGGTCCTAGTCTGGCATGCATCAACACTGGAGTTATTGAGCACATACACAGAGGACATTGCTATTTTGTCACCAACAGTATGTTCAGACATTTAAAACCTCAAATAATTATTGTTTATCTAAAACCAAGCATACAACATAATGAAGTTTTTCTTATTATATAGTATACTTGGCTTTATATAAAGATTAATTTGAGGCTTTTAATGCTTGTACATATGTTTGGAGACAAAACAAGCACGTTCTCAGGAGTTATTTGAAATTTATGCAATATTAGCCCTATCTCCACCCCCATGGACAAGATCAAACTTCCAAAACTGTTGGCACAATCTGCAACTATATCATCAACTCAAGTATGGTTTAAACAATGTGGGAGGAGTTTAATAATATTACACATATGTATGTACATATAGACTGTATCAAATAATACATGCATTTCTTTAGCATACTAGGCATAAAGTCAAATTTGCAAAGAATATTTGATTTTATATTTGTGACATATGCTTTAGCAACTAATTAATACATTAAATATTGGTATTTGTTATTAAATGATTCTAACCTTCAGTTTGAGTCAATTTATGAAACTTCTCCAGTGTCACTTGGAACCTTTGGCCAACACTGAGCAACTGTTTCTGGAAATTGTTGAATCGTGGGTAGCATTTCTTTGGCAAGGAAAATACTGAGGAAATGAACTGCTCTGTTTCCATGGCTTCCATTGTTGTCATGATCTAAAAGATATGTTGTCACAGAAACCTAAAAAAGATAATGTACAGCTATGGTAACAGTTACATATTCATGTCATATGTATATATCTTCATGTATGATATTATCAAATTAAACCAGTGATAGCCTAAAATGTAGCTCAAGGTTATATTTTAAGTTACAAATTTCCTACTGGATAATACAAATGGATCAATGAAAGAAAACATGTATGTTCAGTGTTCACTGCCTGCTGGATGATAGAAATGGATCAGTGTAAGAAAATATGCATGTAGTGTTTGCTGCCTGCTGGATGATACAAATGGATGAATGCAAGAAAACATGTCTGTACAGTGTTTGCTGCCTACTGGATAATACAAATGGATGAATGCAAGAAAACATGCCTGTACAGTGTTTGCTGCCTGCTGGATGATAGAAATGGATCAGTGCAAGAAAACATACCTGTACAGTGTTTGCTGCCTGCTGGATGATACAAATGGATCAGTGTAAGAAAACATGCATGTACACTGTTTGCTGCCTGCTGTATGATTGAAATGGATCAGTGTAAGAAAACATGCTTGTACTGTGTTTCCAAGATTTTTCACCCTTTCCTCCCCAACATGGACATAGAAAAGGCCCAAATGCTGTCATAAGAGTCAACTAATGAAGGCAGCATATTTGCCATGGGATGCATCCCATGATTATTTGCCAACTGAGAATGTCTTAAAAAGAATGTGATATATAAAAAAGGTTTGGACCTTGTATTTCACACCTCTTTGCCTTTATCTATTGTTTTTTTATGCATTTTGAGAGAATTTCTGCAACATATCTACCATTTATATTTTATCTCATGTTGCATATTTACTTTTGGTTGGAGAGTTGTATCTTCTAGGTGATTTTGGCAATTATATATTTTTGCTTTTACCATTTTTTCTATCGAACATTTTCTCAGCATTATAAAGCCAGGATTGTGCTGATATGCCATTAATCCTATACATCCATACAAATATACAGACATATATATATTGCCTATTTTCATACAAATTGGAAAATGGCATAAAATAAAGGGAGGTGTAAGATCAAGGTTCGCCAGCCGTATTTACATATATGTGTTATGTACATCACCTTGTCTAATGGTAAGCATTTAGCCTGTGATACGTGTAATTTCCTTTCTTCACACACAGCCAAACTTCATAAATAAAATGCTGCATAAATATTTGAATACAAAATAGAAATTTATTTGGTTTTCTCATGCAGTTATGGTAATCTAGTTTTCAGCACCATGTCAGTAAAGACCATGCTCTGTATGTAAGATTTCATGAACAATGGGTTTGAAGTGACTGACTGAAAATAAGACATAGACAAACCACTTTGAAAAAAAATCTAGATCAACAAAGAATGGAACTTGCAGAAGCAAATTGTTAAGATCAGGAATTTTGCATGATTATAAAATATTTGATACTGGGATAAGGGTCTTTTCACTGACTGAGATACAATTTTGGTCTCTAAAAGTCAATTTAAATGAATTCCTACATTTCAATGTAACATTTTTATCAAAGATGTTAAAGAAGAAAGTTCTTAATTTGAAACAAATATTATTTTATTCACTAGACTTCAAAGCAACTAAACCATTTATCAAGGCATCTTAAACTATTGTGAAACTTCTCAAGATTGAAAGTCCTCAGGACCAAAGAAATTTTTTTATTCTGAGGGATTTTAGTTAATTGTGGTTCTCTATTTTCACCAATGAATGAGATATGATCAGTGTACTTTCACAAATGTTTATATGTTTACAAAAAACATCCATAGCTAGTCAAATGTAAGTGCAGACATCTGAGAATATTATGATTTAATTCACTGCATCCATGTGTTTCTTTGTTGTGTTTTGTTTTACTGTGCATGACTTTAAGCTGCATAAAGACCCCTGGCTGATCACATGCTCTCATTCAATTTCAGCTTTATGAGTATTTCATTTAGGTATAGATTAACATCTTGGAACTGAACATTTCACTTGGTTTAACTTTTCAGAGAAGATAGGTTTCAGTTTACTGAGTTAATGCTACTGAAATTAAAGGACTTGGTTAATTCAGGATTTGGTATTGAGAGGTTTCACTATATTTTCATATTATTCAGGCATAAGTCTGCAAAAGTACAGAAGATTATCAAGTACATTTAAATGTACAGTATGTCACATGAGCTGCATATCACTTACAAAAAATACTTTCATCTGCATTATTAGATGGACACTTTTGATGATGATTTTGGTTTTCATGCAATTGGATAATTTTCTTTAAACAAGACAGCTTTTTGTTGCACACTCCCCAAAAATTAGACACATTTGCATGTATGTACATACATATGTTCATATGTATGTATGCACGTATGTATGTATGTATGTATGTATGTATGTATGTATGGTCTTTAACAGTGTATCAGCACAATCCACACTATTACCAAATAACAGTTAAGTTTTAAAAATGGTACAATAAAGATTGCATACAAAATTTTGAAAATTGGTACCCTAGAAATCTGGATCATATGCATTCAAGATTAGCCTCCTGCCCCCCCCTCCCCCAGCATGTCACGCAGGTCATGTGATGGCGTACGTATTGAATTGTTCTCAGGCATGGAATTAAAGAAGCATTAGCAATTTATTCAAGTACTTGAAAATCTGTAGCATTTTTTTTTGTCATTATTCTGAAACCACTTAAAGGAATTTAATTTTAAGAATTTTCATAAAGATCAGTCTGCTGCTTTCATTTGTAATTAACATTTAAAGATCAATCTTTCCTTCAGTCACAACAAATTTTGGAAATACAGTTTTGTATCTGTAAATATCAGATCAATATTACCCAAAAAAGAAAGAGGGAGAGAATTTATAGGAATTCATGACAAGTCCATTTCATCCTCCTTTTGTTTTTCTTAATTACTGAGTGAGTACTGAAATCATCTCAGATATATTCTTAAGAAACTCCTATATACCAAATTTGGTTAACACAAATGTTTCCTTATATGTTTGAATAAATATGCTCCCAAAATAAGCACAGTACAAAAATCTGTATCATGACTTTTGACCATGGAACTGATGTCATGGATAGAAAAAAGGAGTATATATCACACAGAACACCATCACGACAATCCCATATGCTCAGTGTGGTTTAATCCATTGTTGTTTGAACACTAGTTGTGCCCGAGACATAACCTGGAAACTTTTGAGACAAGATAACCCAGCTTCTCCTACATACTGGCTACATACTTAAAATTTGTTCCAATAATGTTGTTTTAACACTAATCAAACTGGCCAACTCTATACAGTGACCAAAACAGCCAAAGATTTTGGTCCCAACAGTTTCAGGAAGTTCTAATATCAATTTACTCAGTATACAAAGACAAACAGACATGTGCATATTAGGCATGACATGGGATGTGGAAGTATCAAGCAGTATAACTTAAAAACTTTTGAGATCTCGTAAAGGGGTGTTAACTTACGGGGTGGGGCTGAATGTAACCGAGACAATGGCATGGATATGTAGCCCTAATACAGAATTCTAGTTATCCCCATGCTTTTATATAAAATGCTGGGATACTGTGAAACCCTCTGTCTGCCTGTCTATCTGTCCATTACTATATATAAATTGCTGCCTGAAAATTCATTAAACTTGGTACAGTACTCCCTCATTATACTGCTGTCCATGGCAGCCATAGAGTATACCGCATTATAATTTTATCACCACTTAATGAAATATAATCCATGACCATACTTGCCGTATAATAAGAACTGTGTTATAATGAAGGGTCTTATAGTGAGGGAGTATCGTAGTTATCTGACCCATACGATACAGTGGGGTTAATTTTTTGCTCCTCCCCTTGAGTCTTTGGGTGAGGATTAAAGGTTAAATGTAAAAACAAAATTGAATTGCAGTGACATTTTTGAGTATTTATTGCATTTGGGGTTAAGGCCCTTTGGTCACAGTCCCAGGGAGGGTCAGGGGTTTAATGTGTAATGAAAACACTGATTGCCATGGTGAGCCATTGACATAGATCAAGATTGCTTTGCAGTTTGTGCATTTGTCAACATCCTCCCCCACTAATATTATCACATTCTTGTGGCAGTCTGTGCATTTGTTAACAGCCACCCCCACTATTATTTTCCAATTCTCGTGGCAGTTTGTGGATTTGTCAACAACCACCCCCACTAATATTTTCATATTCTTGTGGCAGTCTGTGCATTTGTCAGCAGCCACTCCCACTATTATTATCAGATTCTTGTGGCAATTTGTGCATTCGTCAACAACCACCCCCACTAATATTATCACATTCTTGAGGCAGTGTGTGCATTTGTTAACAGCCACCCCCACTATTATTTTCCAATTCTTGTGGCAGTTTGTGCATTTGTCAACAACCACCCCCACTAATATTTTCATATTCTTGTGGCAGTCTGAGCATTTGTCAACAGCCACTCCCACTATTATTATCAGATTCTTGTGGCAATTTGTACATTCGTCAACAGCCACTCCCACCATTATTTTCAGACTCTTGTTGCAGTCTGTGCATTTGTCAGCAGTCACCTCAACCATTATTATCAAATTTGTATGATTAGTCTGTGCATTTGTCAAGAGCCACCCCCACTATTATTGTCAAATTCTTGTGGCAGTTTACCTCAGTCTGTATTTTACTTTGCAATAGTTTAAATGTAATTTTTTTTCATCTTTACCCCATTAATATAATGTATAGCAGAACAGGCTTGGAGTGTCAACTCAGATAGTTTAAGTGGTAGAGCATCTGGTCAGTGTTAGAGGTCCCAGATTTAAGCCCCAGTCTAATCACAAGTATTTGCCTTGTTAGATTTAGCACTACAAGCAGGATTCTATTAGTATACCTGCAAAAGGAGCTGGCTATCCTGGAAAACAAAGGAGAATTAAGAATGACATAAGGATGAACTTAAGGCAAGGAAGAACATAAAGCAGAATTGGCTGGAAGTGTTGGCTTAAATACCTCTAGTAGTTCATCACTTGTCTAGTGTTCACTATGCACAGGCAGAACTAGGTTCAAGCCCCAGTCCAGCATTTTTTCTTTTTGTTGCCCTGATGAATAAAGTATCACTAAATCTCCTCCAAAATACTGTGCACCTAAATACAACCTAGAAAAATTGGAGTTCTTTTTCTTTTTTTTTCAGTTGTGGGTGGGTGGGTGTGATTCCAACAACTTTAAAGAGGTTTGGAATTGCTTTTGCTAAAGTATTGCAAAGGACAGAGCTTTTAGTGACTATGAAAAGCATCTTCAGAATGTTGGTTTGTTGTATTTTACATGCAAAAATACATTTTCATGTTTATGCCAATTAATTTTGTTTGTGCTGAATTTACACTGTTTAGACAATTCCTCTTCCTGCTGCTGTTGTTGTTGTTGTCGTGCAACTGCTAACGTAAACACAAGGGCTTTCTCTTTGGATTCTCAGAGAATTCTGTTATCTCTTTAAAGTTTATTTCTAATTTTCTGCAGTTTAATTTTTATTCTTAAAGGCAGTGGTCATTTACACTATCATAGTGTAACTTGTTTTAAAAGCCTCTGTACACGACTATTATGTCAAATGATTTTCGTAAGCCTATATACATAACTGGAGTTAATACTGACATGATAGGCAATGTTCTTGAATATGATTTCCATAGGTGATACATAAAAATAAATGCAATTTCACAAGTACCTTGTCTTACAAACAGTGAGGGTGAATATATCATGAATATATCCTTTTGATTTAGTTACATGATAGCTATGTACCCATTTTAAATCTTAAACATTAGACACCTGTCATATGTATTGCTTATAAGTTTTGTGAACAAAGGTCATGTTATTTAACTACATAGGACAGTCTTCAATATAGCCTATTAAATGAGCCTACATGACCGCTGTGTATCTGTTTTCATTTGGTTATGTACATGATGATTGTATATACAGACTTGCCCATTCTTAAAACATTCAGTGGAGTGAGCTGTGTCATGATATGGGGCAAGCTATTCCACACAGTCCATAATTGCAGTGCACTGCATTTATCGTGAAAATCATGTTTATCTATAGTCATTCACTATTTATTTTGCAACATTTTCCGTATTTTATGGCAGCACAAGTGGAGTAGTGACTTTCAAACAGACTTTTACAGGTGTTTTTATGCGTGTTATTAAGCAGCATGCTAAATACCAGGACGGTGTTGGACAAATCTGCGCTGAACCACAGGTATCTGACACAAGCTTATTATTAAAATGACTCATTCATAGAAACAGTATGCGTAGAATAAAGACATCAGGTAAAAAAAACATTCTAATACATGGCCCCTTAGGTACATATATAATAAGAGATTTATTATTATATATTTTTGTATAATTTTGTACAGCAGGGCTGAGCAAATATTTTTTTTAACCACTAGTCCAGGACAAGTGGTTTCAGAAAATTCACTAGTCCCACCTTACTCTTCACTAGTCCCGCCTTACTTTTCACTGGTCCCAAAATGGTCATCACTTGCCCAGATTTGATGAGATGTATGTACTTAATCCATAGAAAAAACAAACGAAATAATATACAACATAATTATTTCTTAAAAGAATTTAATTGTTCAAAAACATTGGTTGTTATACATTTGGCTTCTTCAGGTTCATGTATATGTCTGCCACCTGCACCAGCACTCAGCCAGCAGTTGATAGCTGTGTCTGGGTTGAAGTCCTCAAGCTCTGGTCCATTTGCAGAAATGTTCATTAGCATTTGTAAACTCTTTTGGTTTAAGGAATTCCTTAAAGAAGTCTTGATTAAGTTCATTGAACTAAATCCTCGTTTACACTCAGCAGTGGATGGGCTTATAATAAATATGATTTCTAATAGTTTGCATAATTGACTGAGACTAGGTGGAGTATTCACTAAGAGTGTTCCAAGAATTCTCTGTCTCTTAGTAGTGTAATATTTGACATTTTTTGCCATCACAGATTGTTGCTTATGTCTCTTTGGAGAAATAGCTACCGCACACTCAGTATCAGTCTTACGTTTTATCCCTCCACTTTCAAACAAATTTTCCTTCTTCGAATCGCCGTTATTACCTTCCTTGCGAAAATAATTTAGCAAACTCATTTTATCCACAGAGTAACTATCAGCTTGCTTGACAACTACTTCTAAAGTGATCATAACATACATTTTCTCTTTTAAATACGAACATAGACAGCTCATTAATTAGCGTAATTGTTTCGCTTCAAACGCAAGATTGCACGAGGAAGTTAATCATCTGTATAATCAATTAAAAATTAAAGAATCATTACTGTCATTTAATCAGTTCATAAAAGAAACCAACACTGATGTCGGTACAGTACCTTTCATTAATTTAATTACACTGACTCGCTGGATTAAAATCATAGTAAGCCGCTCGTTATAATCTGGCTTGTGTAAACTCAATGCAACAAAGCCGCTTAAAACACTACTAAGTGATCATACTGGCTTTCTTTTGTTTGACGTGTTTTGATTTGCCGATAATTTGGTTGCTTAGCCCAATATGCAGTCAATCGGTAACAGGATGTAAATGTATACACGAAGAGGGGTAGAATCAAATATCCAGTACGCCTGGAGAGCATGATTGGCCAAATAAAGGTAGATATAGTGATTAAAGCACGAAAATAAGGACTAGCCCGACTTTTTTAAAAAGCACTTGTCCCGGACTAGCGACTTGGAAAATTTTACTTGCCCGACATCAAAAATGACTAGTCCGGGACGTCGGGCTATGGAATTTGCTCAGCCCTGTACAGTTTCATGATTTTCACCAATTTTGTATAATCTTACGTCTGGTACCTGTGATTTGAACATAATAAAGTTATCGGAGGGGGCGAAACTGGACAACTGACCACCCGGGACTACTGACCTCCAAAAAAAAGGATGACTGACCTCCTGCCAAAAGATGATCGACCACCTGAGACTACTGACCCCCTAAGGACGACTGACCTCCTACACCCAGGATACTATCAGAAAAATATTAGTCATAGTTACAAAGATTTGAAAGTCAGGGCGGGGCAAGTTGGATTGGTAGAAAATAAGTCAGCTTTTTTATTTTCCATATTTACTGATTTTAAAGACCCCCCCCCCAAAAGGACTGACTTCATACATTATAGTGATAAAGTCTCATTTAATTTAACAATCATATAAAGATTATATTATGTATCTGAAAAATGTTAAGTTAAATTAAATATTTTAAAGCATTAGTGTCTCTTCTAAACTAGTATATCCAAGTGTTTTCTTAATTAACATCAAAACGCCCAGATGACAGTTTACTACATCTTTTCATTAACTCCTTTGGAGTGATGTCTCCATTCGCAAATTCCGCCCATGCCTGATGGATAAGTCAATACAAACTGCTTGCAAGTTTTGCATTGTTGACACATTACGATGCCATTTGACAAGAACTCACAGATGTGTTCAACATCAATGACTTCGTCGTACAATCGATGCACCAGCTTGTAGAAGTTGAGACCGGCACTGTTGGTGGCTAAATTCAATCTATGGTGCCAGCCCTCCTCATCGTTATTTGTGTGAAAGGGCTGTTCATACACACTCCAAGATTGAATGCGGAAGACTGAATTGTGGATCCATTGAGAAGAGGAACTTGTTTCAGATTTACCCCATCTGATGTAATAAAGGCGTGTATACTGAATAATTTATGGAATGGTTTACGAACCACCTTGAATGACATACATGACCTGCGATTCCAACAGTGAAGATGTCGCCATGCTGGGTGACCCTTGCCTTGCACTGGGCACTATTTCTTTTCGAACAACGCCAGAATGCGACTCCTTCTTGTTTACCTTTCTTTAGCAGAACATACATATATCCAACCGAATTAACTAATAGTGCACCTTTTCTCTCACTTGCACCGTTCACTATCTTCCATGTTGCTTCATATTCTACTTCCATGTCGTCAGCTTCTACCTCCATGCTGTGGCTTGATTCCTCTATAACAGATTCTTGATAATTAACTGGTGCTTTAAATTCAGATATTCGACTAAAGGATCTTGAAGATCAGAATTGTTAGGAGCTGAAGTTTCCATAGCAGATGGTTGATCTTCCACAGCAGATGGTTGAGCATCCATGCCCGATGGTTGTTGAATGGACGTTGTCAAACCTGACAGTTGTAGAGTAAAATGTCCTAGATTGTGATTTTCCAAAATCAAATGATCTTCTTGAACTTTCAAACTGAGGTTGTCGGACTGATATGTCGTCTACACTGCATTCAGAGCAGAACCATACAAATTCTTTTTGCTTCTTCAATTTTCTAAACTCATCTTGAGAGATTCCTGTACCACATGTTCTATGACACCACCTACTACATCCATCACACAACAGACCATGCTGCCGTTCTCCTACTCTTCTATCACATGTCAAACATAAATCTAAATTATTAACCTTATCCATGATTGATTTGTTAGATTTTGTTAAAATATGTTTAATTTTTTCTTTTTATACCCAAATGACAATAACATAATACATTAATACTTTAAAATGTTTTGTTCTCTACTCACTTTTGAATTAAAGATAAAGCCAATACTTGAAGCCAGTGTAGTGAAACCATTAATTTGAAGCGATTTAAAGAAGCCATAATATATATCAACCAGTTCTACATGTTTTTCTTTTGATGAATTCTCTCTATAATTAAGCTACTAATAATGACTATTATAGTAAAACCAATACTTGAAATGAAACCATTTTTAATCTTTTATCAAATATTTATAATGATAGCTATTGAGTATGTATTAATTTTGAAGGTCAATCGTCTAAGATGACTGACCTCCTAAACTCCTTAGGATGACTGACCCCCAATATTTAGGAGGTCAGTCGACTTTTTAAATTGGAGGTCAGTAGTGCTGGGTGGTCAGTCGTCTGGTAGTCGGAGGGGGTGATAGTGAAGTCTATCAAGCACAGCAAAAACTGCAAACCATACGTCAATAGACGAAAGGGATCAGAATGATTCAGCAAAATACTTATGAAACTGAATCCTCTTACTTAGACACATTTCTCCACATCTGTCTGAATTTTGGAGCTTCTTTCGTTTAGTCAGCAATACCAAATATCGCTATTTCAGATATTTTCCTTCTGTCATGTAGAAAAACCCATCGGCTATTTTTACCCTAGTATATATCCGGTTGATCCTAATAAAACATTATAAGAAATGCAGTTGCGGGACGATTCAGACCAAACCCAACAACGGGCTTTGATCACTTTCATAAAAATAAATCGGACTTAGTGGTAAACACAAGTAAGATCATCTTTTTTTGTGTGTTTTGTTAAAGACAATTCAGACCGAAAGACAGCGAGACCGAGTTGCATGACATGTCAGCCCTGGTTCTTGTAAAAACGATTCGCAGTAACGTTAGTCACTACATCTTTGACTAAACCAAACAAAGTGAACCCAAGATGAAGTTAATACAAGGCCTTTTTGTGTATAGACTTTCGCTGGCCAGTACGTGTCACTGTACGCTTCCACCATCAGGGTACTGGTTATGTCAACTGATTATAGATGTTAGCATTAATTGTGTAAGTTATTCTCTATTTCGAATTAAATACATATGAGTATGCTTATATAGATGGTCGGTATTTGGTCAGGACAAGTATGTACAAGTTTATTGAATTATTAAATTGTCATCATATTTATGTTCAGAAACTATGAAGGAGAAGTTAGGATGTCGAACAAAAAATGTAATCTATCATCTAACAGGCACGATCATTAGGATCATTATGGAAAATTGAGACCGCGCTTACCTATCAAGGTTCCTAACCCCTAAACCTCTTCTAGATTCCCATGATTATTTGCAAACTTGTGTATCCGTGATTGTATCCCGCGTGAGCCACCGAAATATGTTACCCGAAGGTTCGCAACCCTAAGCTTGAATTCTCAGACATGTGCTATAAAACATTGCATTTTGCCTCTAGATATTCTACTGCAGTTCAGTTTTGGCTGCAGCAGTGAGACAGATCGATATAGGCAAGTGCAACGCATAAGTAATTCTATTAGAGAATCAAGTGGAATATTATATATAATGCCCTTGGCAGCAGTGGCGTACTAAGGGTAAATGGCGCCAGGGGCGACGATGATGGTCCAAAGAGCCAGAATACGAGGCTCAAATACATGTTATCAGCTGTTTTGGCTCCCCAAGATCTCTGGCGCCCGGAGCAACCGCCTCGTCCGCCCCCCCCCCCCCCCCAACCCCCCGTTAGCACGGTACAGCTTGCAAGCTCCACCGTTTGAAACACACATTATTGTGAACGAATTCGCGTCTGTAGCTAATGATGGAATTAAATTGGCCATGCAATGGTGCGTTTGTAACATCACAGAAAAGATTAGGTCGTTATCTAGCTTGAATGAGGTCCCAAAATGCTATATAATGTTTTTTAATACGCATCCGGAGCACCTTGATAAATTAAGAGCACCTTGATAAATTAACTGAGTTAGTGATCGCGTTGGAGCGAGCACGACGAAAACTCGGAAGTCGAAAACTCGGCGAAGATTATAAGCAAATGCCAGAGAAGTCATTGTATGATTTTGTGCAAGAAAAATATAAGTCTCTGAAGTTAACAATATCGTCAGTGAATGAAGTCGACTTTGAAGATAGTGAAGACAATGAAACGTCCAGTGAAGAACTCGGCGAAGATTCGCAGTGAAGATCTTCGGCGATCACCGCCAAGGCGTCTGCAAGGGGCAAATCAATTAGAGACGTGCCTCCAGCATATAGTATAGGAATGACATCTACACTCACTAACCTTCTAAAGTATAGAAATTAATGTACAACGCCGCAGAAACGGACCAGCGCAGTAATTGGGGAAATTTTCCAAAGCCGTTTCCAGTTCCGATGGATCAAAAACCAAAGCTGAGATATACAAGCACTCCAAGACATTTGATATTGTTGGATACAAACATACAAAGTGTGGCAAAGTCTGGCCGTATTCGAGTTGGTGCAATGCTTGATGATTGGTCATTTGAGCTCATTTGGGCCGAGACCGACTTATCTAGTTTTGCAAATGAATTTTATGATGATTTTAAACAGGGCAAGCCTGTTTATTTACAAAAACCCGATTTACAGTTTCGAATTACCATAAAACAAAAATATTGTAAGATGCTTTATGGCCGTGAAATTCCAACCTATCATCTAGATTATTGCCTCATTATCCATGTGCTACCGTATACACAGGAGGAAATAAAACAAAGACGACGGCAAGAAGCACCAGAAATTCAATTAAATAATCTCGCGTACATATAGGAAGTTAGATGGCATTGGGACTCAATAGATGCAAGGGCGTTTGTCTTAAATGTGGCACCGGAGTTCAATTGCATAATAAGCTTTGTAGACTATGCAGATCCGTAACTGAATATTATTGCGAGCGGCGGCGAACTCTTGCAAACAATACTGTTTATTCCTCTTAGGTCACTAATGTCACAAGTGAGGAGTACAAAGTATATAAAAAGTAGATAAACATGCGTTTAACATAGATATAATTTTTTTTTACAGGGGACTAATGATGTAGTTATAAGCATAGTATGTTAAATAAAGTGTTCTAGACAAGAGAGTTAGATGGTTGTTCCAACATTATTCATCTGGTAATAAAAAGATTTAAACATCATGCCAAATTTTTTTATAGTTCGCATATTACTCAGTGCATTCTTGTTTTAGATTTGAGCTGTTATATAAAAGAAGATGTACGCATATCAAACCATGATATTACGTACCACTGTTATATAAAACAAGACATAAGCAATATGACACATGATATTACATACATGGTTATTACAGAGCTTGCATTTAACATACAATTTTGGCATTTCATAAATTATTAATCATACAAGTGTAATTCAGCCCACACAAAAATATATTTTCCATGTTAACTGAATTTCGACATGATAACTCTAATACATTTAAATGATATATGGGGCTTTCATATTCCGTTGCGCAGCTGTAAATTTCAAAATATTCTTGCCAGGTTCCTGCATAATCGTACGCTGCATCTTCTCGCTGAGTCTCAAGCAGTAAAATCCAAAGTCTTCAAGCAGTTGTTGGGTGCTAAATACATGCAAGAAGCGTCGATATGGAAATTGCCTCGTCTTATGCTTGCTGCGGACTTTGAATGCCTAAACGTTCCCGTGGAAGCTTCAACCCCCGCGGTTGCAGAATCAAATACGACGAAAGTTGCCAAACAAGTCCCATGTATGTTTTGCTACACCGTTGTCCGATGTGACGCAAAAACTGAGCCGCCAATGTCATATCGCGGCAAAGACTCGGTTGAAGTGGTTATTAAATCGCATGAGCTTATAGCGAAATGGATCCGAGAACAGCTTTCCTCGCCGGCAGAAATGATTATGACCAACGATGACATTCGCGAGTTTTCCGTTACGACTCATTGTTAAATCTGTGATGGTCCCTTTGGGACCGACGAAACAAAAGATCGTGATCACTGTCACATCACTTGCGCGTTCAGAGGAGTTACACACAGCGCATGCAAACTACAGTTGCGAATTTATTGTAAAAAATAAGAATTTCGGTTGTGCTTCATAACCCGAGAGGGTAAGATGGCCACTTAATCAAGCAAGGAATCGCAAAGGCATCGAACGCTAAAAAAAGTGTCATTCTCAACAACATGGACAAATATATGACGTTTTGGCTGGACCAGATACAGTTCATTGACTTGATGCAGTTTTTCAATTCCAGCCTGTATAAACTCGCTAACAACATTTCCGCGGGAGGATGCGACCGCTTTACGATTACTCGTCGATACGGCGGCGCTGAAACTGAAAGTTCCATGAAGTTGCTTACTCGAAAAGGAATTTATCCCTATGAGTACATGAACGACTGAGATAAGTTTTCTGAAACTCAGTTGCCGCCAAATGAGGCCTTCTATTCGTCGCTGTCTCGCGAAGGCATTTACGCTGACGACTACGCGCACGCGAACAATGTCTAGTTTGGTTGCCAAAATCTCGGTGACTACCACGACCTGTATTTGTGCACTGATGTGTTGCTGATCGCGGATGTCTTTGAAGGTTTCCGTGATACCGCCATGCGCGTGTACAAGCTCGACCCCAGGCATTACTTCTCATCATCGGGAATGGCTTGGGATGCACTGCTGTAGAAAACCAAGATCGAGTTGGAACCGCTCACAGACATTGACCAACATTTGTTTATCGAATGTGGTAACTACGGAGGAATTTCCATGGTGAGTCACTTTTACAACCCATGCGTGAACGGATACGACTAGAACAAACCAAACAGTTACATCATGTTTCTTTATGCCAACATCCTGTAAAGGTGGCGATGATGCAACCGACGCACGTAGGCGAGTTTTGTATCGGTGGATCCCGCGGACATGGATGCCCACAAACACATACGTGACTACGACAACAACAGCGAACATGGATACTTTTTCTAAGTCGACTTGGAATACTCCGACGAGCTTCACCGCGCCCATAATGATTATCCACTGGTCCCATGCCCGTTGTCGGTTTCGCGCGAGTGGTTGTCGCCGTACCAGTGTACCCTCTTGGAGGGTTCAGGGGCAGATTTGTCGAATGCACCAAGAAGGTTCCGCATCTGCGCCCGAAGCTCAACTAGGTCGGCCACGTACGAAACCCGCAGTTGTATCTTCGGTTGGGACCGCGTGTGCGTAAAGTTCATTTGGTGC
Source organism: Margaritifera margaritifera (assembly GCA_029931535.1). Taxonomy (NCBI): domain Eukaryota; kingdom Metazoa; phylum Mollusca; class Bivalvia; order Unionida; family Margaritiferidae; genus Margaritifera; species Margaritifera margaritifera. The sequence continues at coordinate 763,992 of JAQPZY010001017.1, read as the reverse complement.
TGCTATTTCGTCAGCGCACGTGGATGGTCCATTACATTCAGATGCATACGGACCTACGAACGGAAACGAATTCGCGTCGACCTTGTCCGGGACAGTGATCAAAATAAACTTCACAGGTTAATTGCCAACCCGGCATTTGAGTCATGTAAAATGTGCAGTAGCGGATTGGTAGCAGTGCACAGCAAGAAAGCCAAGCTGAAATCGACGAAACCCATTTACGTTGGCGAGTCCATGTCGGATCTGGCAAAGCTGCTCCAGTACGAGTTTTATTACGATGAGATCAAGCCGATGTATTGCGACAGCATTAAGATGCTTCACATGGATACAGACTCGTTATTGATGAACATCACCACCAATGGCATCTACGCGGACATGGGCGCGACATCACTTGCCCGCGAATTTAACACCAGCGAGTTCCCGAAGAACTATCCGCTGTTCAGCAACGCCGACAATAAAGTAGTGGAGAAATTCAAGGACGAGTGCGCGGGAAAACCCATTTAGGAATTCGTGGGACTGGGCCCAAAAATATACTCGATTGTGGTTGGCTCTGGTCTCCCCGGTCGACAGCAAACGGTCTCACCGGAGAATCCGGCAAGAACAGTAAGAGAACCAAAAGAGTTCCTCGGGTTTAGTCGCAAAAGATCTCAAACAGGACATATACGTGGAATGTCTTGAGCAACGACGTGCATTCATGCACGCGTCAAATCTTATTCGCTCGAAGAAACCTCACATAGACGTATATCGTTGCATCGAGATAGGTTTGTCTCCGCTGGATACCAAGAGGTGGATTTTCCCTGATGGAAGTACCACTTACTCGTACGGGCATTGCGAGATCCCAAAATAGACCTTGGCGTTAATTCCGTATTTGCCGTAATGACTTGTAATTCCTCTCGCACAAATGCCCTACTCGGTGCTGGCGGCGCTAGATGGTAGCGCCTTGACTGCCCTGGAATAAACATTCGGTCTGAGATCGTAAACACATCCACGGACCATATTGGCTCAGTAGCACGACGTTGTTCGCCTTCTAGCTCCCCTGGGGCATACATGTACCGAACCAGATTGTTTTCGATTAAGTCTAACGATGGAGACTGCGGACGGAGAGCATCTCGTGAGACCTCTTCGCGCTTTCGAATTAAAATTGTCTGCCGAATTGCCGCAGATAGTGTTCTACCAGTCGCACGTGTAATTTCGTTATTCAGCACTGTTAAAACCGAGCGACGACGCCTTACCTACTCTTGGGACCGATCGTGGATTAACAATTCCTGCGCGTACTGATGTCCAAATAATTGTTCAGCAGGTTTACCCTCAAATCATTCCACAATGGTATGATCGTGATGAATGCCGGCATGCCCACGACGAACCCGCACATAGTGTTTTGCCAACAGCGCAACAACAGCTCCGAGAACATTTTTCCCCGAACACACCTGCAGAAGTTTAGGCCATGTTAGCGGCCCACGTGCATAGATGGCTCGGCTTCCTGGTATCTTCTAGCAACTTCCACAACGGTTAGTGCATATTTATATGTACGTAGACGACTCTGTCGTCCGCATCCCTTACCATGTGAGAGAAACAAGATGTCAGCCTGGTGAACTTCGTTGTGTGTCAAAACATCAAACCATGGGAAATTTTCTTCAGGGCGGGTATAAAAATCTGCCACAACGCTAGTTGTAACTTTCCAACGGCTGCTACGCCTTATCAATAACCGTGGGGACTTTAGTACTTAGTATATGGCGGACAAAGTCCGCTCAACAGTCAAGTTCAGTCTTGACCTTCATGCCTCCTTTAAAAATCCATCTGGTGATTCTTTCTCCGAATGTAGAATTAATCGCATTCAAGCCATGGATGAGATCCACGTCAGCTTTTTGATGCATACGGATATCGGTTGATGCTTTATATGCGAGATCATGTCGGTAAAATTCAGTATCGACGCGGTTTATAGGTTCTACTCCGGGATTCGTTCGGTTAATGGAATCCAGTAGTACATCTAGCCGTGTTCCAGGCCCGCAGTAATTGTGCCTGGATCCTAGAGGGATGCAAATGTGTTTTTTACCTGTATATTTACTCCACGATACCCCAGGTAGTTTTGTTAATGCAGCAGCGATATCACCGCCAAGTTTTATTTTTTTTAAATTTATTTTTCTGGACCCTGCACGTCCACGTCTTTACCCCCTGGACCTTGAAGGTCCGACAAATGTTAAGTTCTCCGTTCCACACCGGGAACAAGTTCCCGCGGTTTCGGCTCATATTATTTTCGAGGGGTCGACACAAGAACGGAGACGTGATCTATGTGACCCAACGATACGCACACGTGACCAAAATGATCCGGGGCAACTGCAGCATGTTGATGATATTTCGTGGGGTTGACGCACATGGTCTCGCAAACATTCATTGGACCTGGTGTGACGTGGAAAAGAACGAAGTAAGAGGATCTTTTGCAAACGTCACGCTGAATTGTTTGTGGGGAAAGCTTGCTCAACGTCCAATATTTTCAAAGACAGAATACTTGGTAGATCCAGATCGATACTTTCAACTCGTTGACGATACAGGAAAACTCATTAAACATGTGGAAATCATGCGTGAAGATTTTTTTGTGAATTGCGAAGAAGAAATTTGGGAGTTTGCATCACCTCACAAGTGTGTTAATATCATCAATGCAGCGTGCGTGACAGCCAATTCCCTTTAAAAATTGTATTCCCTCTTGGAACCTTCAGGAGATGGAGTCCTAACAAATTACGGCTACCAGTACCGAGACCAACAATGAGAACTTCATACCAAATGTAAAGTAAAAGGACTGATACTGAACTATCGTTCCAGTCAAGGGGTCAACTTTAACGTCTAAAAAGATGCTTTAGAGTCAATAAAAGATCAACACTTTCACGTAATTGTGCGCTACAAGATCTCCAAGTCGTCAATCGACCTTGGAAAAAGTATATCAGATCGTCAATCAGAAATGAGTGCGACTTCCCGATTAAAACATGTTACCGTACGGATACCGAGCTCCAGTAGAAAAAAAGTTTCAAGACAGAAAGATCATTTTGAGTACAGACACTGACCGAGAATGATAAATTCGACACAACAACAGCCACTGCAGATTCCAAGTTCAAAGAATATAAATTTCCTGCAGTCTTGCCTGATTGATGTGCATTTGAAAGTTGATTCCAGACGCTCAAAAAAAAAAAAAAAGCAAATGGCCTGAATAGATGGATGGGTTACCCATTCTCAACTCTTTAGGCAGAGCAGGATTTGTCTACTTGGGACGAGGAAGCCAAGTACAGTGCTTCGTTGTGTTGTGGCGATCTGTATGGACTATAAAGATTCAGCTTTCCTGGAACATCCTAGATGGTCTCCGCGCTGTCACGACCTTTCTTTGGTTGGTCCACCGATCACAACACGTTACCATACGGACACGCTGATCTCCAGTATTAAAAGGAGAGAGAGCTGCAAGACAGAAATATCACTGTGACCAGACGCACTGACCGAGACTAATTGATTCAACACAGCAAACTTGAGCGAGAGTAATCCCGTACCCTGCGGATTTGTTTCACAATTGTTGTCAAGAAGGAGATCCAGTCACTTACATTTCACTTTCCTTGTTTTCATCTGTCTCAAACAAACACTATGAAAACATCATTCACTTCTTTTCTTTTAACTGCATTCAAAACGACTTCCGTTAAATCTCATCCTCCTACCAAATTGATTCGTGCACTCTATTTAAAAAAAAAACACAGTTGCGTTCACATTTGTTAGAAGCTAGTCTCAAAGAAGTGTTACGATGGTTTACTTTGATAGCACGTCAATTTTTACAAGACATCATTCACATTCCACAGCAAACAAAACGTTTTGTGATAAACATAAAGTATCTCTGTCACAACTGTCTGACCCAAGAGTCGATACTTAAACAAACAAAAAAAACCCCAAATAATTTTGAAACCAGGTGGAAGTGAATCGTTAGGAGGGGTCATTATTCGTTCACTTTTAAAATGGAATCATAATGCCAAAGCTAATTTTGTTCTCTCGTCAACCTGAGTTTGGATTATCTAAGAAAATGCGGCTAGTAGTCCCAAAAACGATGTAAATTTCCAATTCTGGACTGGACTGATTTGCAAAACAGTGATAAAAAAATGGTATTACCACAATAAATGCTCGTCATTCAGAGAACTATGATGGCCTTCACTCTGGAGAATCACTGAAAATTTGGCGCTTGCCATTAGTCATTAATATTTTGTGTATGATACGTTGTTTGACCATTGGCAAGCCATCACATCAATTTTCCTGCAACTTTTAGATTTAAAGATACTTAAATACTGACAGATAAATCCAAATCAAAAAGTTATTTTATGCTTTTAACGAAACATCCTAATATTTATATATCAGAGACTTTGATCATGTTGACAATATAATATATGTTGCAGTTGGCACTAAGACAAGGAAATCCCAATCAAAAGGGTTACAAGATTTCTCTTATGCGAGGCTCTGTAATATTAATCACTCCAAAACTGTAATCCCTGTTTCAGCGCCACCGTCTAAATTGCTTATTTAGCGCACACATTTGTTTATCAATTTATTTAATGAACGAATCATTGATATTATATTAATGGAAACATTCAAACATTCATATTCACCTTGTGGAATAAGGCATAGCAGAAAGTTTAGAATTTCGAAGTATCAACAACAAATTCTGACTACGAGTTTATGCCGAGGATTTCTGACCCAAGAGTGAATTTCCCTATCTCCACACCAATTAACATAATTGATTACTTTTCCCTTATTTCTGTATCCAATAATGTGCTTAGCATATATAGAGAGGATATTCTCTTTTCCCACGTTAATACCGAATATATTTCATCATTTGGTACCAAAAGGAAACGTGATATTTGAACAAGTCGCGAATCCTGGCGTTAACATATTTCATTTTTACACCACAAGATGAAACATAGGAGGTATTTACGAATAAAAAGAAAAATCTTGTATTTATCATCTATCACAGCATGGTCCCAAATTGAAGCGTTGAAGACTAAACTCACACCTTTCTTTCGTCAATTCCTAAGTTCGCCTCCACTTGAATCATAGTCATATGCTGGTCATATAAACAGGTGCGATTTAGGAAGACTGAAGGTTTGGGTGACCTAATTTATTGGAAGAAATTACAGACTTGTCATTTTATGAAATATTTTACCCCATCAAATCAAAATGTATGTCGATTGAGCGATACAACATTCAGAGTGTTCAACATTATTGACAAAGGTGTACAGGGGACATTATTTAGTAGGGAATAGAATGGTTGGCGAGTCATATATTTTCGACCAAAAATAACTTAGCTCCCATGAAAGGTAATGCATTATCTATTTATTGCTCTAACTCACAAAATACTTGTTTATTTTTTTGTTGTTCTTTTTTTCCCGCAAGTATAGTTCCTGTATAAAGATATGTTCAGACGTCGCGTGGCATGATCGGACATTTTGTATGTTAGCATGATAAAATGAAAGGATATATTTCTAGCAAGGAATATAAACAATATTTCACCAATAATTTCATATATTTCACTCTTTTCTATATAATAACAACTATTATATGATCCAATTGTAATAAATATCCTTTGGGCGATGATGATGCCAATTTCATGTCATCAAGTGCAGTCATGCCTGATAGGTTTATCGCTTATGACTTTTAATATGGGTAAACTGTATCAAAAATGTGGTAGAATGAACGAAGATAGTGTTTGAATGCAATCAGCTGCTTACCAAGTTCTGTGTGTCCTAAGTTTAATAAAATCGTACACAAAATTCCTGACCCAGACTATTGACTCACTCATACTTTGACGGCAAATGCCGCTGAACACAGGCTGAAATAAATCCCTAACTCTAATGAAGGGAAGCAAGTGTGGTTTGTATGTCAATTTAATGTAGAAATTATGTTTAATTTTGAATATATTACCTTAAATTATATGGGAAATGTATTAGTGGTCTGATCCCTCTAGCTGTGTGAGTTTTGTGTGCATCTTTAACAACTATGTGCATCTCTGCATTCGTTTAAGTGTCATTATTTGATTTATGAGAAATTACAACATAATCGATCATTTTTGGAGCAATTTTTAGCAGACTCACGAAAAAATGCAAATAATTATGGAAAACAAGCCTCAATATCTACCACTATCTGGATCAATTGTTACAATGTTTACCTCCATGTGCGATTGAAGTTTAAGTTCTAATATTCCCTCTATTGCTCATGATTATTCATTACCAATATCCATTTGAACAGTTATATTTGCACTATAGGCACAGCTAAAAACTTCCTGAGATGCATGAAATTGACATTAGGTGCAGAGTTTGTTTATGGTCATCACATTAATCGCCTTGTTATTCTGAGTTACATATTGTACCTGAATGTAACAAGGTATTTTCCCACCTCCTACATTTATTGCGTTATTGTACATCTCATCATTGAATGTCAATAATGTTTTCTATGTCACATCGCAACAAATTCACTTTTCTTTCTTCAACTCAGATCTTTTTGGATACCTTTCCTGCATGTACTCTTCTTACTAAACATGGCATGAAATTTATGAATGTATTACCTACGTTTCATGTCACATAGATTCAAACATTTATCATCTGTTATGTTGCATGGTGCTTTTTAAATGGATTAATTTCTAATTTACAACTCACCGTGTCAAGGTATTTATTGGGGTGGGTAGGTTATCTCCTCTAGTTCATTGTTTGAAAATGAGTTTTTCATCCCATAGTAACATATCTTTAAGACTAAAATGATAATTTGAAAATTGTTTTTATTAAAGGTAGGAACTGTATGAGGAGCCCTTTATCTCAGAATAAATTATCTTTGTGTGCATATCTTGTCAGCTATATTTTGGAGAAAATGTTTCTTATTTTACCTTAAGTTACTTTACTTCATGAATCAAGACATGCAAAATAGCAGACGAGTTGAATGATAATGTTTTTTTTTATGAAAGATTGAATAATGATGAATTTCTAGTTACCACCTTTGTTCGAAGTCGCTGGTATGCTGATCAACCTATATACCTTTGGTGTATTTCCTTGTGTGAAATGAAATTGTCTCCTATTATAAAAACTTTGATTTATACTTTCTGATTTTTGCATTTTCGGCACTCTAATATGACTGTGGATTTCAGTTTCAAAGTATGACTACAGTATCTGTTCTGTACTGTTAAAAGTATGGTCTGCATTGTTTACATTATTTCTTTGTATCCAGGGTAGCTCTTGTCAGTTGACAGTCTAGCCAGATTCACTTTTACCCTTAGGTTCCAGACCCCTACATTCATAAATTTCTAACGTGACAAGTGAAGCAAAGCAAACCGAAGATCTTAGCTGCCATAAACACATTTAAACATATGATTCAAGAAAACAAAAACTCTAATCAAAAACATTTTAGGCATCCAAAATATCACCTTTACACCAGAAATTGATTGAAGCAGTGGACTGTGTAATTTGATACCTCTTGTTACATAATGCCCATAGGTGCATATTTCATACATGCACAGCTAAATAGTGGACACGCAGTAAATTAAGAAAAACATGAGACACACTATTAAAATCACAACATTTATTGAGTTCTGTACATCTATAATGAATGAATATAGTAGACATTTCTTGAAATGCAACATTCATTCTTATCATCAGACGGCATTGTATACGCGTTGATTATTATCAGTTAGTGTGCTTAGTAGAATACCGTCCAAATTAGTACAACGCATACTTGGTGTCTAAAGTTGTCAAGGCAAGCACATTTTTAAACAAATGATGTTCGGTATAGGTATCGGACCACTAGCTATCTTACGCCAGAGAATCAGTCTCCTGGTGAGAATAAAAAATAGAGTACTAAATGTTTTTTGAGATGAACCCATTGGCTTGTAAATGGATTAAGTTTTTTTTTCCATTATTAATTTCACAAACTTCAGTGTGTGTACTATAGTTGACAGCGACATATTTGCTTTTATTTTGATATCCTGTATTTAATTTTCTACTGACTAAATATCATATGAGCTTCTGGTGTGAGTCTATGTTATTAAGTGCAGACAAGAGTGTTTAACAACACGAGGATCAAGAAAATCCGCGGAACATGTTTTTTCAAGGCGTCAAAAATTTTCCAAATAACGAAAGTATGACTAGTTTCTATGCCATTTTAATGCAGGAATTAGTTTTCTATTTTAATATATTAACGTTAACGGAAATTAAATAGTGGTCCTATTCCTATATCATGCCAAACCTTGTTTTGTATAGTAAAATTAATTATGGTATCATTTTATTTTTATTTTTCTAAACAAATTAAAGTATTGATTGACTCATTTCTTTAGAGAATTTTTTAAAACTTGTGTAATGGTATTTAGTTTGGGATTCAATTCTGGAAAGGGAACACGGTTGTTTCCTTTATTTTCATTTTTTGTTAAGAACTTCAAATATTGACAATCTTAAAATTCTACCTGTGAACTAAAATCTATTGCTACAAATTATTTGGACAAAGTAATTTTTAAAGAAAAACAGAAAGGAAACAAAACATAGAGAAATATGATTCATTGGCAGTAAGTTGCAAGACTGAAACTTACCTTAAATCTTGTACGGAAGAAAATAAGACGGGATGAACAGATAACTCTAACGGAACAATATTTCATAACGATTCACAAAGTAGAAGTTAGCAAAAAACTTTTACGATTCAACACTAAAGTGACACTAAAGTCCAGATGTAAACAGTATGAAAGCCCTTCAGCATACCGCAACATTTCATGTAGCACAGGCAGGGACAGGGTAGTTTTAAATTGGATAAAAACAATTTGATGAAATAAACTTCTCACTGATGTGTTTGGCTACAACGCCTTGAACAATTAAGCTTATATTCTTTTCTGTAGGAAGATCGAAACGAGAGTACTCAAATACATTATACATCGTATATGTCGAACGACTATGATACACCATGAATATTCGTAAAAATGAATTAACTTTAGTTTCAACTTTCTTACAATCACAATGTCGTACCCAAGCCTGTTTATGCTAAAACTTGAAAGATTATCATTTTAGTTTAGCCATTGAATTGTGTTGATATAATCGACTTACTAATTACTTGTCTGGTTAAACAAATGACCTTTAACCTCAAATAATTAAACTTCATTTGAACGAAAAGTCTCAATCAATACGAAAAATGACAAGAACAGAAACAAAATCATATATTTAATGGGCGCATTGCGATGTGTGTGCGTGTGTGTGTGTGTGTACACGTTAAGCAAGATATCACGGATTCCAATAAATGGATTATAATTCTATATTAATCCACTAGTAGAACTTGCAAGACAAAAAATGAAAAGCTTAATGACTATTTTACACTGAAAATTGAATAGATTAATCAAGGATGATTACTGAAGAAGTGCAGAATATATTGGGGCAAAAATATAGGGACTGAAATTAAAAACTAATTGAATAATATTATATACTGTAAAATCCGGAAATATTCTTTGTTTGGGACCAAACAGACGATTTCGTACGTATACAATAGTGTGGGTCACAATGTTTACTGTAACAACCAATACAACAATACTATTGTCATGGTGGATTTTATTTCGTGGATATTCGTTACCCCAGGAAACAAACGAAATTAAATCCTCTAGTAATATTTTTCATTTTACAGTATATGCCACAAGCTACTTGTAATCAGTTTTATAAATGTAATATCAAATAAATACGAGTGTGAGATGCTCAACAAAACAACGTTACAATATTACTTAAACAAATTTAATTTTACCTTTTGGATGTACTTTTCGAAATAACTTGTATTAACCCTTACGGTATAAATGCTGACATTGTCATTGATACAGATATTGTTATCACCAGTCAAGCGTATCAATCCTAAATAACAATTACGAAATACTTGGGCATATACAGGAATATTTTTGTAACTAGATAAGACCTAAAATCATTTACAATCTTAATATCATAATTTGTGTGAAATGAAAAATCACATCTTTAAAATACAGGCTTGGTTTCCTTGTCTGAAAAAAAATGTGGTAGTGAGGTTACACATCATGACAGGACTTGTCTGGTTGCAAAGCACGTGCTGTCCCTGGTCATGCGTGTATTGAATTAATGGTCATTTACGATCATTACGCCCGACTGGTTTCATAAATAGATATAAGTATTGAAAATGCAAAACGCAAAACTAAGCAAACAATTAACATAATTTCGACGAGGAAATGTTGTCAATTTCCGTTGTTTTTGTTGAGTATATTTATCACTTAACATTAAGGATTTTGCATTACTCAAAGAAGTTGATATGTGAGTATGCTGGGTGTAATGTCTCACTGTAGTATGAATTGCATGACTTAGACACAAGATGTTAGTAAAGGTGGAAGCAATGTGATACAAATGAGTTTTGACTACAATCAGACAGCGATATATGTACAACTTAAACTTTACAATGGATCAGTCAATTATAAAGTATGTTTTAAATATTAATGTGGTAAACATTAACATGATTGTTCAATTGTAGGTTAATTTTACCTACAATGAAATACTCAACGTTCGTTTCTCTGCCGAGTAGCATAGGATAAGCCACAGCTGTCTCCTTAATGTGAAACAGTTAGTGACTCCTACTTTTGTTAAGATATGTCAGTCATTTGTTTTATAAAGATGAGCAAAAATATTGATGCCGGCAGTAATGATAGACTTGGGTAAAGCTCTGCCGTTATCTCAAGCTTCTACTGTACTCTTAGCGATAACCTATCGATATTTTGAGGGGCCTACTATAATGCAGAGTTATTACATACAAGGAAGAGTTAGTGTATATGATTGGAAGTATTCTGCTACTCATTTGCAAAGTTACAACCAAACGAATGCTAAATATTAGGGCTATTGTATATTATGTTTGCGTAGGTAATGTACAATAGTGAAAATACAATAGAAATTTCAAACTATTCGTGAATGATGTGAGGAGAATATAGGATACACGCCTAAAAAATAAACATTCGTTCGCTTCATGAAATAATGCGTTTAGTACGAGTTCTACAATAACACCGTGCATGTACTGAAAGTGACGTGTTTTGGCGCTTTGAAAATTGTTTCACCTTTAATTGTTTTTAGTGTTTGCTTTTAAACTTGGTTATAATAAAGGATTCATGTTTAGAACGCTATCGTTCGATTTAGATACAAATGTTTTAAATATTATCCTAAACAAAAGATGATTTTGTCTAAATCTAGGGAAGCAGGTTGTATTATTTGATTCTAAGTAGCACAAAAGTGAGACACTATTAATTATTATAAATGTAAGACTCGAGACATCTCACTTGTACGTTTTGGGCTACTACTCCACAGAATGAAGATAGAAATTTCTCAATAATTATCCGTTTCATTTACTGCTCTAACAGAGTGAAGATATAAAGTTCTCTGCAATTATCCATTTCAGCGACTACTTTACAGAGTGAGGATATAAAGTTCTCAGTAATTATGCATTTCAGTCTCTATTCTTCTGTGGGAAGATAGCAATGATCTGAAATGTATTATAATGGTTTGTTTATTATCAAACCATGTTCCGTGTTTTTATATAAGATGGACTCGACCTGTTGTGTTTATTACTTCAGATGTATCTCTTGTTAGCTATCACACATCGATTATGATCCCTTGAGTAAGACGTCGCAAGGGACAGTTCTGTTGTGATAAGAAAATGGTGGTAGCAGATTGTAATTTCCAAGAAATCGACCATAAAATCTGCAAAAGGAAACAAATTATGGAAAAATAACATATTTACATAGATTGCTTAATTTCACAGATATAAATTGTACACATTACGTTTACTTTCATTTAATTTAATGATTGATTTCTGTCGAAATTTCAATCTGCTTATCATATTTTCTTATTACAATAGAACTGCAAGCTGCAAATTTATATTCAAGAAATCCTATAGCTCTCCAAGGACCTTTTTCAAACGATTGTATAGGCATATGTACCTATTAGGAATAGTCAATCTCTGAATAATGGGATGGCACGGTTCTCATGTAAATCAAATTTTAAAAGATTTACTTTTATTTTGGGCACTGTTCATAAATTGTGTACACTACTACATATTATATGTTGGTACACAACTTGATGGACACAGGCATTATATAGCACGAGACCATTGCACATGAGTTTTAGGTCATAACAGTCTTATATGTTGTACCTGTTACGACTTGAGCAGTCCCATAGGCCTGTCTACAGATCGTTACAGGTCTACAAAAGTAAAATAATGTCACTAAATAGACCTAATGAGTCAATTTGGGACGTAAACAGGTATAATGTGTGCTTTCAGGTGTACATAGCATTTTGAAACGAAACGTGCCACGATCTCGAATTGCAGATAATAGCATTGTTTGTTGGCAATAATATTAACTGTTTAGGAACCTCATTTTATCTTTTCGAACAATAAAACTGATAAGTTTGTCGGTATTGCATAGTTTTCTGTGTGGTGATTTAATCCGAACCATTTTTCTGGTCAAAAGCACCAAACCAGACTCTAGATGAAGCGTAAATATGTTAACTATATGATGGTCTTGATTCTGCTAGAAACTTTCATTCTACGGCCGATTGTATCATATGGAGAATCAGCTTGGTTGTTTGAAAAGTAATGACTCATTTAAACGCAGGTAATCATAAATCTTTTAAATTCTTTTTTTTAGCAGCTTCTATGGACTAAAAGTCTTCGTGCATTTTACATGAAAAAATTAAGAATCTGCAGCTGAATTATACAATTATATCGATAGATTCATCCATCCATCCATCTATCTATCCATCCGTAGATACATACTTGCATAGATACATACATACATACATACATACATACATACATACATACATACATACATACATACATACATACATACATACATACATACATACAAACATACATACATACATACATATGGTCATCTGGACCGTCATAAACAACATTCCTTCACATTCATAAATTATGCGCTTCCTCCTTGATTCCGATCCATTCTACTACCATGTTTGTTACTCCAGGCGTCCATAGTGTTTCTTTCTACTTTTATTTTTAGTTTTTGTTCTTTCTGGAATCTTTTTCAAGAGTTTTTGTGCTATTTGCTCTTGTTTTAGCCACCTCTGTTTTATTGGCTGCCACTTTCATTTCTTTTATTGCAGTTTTGACTCCTTGTTTTATTTGTACATTGACATGTTTTGGCATTTGATTTTTACCTGAATCGTGTTTGCCTTGACCTTTGTCACTCTTTTTATTTTTATCACGGTTTTCAGATGAGGTATTCGATAATATAATATTTATTTGTAAAGTTCTTTCATAAGCTTTTCCCATCGCGTCCCATACCTTTACCATTTCCTCTAGTTTGCCTGCACTAGATATTAAAATGGGACATATTTTTGTATTATTTTCAATACATTCCAAGCTTTTCTTAAAATTCAAAGAAATATTCCCGGAAAGTGAGATATAGGCTATGTTTTTGACCTCAGATGGTAACATTCCATAAAGGTAAACGTCATCAACCCAGAAGAATGGTGTGAAATACGCAGCCCTGTAGAGAAAAGGTATAATATCTGTAGATATAATTACACCGAACCCACTGCAATATGGTGGATAAAACTTATGTCCCCTGAAGAGATCAGAATCCACGTACCATTTACTTTTCTTGTCTCTTATAATTGGCATAGTGCCAGAGGCAATATGGTTACAAAGAATGTATCGTTTTCTACCGGAAAGTTTTGGAATATATTCACTTAGCAATTTGTATGTATCCACAACTATATCATCATCTGTCTTGACAATTATTTGAGCATTCATGCAATTCTCTGATATCCACTTGTATCCCATGACACCCTTATGTGTCATATTTCTATATGAATCAATAAAGTTCCCTTGTACAAGATCTTCGTGTTTTCTAAATTCATCCTCAATTTTTCTTTGGGTTGAGTTCTGAAGAACTTTACCCAGTATAAACAAAATCCTGATGGACCCGAGGTGATGAAAGTATGAGTTATTAGTCCACGTTTTTCTCATGCTATCACGCCTCGCAAAATGATCTGGTGCAGTGTGCACTATCACTAGAGCTGATAAATTTGCCACAGACTTGCATACATTTGGGTTTGATAACAGATATGGCGCGTCTAACGTTACCGGATATTGAGTTTGTTTATGTCGTGATTTTGAATTGCTGACTGCAGCAATTGTAATGAAACGGGATTTCAAAGATTGATTGCCATGATTAGTGACAACTTTATCAATCATGCTCTGGTGTCCAGGATTCCTTTTGATAGGTTGTTGACTATACTTTGACCATGTAAATCTGTGAAGATCAATGCGATGCGGAGGAGTAACACTGATGATCATGATTATGCTCGACATGCCCAGAAACACTGCAAATAGAAGGATGTATCGTATAAGCCACTGTGCTGTAGCCGCCGACACAGATGTGTTCAACATATTATCCATAGTGGGGACAGGAAAAACGTACTTATTATTGGACCTTTGCTTATGATCAGATCTAGACCTTTGTGAATATGTATATGTCAGTTTAGTGTCTGAAAACTCTTTTATGGTTTTGTTTCCGCTGGAAAACGTTAATATACTTTCTTTCACTTCAAATGTCTGACCGTCGTTAAATCAGATGTACGAGAAAGCTTCTGAAAAGAAAAGAACATTACTGAGTAGAATGTATTAATATGCTACATACTGTAAACTAATATATCTATTGTAAAATCCAGTCTAAACTAAAAGGCATCTCTATATAAAAGAAACACGCTCACAAAGACAATTTGTAATGAATCTGATGCAGATTGAGAATTCTTTAAACAAATAAACTTCTGTTATAAATTTGATGTGCATGAGCTTTGTGTCCGCTGATATATCCAGCATTATTATGTAGTAAATATTAATTGTTACTGCTCAAAGAGGACATTTTGTATCAGAGTAAAATGTCTGTAATGTGTGGTATACTGTGCATAATGTCGACTTTTGCTGCGTAAAAGGAATGTTACTTTGGCACCACAATCATAGCAATGAACAGATTCATAGAAAGGCTTGATTTTAGACATGTTCACTTGCGAACTATTAATCACGTATGAATAGTTTCAGTGAATAAATGCATAAATGCAAGCAATTATATTTACACCAGTAGATTTATTTTTTTATTTTTTACACATTCTAGTAATAATTGCTATTAATAATAAATCATAAATACAAGAAGTGACAAAACATTTTTAATTGATACCTTTGATAAAGGTGACCAATGAATAAAGAACAAAAGCTTCTTGTTCTTTCACTACCATTTACAGGCTTAACCGTATAGAGTCTCATAAAAAAATCCCCCCAATGGGTCCCAGTTAGTATCATTATAACATATAGATATAAAAGGATATATATAAAAGATATATATCATATAAAAGGGTTCAAGAGACTTTGCTCTGTGTATCGTTTTAACCGGAAACTCATTGCGTTATATTCAATATCGTCATGAGTGGAGTTTGCTGTAAAGCCAGTGAGAAAACCAGAAGAAGATGCTGCAATCAATTACCTGGCTTTGACACCCTAGAAAATTGTATTTAGCCTAGATAAACGCTTGCTCGCAAAAACGTTATAGTCCTAATGTAAACAGTTGTTGATTCATATACGGATTTCGAGTAATATATATTGCCAGAGGTGAATCTATAATGCACGCTTAGAAACAAACTAAACATTTTAAGAATTTGTCATTTTCTTGTATAAACAGAATGATTATTGTTTATTTTTCCAAATCTTTTCGCGTTTATAAGGCTAAGATAAAGCCACTACATCCCCTCCTTCGTCTTTCCCTATGACAATAATTGATGTGAATTTGTGGCTCCATTTTTTTAGTTTGTTAATTTGTGCTTTGGTTATTCAGACATGGAAACGAAAACCGATAATTTGAGTTTGCAGAGGAAGTAATAACACTTGTTTTTAATAGTAACAGAGTCTACACGTGACCAAACTTGTAAAAAAAATAATACAGAGACCATTTTTGTGGCGCCATTTTCTAGTTCTGATATTCAGAGGCAGAATGATAGCTTGAAAAAGTGACAAACTTTATTTTCTCAGATTGATAAAGTTTGAAATTGATGCATGTCATATGAATATTATCTTTAATTACATATTAAACACCGACTATAGTATTTCATACAACAAAATACTGATTGCACTAATACTCTTGGTGTCTGATAATGACGGATTAGTAATAATATGCTTAGTAATACTTGATGCTGGACAAATATCAAGCCTACTTACAATGTCTGTGATTACAAATGTGCCATCAGTCTTTTTCTCATAAGCTCTTAAGGAAGCAATAAGTTGGAATAAAGCATTATTCATTGAAAGTTTGAAAAGAAAGCAAGTTTATACATTCGAATGTATATTTGATAGTGTTTTTTTTTCAAGAGCAGGCAACACAATTTTTGATGCTAATGGAGTAATGTATTTCTTGTTTTTATTGCTGTCTATTACCTCTGTTTTCTGTATATCGAATGGGCTGTAGATTAGCAGACAATGCTTTTCAGTAATTATTACTTTCTTGTTTGCAAAGATATACATGATTCACATACTGGTATACTTTAACAAATATTGCATCATTACATTGCGGCGCTTAACATTTATGCAAAATAAGCTCAGATACATAAGTTTGAACAAAAGTTAGGAATACATATTTGTGCTTTTCTTAATAAGGGCGTAGATAGAGAGGCGACTGGAACAGCCGTAGCCCTAATAAACAAAACGCTAAACTGTACCTGAGATCGCCTACTCGGGTTACATCTACCACAAAACCAACTGCAAGGCAGCTGGCCGAGAAATCTGGGTTAGTATGAGCTTTCTGAAATTTAAATGTGTTAGCTGTATGGGTAGCGAGGATACCAAGAGTTAGAGAAAGTAAAGCTTCCAACCTTTCTTCTGGGCTCAACAAACTTTGTCCCCCTCCCCCCATCGTTTTACCACCTCACCATTACCATGTAGATGATAAAGTTAGTTTCCAACTGCCGTTTCGGCGAAATTTTGGTTGCTGGAATGTCACATACCCGGCTGCTTATTTAAAAAGTATGGTGTTGAGATATACCGAGGTGACAGTGCTTACCAACACGTGTTCCTGGATACTACTGGGAAGCACTGGAAGATGTTGAAAAGCTGCATAAACGAATACAATACAACTTGATGATCTGCAGGTAAAAGGAAAAGAAAAACAAAAAATATTATTTGAGAGGAATATCGGCGCTTAACCAATATTGAATGGTGAGTGGCACTGCTTTATGGAAATAATTTTTATTTAGAAAATATAACAACTAATTATGCCCATTGACTAGACAAGACATCTGCCGATAAGGGCAGACAGCACCCTGACAATAGTGAGTGACACTGCTAAATGGAAACAATATTTCATTTAGAAAAGTATAAATGCTAAGTATACCCATCGACTAGCATGGCACATGCCAATAAGGCGTCGGCAATACGCAGAGACTACAAAGGACTCAAGGGAATGTGGGCGCCAAACCTCAGCAACCGCAAAGCGCTGCGGCTACTGGAGGACGTCCAGCGGGCATGCGTCGAGTTTGCACGTGGAGAGCTCTGGAACAGCCTTGAAGGCCTCAATGTGTCGAAGATAGGGAGCCTCGATATTGTTGCCTGTTATCCTGGCAGCTGACGCATGGAAGAGTGAGCCCGTACTTTGAACGGTTTGGACATCCGCGCCATAAAATGACTCGCATGGCTGTTAACGGGCCACTGCCTGCAGCTGATCTAACGGGGTTGGCACAGGTGCGGTCCTGGACCTTCGCACCCGATTGCCACTCTGGCTTTCGCGCCTGGTTTGCCCGCCACTTCAACAAGCCCGGAAACAATGAGGCTGCCCGTAACGACCGTGACCGGCCCCCCCCCCCCCATCGCGCTGCTGCGGTTTATGGATGAGATTTACCTATTATCATTGGCAAGTGCACAGCGCAAACTGCTGCAAGCGCATGACGCATCGGATGGTTATTGATAAGGGCGAGCTGGACTATCTGGTGCGCACCTACAGAGAGACCAACAAGCTGGTCGGTAATGACACGACGCCGCTTGGACACGTCATCACGTACTACGACGGCTCGCAACCGCAATATACGCACCACCAAGAGTCAATGCTAGGACACGTAAACATCAGCCTCATCAGCTTGCTACCAAGGTTCCCCACGGAGGCTACATTAAGCCTATGCACCTGGTCCCGTTGGACGGCGTCCCAGCTTGCCATGTAGAGGAGTCCTTATGCTGCAAATGCCTCGTCCTCCAATGTAAGGACCCAAAACACGACGGCCTGATACGCAGCTTCAGCTGGGGGCAGTGGCGTGTCAAGGAGAAAACGTTCCTGGCCCCTATCGACAGCAGCACCTATATGCCCAAGCCAGAGAACTGGACTTGCTCGAAAGCCGAGGTACAGGACTCTACGGCTCCCAGTGCTAAGAAACCAATTGCGATGCACCGCCTTTAAAACCTCAACTGCGGCGGGGACTCTGGAAGAAACACACACGTGATCATCCTCTTCCTTTTATGTAACGTTTAGGTGAAATCGCCGTTCCGAAATAATGACGCGGAATCGACATCCCTAGATAAATCGTCAGTATTACTGAATAACAGAAGTGTTACGGCAGAAATGTCACTGAAGCGGAATCACCATTATGACTTACATATGAGGAAATTTCATCTGGAACAATTGAGTAAATTAGGTTATCTCCACTGCATACAGCTGTGTGTGTGCATTTCCTCAACACGCAGCGTAGTTTCTGACATTCTCGTCGCAAATTTACTCGTTTGTTGTAGATGAAATCTCCTCATATACAATGCGATTCAAACTTGATAGAAACATATTCACAGAAAGTCACATTCAATTTTACGTGTCTTCTTTTGCAGCAATATGGCTACCATGGAAGCTTTGTTCAAAATTCATTGTGTGTTGAGCTTGACAAGACACACAGTATATTTCTTGTCAGCTTTGCAAGGAAAATGATTATAGTGGCTATAAAATGCACGAAAAATATCCCACCAGACAGAATTGAAACATGTACATAAATATATCACGTATTCAATACTCAAAAAGTGAAATAATGGTGTTTTCTTATCTTAAGATCGTTATCTCTTTTATTACTTTTCTTGCTGGGTGACCTCCTAAAGTCCAAGGATATTTAACAGGCAGGCTTCGAGTTCGTATTCGGATTTCATACCACCAATGTAACACCTAGGCAGAAGTCACTACCAACATTTGGGTATCTAATAGTACACCTTCCTGAAGAGTGAAGAAGAAGCATTACCTTGGGGATATATCGGTGCCCTACTCTCAGAGCAGACTACTATTTCTTATGAAGATGAAATAAAAGACGTTGAACCAGGTCAACCCCCAAGGATTAAGGGACAGAAGAACTTTCTAGAAACAATAATAAAATTTCAAGCGGATAGATTACAGTTTAGATAAATATATTTCGAATGTTTTTGTATAGTCCAAGTCAAAAATAATAGGCAGTTCATGCCTTAGTTTGGCCATAAATTAACGGACTTCGGTAGCACAACTATGCCCGCAAACACCAAGGTGACCAATGGAATCGGTTACTAAGCACGCATTACCGTAACAACCAGCTGATTCTGATAAGTTAGACATGGCTACCCATCGTAATGCCGATGGAGCCAGGAACAATATAACGGTTTTATCTAACTCGTTGCGAAATATGAACTAGACTTTTAATTTGATCAAAATACCTGATCCAGTTAGTTATCTATATAGTTACTATGTATTCTTACCCAGCAGCTACATAAATACATACATACCTTAGAAGGAAAATTTCTTTAACTTGACATTGACAGCCTTCTGACACAGCAAATGCATGATCTTTGAACTGGTTTGATGAGTTTATTTATATTAGCTAAAGAGTTTGTTTTTTATCGGGGCATTTCTGTACATATCACAAAACAAAGAGAAACAAAATGTGACAGAACAAAAATTATTGGTGCAGTTGATTGTTTTCTTGGAGCTGGGGATTAAAAAGAGTACAATTCAAAGACATTTTAAAATAACAACTGTTTCATTTTTGGGCGCTGGTGGGTGGGTTGTGGGTCAGGAATTGGTGATTAAATCAGCTAATTTCTTCTTTAGGAAAATAGTTTTGCTCTGATTTGAGCCTATGGCATCCTGTCTGTATATATACGCCATGTTGTTGTGTGTAAAAAGACCCAATCCATACAATATATATATATATATATATATATATATATATATATATATATATATATATATATATATACACACTATTTTTTGGATAAGAAAGTCTTATATCTACTCATACTTAAAATATACAGTCGTCGGTCGGTAGTTATCTGGTAAAATAAAATATCACAATATAATTTTACATTCTGAGAGAAATGCTAAAAAAAAATATTGCTGAGCACACCTGTATGTTATTCTTCATTGAAAGAACATTTTCCTTGAAAGTAACATAAGTGAGAAATATAATCAAAACATTATTTTCTGAAGACACTGGCTTTGATAGAAAATATATATGGTTAAGCATATTTTAAAAAATAACTGGCTACGTGGTAAATACACTGACCTGCATAGCTTTATATGCAGCAATTGAAATTTATAAAGTCGTTTTTTTTTCAATAGTATGAATAGACAAGTTAAAACAAGATTACACTAGACTATTCTTGAAGTTTAAACCAGAATACCTGAAAACAATTATCAATTATTTTCAAGAACTGTCTGTAATACTTTAGAAGAAACCCACACCATATAATGGAAAAGCAAACTTTTTACATTGCTTAAAACAACATGGTCTTACAAGGACATATGAAAGCGTAGGTAGAACTGTATTGGCCCTAGAAAAGTATGTAACTAATTTGCAGAGTCGGACGCCAAAATAGAATAGAGTAACAGAAATTAGAAACAAACATAATCGGATACAATATCATACAATTATAACGACAACTGTATAATGAATAATTAATATAATAAAAATAAATGTAGTTAAGTGAGAGGGAGCGATAGAGTGTGATGCAAAGAGATAAATTCTACCATTACATCGAATTGACGCTAAATGAGTGCCGCTGTGATAACGTGTAATTTATCATACATGAATCCCAAGCTAATCAAGCAGGATAGCAAAAGCTCAACGGTCTGATGAAAGTCATTTTGTAGCCCAAGCCTATATAATTGACCAACCGCAAAATGAAAGATAACTCCGCCCACCAGTCATGTGGTCCGTCACAGATCAAAATTCTGACAAGCTACTCAACAAACATTGCGACACTATCTGGATTGGATGCCCTTTTTCCACCAATTTATGTGAGAATTTGTAAACTTACAAAGCAATCCTTCGCAAGAAATTTTAGAAATGGTGTATTAGTAAACTTTGTGAACATTTCTAAAGTTGAAGATTATATGGTCAACGCACTTGACCGAATATTTCGCAATCAGTGCAAGTCCTAAGAACCGCATAGAGTGCACATGACCGTAAAAACATTAGAGCCGCATAAATCACAGAAGCATAATATATTTGTATCAATCTTTTAATTCTAGAATGTTCTGTGCCTGGGATTCGATTACAGCACCGTGTTATCTTTACATATACTTACATTTACTATCCGATATTGAATTTGTATATACCTTGTACTATTTAGGAACATTTGATAGTTCTTTTTAGTGATGATGAAATTTTGTCTTTCCATTTCTTGTGTATCACAAAATGTTGCTTTCATGTTGAAATTTATACGTTTGACAGTGCACCAGGTTGACATCTAATGAGCTTGTTACTCTCTTTATTATCTAAAAATGTATGCTCTGAACTTACTTAGGTCAGTTTGTGTACTTTCTCGTTTATTTCCATGCTGGATGTGCAGCAATGTTGTACTTAGTAAACAAGGGTATTTTATGTTTGACATTTGTTTTGTTCCGTTTCAAACTATTGCTAGGATTTGTATCGATCATTCTGTATTCATTTAATATGATTTATTGTACTCATTGTAGTGCGGAGGAAAACAATACATCAATCAAACAATCAGTCTCGCGTGATTGTTTATTTATCTGATGATTAATTCATTGAGTACTTCATATTTATTGATTTATTTATTTCTCTATTATTGGTTAAAGTGGCCTACTAATCTCAAAGCATAAGATATATAAGTGCGTGTCAGCCGAGTTAGTTAATCACCTACTGGCACAGGTGTAGCAATGTAAAATGAATCCGTTCGATCCTAGTTTTCTTTGATCAAAGCCCTTTTACACTTGTAAACTCTTTCTTTATTTTCACACAGGTAAAAATAATGTAGTATTACGTGCCGTTTTCATTTATGTTATAAGTTTTGAAACTGTTTTTGAAGCCTCTATTACTTGATTGATACATACATGTGGCCGAGATCTTGGAGAAGTCCCAATTCTTTTTAGAGGCTCATATTTGCATTTTGTTTTGTTCCGTTGCTACTGTTAGATATTGTGTGTGAGATTAAACTACAGTGGTGCGAACTTGTAACAATACTAGATCATCTCACACAAGGCATTTACATAGGAACTCCCAAAATACGAACGCGATATATTTTGCGATCCTATCGATAAATATTGCCTTGGCCTTTTGGTGTTTTAGTAATTGAATTGCATACAAGTGTTGAAATTATAGACTTGTTCTACAGAATCATGATTCCCTCATTCCTTGCAAACGATGAAAAATGCATGGACTTTTCCAAATCAATTCAATAACAGGCACTTGTATCTATTCGAAATGGGTTTAATATTTAGTTAGCAAAGTTGCTAGATGTATTGATCCAATATTATTTATATATAATTTTTGCATTCCGGAACAAATCAGTTGTTTTGCCTGTACTTCAAACCTATTATTTCTATATATGTTAAAATGTGCTCCAATTTATTAATACTGAGTTTCTCTCCCGATGCCACTGCAATTCCAAATTAAAAAACCTAAAACCTTTGTCAGCACTGAACACTTCTAATTTCATAGCAAAGAGAGACACGGTCGCGATGACGCAAAAGGTAGGTATAGGCTTCGAGGACATAAAGACACAGTAATGTTATATATATATATATATATATATATATATATATATATATATATATAAATTTACTGACATAAATAGGAGAAAGAACTGATCTTAAACCATCGGTCTTCATTTTGCTAAGAATTTATATAATCTTATTATTGTTCCGTCATGTGATTTCATAAAATGCAAATTCATATCCTTTTTAGTCTTCGACAGTACATGCATATTAAGTACAATGCAAAATGTAACGTGAATATAGAATAAATATATAATTAATAATTATATAATGAGCATAATTTTTCACATAAATTGAAAAGATAGCAAAAGTAAGCAATGAGCTTTCCTACAAGCAGGAGACAACCAAAATTAAAAACAATACTGGCCCTTCCCGAATCTTACACAGTTTACTTCATTGAGATAAATACTAAAACCCCACCTGCTTTAATAAACCTCAACACAAGTGATATATTTTCTAAGAATTCGAAATGATATATAAATGGCTTGAAACAATTAACTTCGTAACAAATAACGTTGAAGCTGTGACTTGGTCTACACATCATGTCCTTCACATGCGAGGCTCAACGTCTAACGTCGGTATTTCCTCTTTGATGCCTCGTTTTCTGGAGGAGGCCCACTTAGTAGCGACTGTCACACACTTCATGGATAAAAGTAAAGGAAGCCGTTGAATTCTATACTCAAGCATAGTTACCTGTTTCAGAAGGAAACCTACAACTATTTGTAATAGAAATGTATGTTTAATGGCGGAGACTTCATTTGTAAGGAAAATATTGTTGTATGATTATGCTTGGAGGGTTGACACACTATAATTGCAGCATTTAAAGCTCTGTGTGATTTACTTAAAGACAGATGCTGAGCAAGTTCATTATCAGAAGCAGATGTAGCGCCATCTGTTGATGCTGAGTCTCCCCTCCCTGCCTCTTATGTCCACTGAGTTACTACCTATGCGCGTTTCAAACTCCGTCAAATTTCATTTAAATGGAATAAAAAAAGAATATCAGGCACTGTAGTACATCAACTCAGATAGTGTTAAAAACATTTCAATCAGTTAAGGACAAATAGCTTGGAGAAATGGTGTTGTAAGATGAAGAAAGATAACTGTCAATTTCAATTCTGGAACCAATTAAGTTCTTACTCTTAAGCTTTTGACACTTACCTTCATACATACATGTAAGTGCCAGTCGGCATTTGTTGTATGAGACACTTGCAGAACATATTTGTTTGCCTTGATTATATAAACTATGCCTGCATGCTGTCCATTCATCTGATGGATATAATAGATATTGAAACAATCATTTAAATGTTGTAACTGAGTTCTTCGAAGGAAATTTTGCAGTAAAAAATTATTTTAAGAGTATTTTCCGCCATTCAGTTTAACGAGCGCATCTGAAAAATAATAAGCTAGTTGCATTTGACTAATGGAGGAATCCGCAGCCCTCATAGAATGGATGATTGCAAACACCTCATTAAACAGTTTGTGACAGCCTTTAAATGTAATAATTGTAGGGAGGAAGACATCAGTCATAATTTACAATGACAATATAAAGATACAACTAAAACAGCAGACCATAAAGTATTGAAGGCACGTTCAAAGACAATACACCGAACAGAAGTAGCATCATGCAAACAATTACTTAAGTGCAGTTGCAGCAAGAAAGGTTGTACAGACAATTACGAATTGAGCCTGTCAAGCACTGCCTTTTGTAGTCGCAAATGTATAATAGGTTGGAAACTGCGATAATTGGATAGATCATCGTTGGAGGCATAATGAATGCAACACAGGAAAACTATTTCATTTACTTAAAATGTCGAACAAAAAGTAATAATAATATTGCTTTGAATATGTTCAGAGGTATGCACATTCTTATACAACTGCATTTGTGATGATGCCACCGACGACTTTACATCAAATACCCCCCACCCACCCACCTATTTTAAGGTGGAACGCAAAAGCAAATAGACCGTACACAGTTTATACATTCTTTCACTCAGTGCATCATAGAGAATCTACTATGGTTTCTCTCTTCTTTAAGTTTCAATAGTAAAGAACCCACGATTGATCGTACATTACAAATGGACGGTGAGGGTGGATTTTGGGGAAGCATAGTTACGCTGATGCAGTAATAATACACACATACTTAGTTGTAGTTATTTTTACGCTGATGTCCGAAAAACAGTTAACTTTTATATTGTAATAAGGTAATGTCGGCATTGTAATCCATTATAAAACACGCCTTTTGGCAGTCTCTTTTCCACACTTAGAAAAGTTTCTTTTGAGGTTGGTCTGTGTAGAATATGTCTACCAAGTTTCATACTGGTATCACCACTGAAAGTGTTTTGGCATCAACCGGCTGCACTATAGAAGATACACACACTCAAATAAGCACACACACACATATATGTATATAAATATATATATATATATATATATATATATATATATATATATATATATATATATATATATTCGGGAGCCGTGGTAATTCAGTTTGATACCCGCCCAGGCCAGCCAGGGTCAGCTGCCTCTGTGTCCTTGGTGAAGGCATTTAACTCCCATTTGTTCTGCATCATATAGCTAATAATGTCTTAGATTTGCCTTTAATGCATGTTAAAATCTGAGATTTACAACAATCCGTAAGTGGCATAAGTAGCATAGGGTGAAACTATGTGGTCAAAGTTGACACTTTATATGGGAATTAATAGAAGGGCCGCCATCGTGGAATGATGACACTTGGGGGATTTGTGGAAAGTCCATATTAAAAAGTCCATGTGTTTAACACTGGGTGACACACGGGAGCCAATGGGAAATTAACATTTATCCGTATATATACGAGCATTTTGCGATGGCGCAGCACTCTGGTGTACAAGATTGCCACTTTTCCAATGTACAGCTGCCAGATCATGCGTACGAGAACATGCGCGGGTCTCGACGTCGAAATCCAAAGTTATACCGCGGATGGTGTAGTTTGCCCCTTTTGTTAGTGCTCTGGATCTCCTTGGCGTAGTCGTTAAGCGTCAACTCAAATGTGAGGCAGTCTTAGATGCAGGACTGGTAGCATGATATGTAGTCATTAAGTCGAGCAACACAAAGACACGTCGAGCTGGGTGGCAGCAACGGCATTGCCAGCGTCGACACGTATAGCAGCAGTGTTGGCGTTTTGCATACCCTGATAGCGTTAGTCCAGATATCCTCGTAGACACCCTGGCGGTGCCGGGCACAATGATATCGTTGCTACCGTGAGGTTGGGAAATATGACAATAAGCAACTCGGTATGAGCAATGGTGCTTGGCTTATTAGTCACGACGACGGTGCTCCAGGCTCCCTTTACACCAAGCATGCGGCTCAGGCAGCGGAATGGATTGAGTTTGTTTCCGTATTGAGACATGATCGCGGTGATATTAGAGTCCACGTTGCCCTCTCATCAATAAGCATTCATAGCTGCATCACCTGCAACATGGCTAAAGGTGGATTTTACATTGATATGGTCGAGTTCACCCATCTGGACTATCCCTGGCTCGACGAAGAAGAAATCTCATTTAGGATTGAAAGATCGCCTTAACGACCGTCGTGGCGATACTCTAGGCCTACAAAGAGCAAAAGAACAATTTGCGACTAAAAGAACTACGTTTACTTTGAGGCAAATGGTATATAAATTAAACTTGTTTATCCAAACATTGTTGCTGAAAATGGCATTTTGACTCACCGTGAGTCAGGTATCCCTCTAGAGTATGCAGGGGTGGTAGTGGTAAAAAGGCTGCATACCAAGTATCCACTCTCAAAGCAAGTATCATGTAAGCATAGATTTACAGCTTTGCATAGAGAGACCACAACCAAAGGTGAGCAGCAAGATCAATGTGCAAGATGAGATTCAAGCCGACCTAGGCGCAATGACAGATACCGAGCTCTTCGCTGCGGCGAAATCCGAAGACAGCGATCAAAGAATCTGGGGCACTGAACCCTGATACCCTCTCAATGCGAAAAATCCTGGTTTAAATAAGGCACTTCAGACGATCCGCGGCGCGCTTTCATGTACATTTACTAAGATTGTAGAGCTCCGTAATGACCTAGCCGCGGAGGTAAAAAGTTGTGTGACACACAAGATGAAACAGAGCGCCGCATCTTTTGTGGTTTTCGTAGAAGGCACACAAGTAGCACCCACTTCACTTGCATTTATCAACGTCCCGTAGCTCTATGTCCACCTCAATCAGAAATACACAACTGGGAGTATTTTTCCAAGAAAATCAGTACTCTGTTACAAGTTATTTCTGTGAGTGGTGATCTCTACGGGGACACGCGTGCTGTCTCCTATATAAATCCACGTTTTTCGCAGATTACGCAAAGGCGGCATCCAAGAGTTTTCGATACGTATTTTAGATGAAAAGTAAACACCAGTTAATATGCTGGAGTGCACTATAAGCCTCGAGATTAGGCACTGCGGGTGCCTTCAGCCCCTCCGGGGGAAAACTCTTACCGCAATGGTGACAATGCTAGCCTTGTGTACAGCCGACAGTATCGCGTCAGTTGGTGGGGTTATGGCAATAAATGCGTCTGGTTACTATCGCTAGAATTTAAAGCAAGACCTTCGAAACGTTGGTTGTTTTACACCTGGAAACGACGACACTGTCACCGTCCTGGGCGCCGGCTTTTACTTCCTCAACCTATTTATTTTACCCATGATGAGTTACTTATTTCCAATAAGGTTCATTTGTATGGTGCGAGTTGCCTTTCATAGACGTTGCGTCACATGCATCAGTAGGTACATATGGACTCTATTATATAAGTTCCTCTATACAGTTTCGTTCTTTGCACAAGGTTTGATTTTGAAAGATACCAACATTCCCAGATTTTCCTCACTGGTTATGTTGGTTATCTATAAAGACCTTGTATATCTTTGGTATTGTTACAACAAACTTTTAATTCCATTTATTTTGTTGTATGATTGATGGCTGTATTTTGAGTTTGGGGTGCATGCAGTTTGGCCTTACTTTGGGTGTGCATCTCTCAAAAGAATGTTTGTTCCGTTTGATCATGTTCACGTCTTGAAATTCAGAGGTAAATTGGAAAAAGAACTATCCGATGACATTTTATTTAGCTTTTTATATTTTATAATTCATTTATTTCATTTTTAAAAGCTAATATTATCTACTCCGGCAAAATTCATTTTCGATATTTTCATAATTGCTAAAGTTAATGTACTTTTGACTAGTTCAAGATCATTTCTTTGGGACATGGAAGCAACCATTTCGATCAGCATGCGACAGCGGGTTGTTTCCCTAATATTTCATAACAAGAACTTTTGGTCACAGTACACGAAAGCAGCATGGAGGTATGCCAACATTCTCCCCATCGTGCTTGTTGCAAATGCACACAATTTCACCGTATACTTTCAGAAGCACTTAGTAACTGTGAGCAGAACCATTAATGCCAAACGGATGTGATGATTGTATAATTTGATTTTGATGTTATAGCGGATAAATTTAAATCTCATGCATCCAACAGAATAATTATCATGCATTTCTTCTGCAGAACAGGAATTGTTAGTACTAAAATCTCGCACAAGCTCCTCCAACTCCCCTCTAATACCATACAGTGGTAAAAAGTGAGCTATGTTCAAAATACAGATTGTATTTTCTCAATACGGCAACCAATGCTATTCTAAAGACATGAACTTGAAACTTGCGACAATTATTTCTGCGATGTCACTGATAAATGAACTTCTGAAATCTAAAAATAATTCGAATTGCAGACGTAATATATACATCACTATGTGCACAACTGAAAGTTACAGCAAAATATTCCTAATAATCTTAACTTACCCCCCTAAGTGTGTATCTTTTATTCCTTTCCTGCTCTGTCCATATAATACAGATAATGAATCTCGTTTCTTTCACACAGTTAATAAAAATGTAGTATTGCATGTCGTATGCATTTGTTATATGTTTCTTTTTACCTGTTGTACAGTGTCTATTACTTGATTACAAGATCAGTCATTTTCCAAAGCACATTTCTTGTTTTGAAATGTATGTGACCCATATCTTGGAGAAGTTCCAATCTTTTATACAACTTCAGGTTTGTTTTTGTTTTTATACCGTCTTTATTGCATGCGAGAACGAACCACAATGGTACACGTTTGTGACAATATCAACTCCTCTCAAACAAAGCATTTACATAGGAACTCACTAAATGCTCATAAGATATACGTTCTTTACGATCCTATCGATAACAAATGCCTTGTTCGTTTGCTGTTTTAGTCATTAAGTTCCATAAATGTGTTGAAATTACATTCTTCATCCCTCGTACCGAACAAACCATTTAAACAAGGACATTATTACAATCAGTTTAATATTAGGTAGATTTAGTTTTTTGGGGGGAATCGGTTTAATATTGAATGAGCAATGAAATCCGGAAAAATCAGCAGCTGTGCCTTGACTTTGAAACATATTATTACAATATATGTTTAAATCGGCTCTAATTTATTTTTAAAGAGGTATTTTCACCGATGTCGTTCCAATTCAGAATCGAGCTGCATACACCGTTGGCATGCCGGGCCCGTGACAGACACCAGGGGACAACAAAGGGAAACGACCGTAAATCCCCATCTGAGCCATAGCGCAACTAAATGTTTTTCTCTTACCAATTAGAGGAATATATCCACTTGGATATCCACACCACTGCTGAGCTGTTTTAGGACAATGAACTACTTGGCAGTACCAAGGCTTTTCACTCGCGACTGGTTTGCTGCTATAGTGGACAACCAGCGTTTCCTGGTACATTTAGGAAAAAGGGGAGGCGAGTGTTGTTCTCTCGCACTTGTGCAAAGGAAAAGAGGTGTTGTTTCGCTCCGTGCTTGCAGCGCAAAGTGGATGAGGGGATATTTGGGCATATTGACCTGGAGGATACACTAGAGCTAGAAGCAGTGGTCTGATAAGTTGTACTTTGTCCGTTACGGTCCGAAGACCAGACTGTTCCTGTGCACTGAAGATAGATATGTTCTTCCATAGCTTAAACTGTTGAATGCTTTAGAGAAAAAGATATATTGTGATTAAAATGTGCACCGGATTGTTTCTTGTTGATGCCTTTGTCCCTTTAGTGACTCTCACTGTGGCAACTCAGCCTGTGAGTGGGTTTGGAATTTAAGCAGGCCCGCGTTACTGACATTGGCATTGATAGTTCACGAATTCTACTACGGATCTGCAGACTATATCAGATGAGGGCGACGGCACGTGAGGCGTCTACCATTCTTTTAAAGTCGCTATAAAGAAATCTGCCTGTCATTCCGACGGACAAGTGCATACAATAGACCGTGTTCGCGATTCCCGAAGCAACACAAAGTTTTTTTTTTTTTTTTTTTTTTTGCCACTGGCTTTTGTTTATATTTGTCCGTCGGAATGACAGGCATTTGTGTTACTGGGGTAAAATATAATTTTTATTACTTACCTTACGCCATTTAGGTTTAACATATATCAATTTTTGTCGGTCACATTTCCTCTATATACCAAGTGTCACGGAAGTTGCAAAATACCACACCAATATTTTGTAACGGTGTATTATACCGCTTACGTGGGCATTTAGTCAGCAATATTGTATGCTATAGTAGTAAGATCCAGGCCTTTAGACACGATGATTGTTAACACATGGGTATGGAGAGCCGTTCGAAACACAAAAGAAAAAAAGTTGATTGAGCCCCATTAGTAACACCCATGCCAAAACTGCGGTACAGTACGGCGGCAAACTTGGTGTTAGCATGTCGTTCCGACTGGAAGCAGCGTAAGCACAAACCGTGCTTTGTTTTTCGGACTGTTCGAAAGACAATTATTGGAATACACACC
This sequence comes from Margaritifera margaritifera, assembly GCA_029931535.1. Taxonomy (NCBI): domain Eukaryota; kingdom Metazoa; phylum Mollusca; class Bivalvia; order Unionida; family Margaritiferidae; genus Margaritifera; species Margaritifera margaritifera. The sequence goes on along the minus strand of JAQPZY010001017.1, from coordinate 733,116 downwards.
GCTTATGATGAATTCATTGAGATTTTTCGTGAGCACCTCGCAAGCCTCGGCTCTTCTGCCAGCTATTAACTCATTTTCCACTTAGTCTATTACAACCAAAAGGTGAGCCTTGTGCGATTCTGCCTGTATTTCATTTTTCATTGTTTGTATTTCTCGACATCATATAGGATCAGCTTGAATTCTTCTTTGGAGATGGTGTTGTCGCATAATGATTTAGATATGTGGTCTGCGATCGTGTTGGGGTTTGTTTCGGCTAAATCACACGGATTTCGTCGTGCTTTTAACTTTCATGGATTGTCGACGGCTGATAAAACTTCCAGCTACAGAGATTAGACCACACCTTAAAGCTGTGTTCTCCTGTGCGATCGCAATGGGGGGCAGTAATGTTTATTGACAATATTCCAGTCCCTGCTAAACTGGTGCCCAGAGACACAGCCGTCAGTGTTGTATCAACACCATCCACCGCGTGGAGAAAATTGTGTATCTTGGAGGTTTGGATATATCGACATTATAAGAAACATGCTATGAAAGTTTAATTGATCTAGAGGGGGGAGGGATGGTAGATACCAACTATTTTCTGCCGGTAAGACGAGCGATAGAGGGCACAACAGACCCCCGAAGGAAAGGTTATTGCCAAGGTCGAGTCGCCAAATGCCACGTTGTCGTTGTAGTAGCAGTCGCGTTCGAGTCACCCCGAGGGCAAGCAATCTTTTTAATCTCAAGGGTGCTAGTGCACTCCAGCATATTAACCGGCGAATATCTTTCGTCCAAGACGCGTATCGAAAGCTCCTGTATGCTGACATCACGCTGTCTACACCAACGTGGCATTCTATAGAAGACGGTACGCAACTCCCCATTAGACTTAACACTGACACGAATAAATTGTAGCGTGATGATGACCCGTCCGATAGATACGCAGAAGTCATCAGTCATTCCAGAAATTGAAGCCTGCATATATTTCCTATCCATGTTGTAATACCTATCGGGAATTGTGACTTTACCGCTGGGCTTGTTGAGGTCGAACTGACAACAAAACTGTTGTTACCAAGTTCAACCAAAATGGTGTACTGTCCTGGGCTGAACGAAATCTCTCTAAGCGCTACGTGCGTACTTGTGCTGGTGCAAATCACCTGTTCCAAAGCCACTGGTCCAACTTAAGAAATATTCAATACAACATTCATTGTCAGTACAAGTACTAGTGCGGAGCGATGGTATTGCCACAAGTACTTTGCTTTAATAGCGGCGCAAACTACAGTCTCGGCCACGTTTTTAACAATAACGATGCGGAGAGAGCGCAGATCCGTGAAATGTTGCACATCCTCAACGTGTTTGTGAAGACTGATGTTTCGTTCCGGACAAAATGTATTGACATAGCCGATAAGTACGTGCTATCTTTTGTCGAGTAGAGGAATATTGTAGACCATTAGTACTCAGGAACTGCAAACATACAGCGAGATGAACGTTTGGCAAAATCAACAAAACTTTGCTCTCTTGTGCGCTACCACCGGTTATGGCGTCAGCGTTCGCGAACACCTGTTGTCCGGGGGAGGAGGACTGCCAGAGATGGTGCAGAGCTTTAACTGGTTCCATGTTTACTATAACGCGAAAGAGATTCTCATTCAGAGGTGATGTTCTCTTCCGGGTCAAACAGGGTGGAACGCGCTTGAAACAACATCAACATGGTCGACTACGAGCGCTTTGCAACGAGTTTAATGTGGATAAAGTCTCGAACTCGTGGCGGAAGCACGTCGAAAACCAAGGCCTGGGAACGATGCATAACTATAGTGTCAACAGTGGTTACCAGCCTATCCATGATGCAAGGAACCACAACACGTATGCGTTTGACTTTACCTAGAAATAAAAAGTTGACTACTTTGTACTGGACAACCCTGGCATCGGGGCTACAAACGGTTTTGTGTATTTTATGCTGGACAAGTCGCAAGGCTTTAACTGAGCCTGGTAGAACGTATAAACGATAGCGTTTGGACTTACGTTTGGGCAACTCTGGGAGCGCAAAAACTAAAACACAAAACACGATAGCGGAATCGGAAAAGGTCTTTGAGTGACAAATATAAATTCTTGCAAACGCAGGAAATTAGTCCGCCCGCGAAGATTACATCTCCTAGTGGATACGAAACTACTAGTAAGTGCTCGGATACGCGAGAAGCAAGCTGGTGTAGTCCTTGGGGGCTAACTGTATATGATCCCAAACAGCATGGAGCTTGAAGTCGGGTTCTATGAGAAGTATAACAACGAACTTGTTGTAGCTGAATAAGAAATGGCGCTAATCACCAGCTTCGATGTTAATTCGATAAGGATGCCCAGTACCGCAGACGACGCTAGCATACCACGACAACCATAGCCAAAGAAACATTAGGATGTAGACTTTCGCACTTCCACACCCGTGCAGCAATCACCCAGCACATGTGTAAAACAGATCGGTACCACACAAAAAGTGCTGGCTCCAAAAGAAGCCGAAAACCACGATTCCAACAAATCGGCAATATTCTTGTCCTGTATTGAGTAGGGCTTGTGACCATTAGGTTCCTCTGCTCTTGAACTACGATCACACTGTCGTGCGCTGTTCTCGCTCTCTCGCTGCGTGCTAACGTGAGAGCGGAGAGTAACAAAGATCGCGACTATAATTGCGACGACAACCGCCAATAAATGCTCGGCCAGCCAGCCAACTACATTGACGTCTGTTTCCAACAGAAATGACACAATATTGCCAATAATGATGGGCAGCGCCCACAAAGTCTTTTCTACGAGTGTTTTCAGTATCCCGGACAGCCACTCCATATGCTTTTGTACCCATTATTCTGCGCTGCTGGGGACCGGTTTAGGTGTCGGGACGACGAGAGGTCGCAACGCTACACTGGCGTCACCTGTAATCGCGAGCACGGTTGTGATAATGATGAACTCCAGTGATATGAGGATCAAGACTATAGGGATACCCTGTTCACGGAAGTGTGTTAGCAGCCGCTCCGCGAGGGTTGTATCCTCGGGGAGAATTTTGTTGGTTGTCTCCCAAATCCCGGAATTTTGGCTGCGAAGGGTTTCTCGGTTAGCGCTGGTAGTCTCTAGCTGCAGTTCGCGTTCCATCTTTAACTATCGAATGCAATCTCCTATCTACTGGAGCGACGTTTAGTCTTCCGCTTCTGTTTGCTTTCTTTCTTCTGCCGTTATGTTGCTATCGAGCTCTGTAAGATTCGAGAGGTTATTTACAACCTCGTCACCAGTCCTTTGATGCGTCGCGTTGAGGCCCAGGATCTTTCGTATCGGGATTCTTTCAGGTGTCTCTGCCGTTACATCTTTAATTGCCGTGTTAAAGTAGTGACCTCAATATCTGATACCCCACTTGTGCCGCCCGGTGTATTTTCTTTAGCTTCCGTACTGCTACCGATAGCGTTCCTCTGTGTGACATAACGCTCGGATAAACTCAACGCCCTTCCCCCTAATGTGGATGGGGCAAACAGTTTACTAGGGTCGTGTTTGTAGGTTGGCATCATTAAGTTCCATCCCCACTTTAATGCGAGGGCGCCAGACTTATTCATTTTGAAATTGAGCCTGCTGGTGCGTTGTTCAGTAAAGCCCTTTGTTTTGCGGTTCGCAGCCCTTTCCAACACTCATAAATTCTCAACAGGCACGGCCATCGGCACAGACTCATTTTGGAGGCCTGATCAGATATTTTGAATTTCAAGACCAGTGTGTCGCTCTCTAATGCCTAAATGGAATCTCTCTTGTGTCTTGTTGTCTCTTACAAAACCCCCTATAAGCCTTTGGGTGAAGCTTCGTTTGAGAACCTCACCCGCAAGACGGCCTTTTTCCTTGCATTAGCGTCTGCAAGACGAAGGAGTGAAATTCATTCCCTATCCATCGAACAGGACTGTATCAGGTTCAATGGGAATTATATTTCAGTTTCAAGAAAACCCCAGCTACCTTCAGTTGCTCCACACCCAATTGATATCCCCAGTCTCAGCCGTATCTGTGCTGGGGACGATACAGATCGACGTTTAGGTCCGGTTAGGGTTTTACGTTTTTATTTGACAGCCTCTAAAGCGAGAAGGAAGGGTAGGAAGCGTCTTTTCACACCCATTAAAGGTTTAGCTGATATGTCATCTTCCACCATTTCTAGATGCGCACTCGAAAAGAATGAAGCCTACAACGCATGTCAGTGCGTGTGTATTATACGGTACAGTGTTCTGGAACTTTCTGGTTCTCACTAATTGGGAGGACTAATTTTCGTCACACTGTCGGGGTATTTTCCCCACAGAAAAGTATACCTATGCAAGAACAACAGATAGGTGTTACATCATTAAAATAAATTCCCCCCCAACTCCCCTACAGTTTACCCATAGGGTAACAAGCAGAGTGCAGCATGGTCATGCAGTCTCGTGGACATCTGCCCTCTGCTGTAATTATATGCATTGTTTTTAAAAATTAATTTGATACACCCTCCTCCTGCCCAAATAAATATGTTCTTTTAACAGAACCTTCAGATTTGTGTCAGTCATGCCACTACCACACTAGTAAGTCCAGTGGTGCTTACTTTGACTCATTTCTTTTACAGTGATATTGTTTGTCTTATTTTTATTTTTTAAAAAAAAATAGATTATCAGTCTTCATGGTTGTTTTTTCAAGAAATGTAGATGGTAGCTGATTTAAAAGAACAGGTTTATTTTAGTAGCCCAAAGAGGGCACTGTAATAATTGCAGTAGCCCCAAGAAGGCACTGTAATATGAATATATCAGCTTTGAGACTGCCCTCTTTCCTTGTTATAAATAATTGAAATAATTTTTCTTTATAAAGTTCTTGCATAGTACTATTTTTACACAAAATGTAGAATACGTGCTAAGAGTCATGTAGTAACACATTGGGCTAATTAAATTTAACATGTGATAGCCTGACACAGCATTGTGGTAGTCCTAGGCTCAGGGAACAGGATTAATCAAACCCTAAGAAGATACAGGTGCCATCTGGAAAATGTAGACCATTTCTTATACATAGTTATCAGTTCAAAACAAATTTTCAATAAGACGTTAACAGATTCAGTGGAATGTGGTGGAATTGAACAACCATTGTAGTTCATTCTATTCATTCAGATTTCAAATCTGATTATTATCAAAACACAGCATATAATTAGTTTCTTACCAATACAGGTTATATGTTCTTACCAAAGGGAACCCAACATTCATAATTATCATCATCAGGGAAGTTTTAGCTTCCTCTCCAAAACTAAGAAAACAAAGGTCTGGGTTCACTTTTGATTAAACTTGGCCCAAGATCAGATTTTAATATATATCTGGATGTATATGCTATATATATACTATATATATATATATATATATATATATATATATATATATATATATATATATATATATATATATATATATATATATACTATATATATATATATATATATATATATATATATATATATATATATATATTTCATCGATTGTCTGTCGTCCAACATTCGTTCGCCCGTTAACACAAGTTTGTTATTGCTACTCCTCCTAAACTACTTGGAGGATTGCCTTGAAACTTTACAGACACATTCATCCCATGGTCTAGTTGGTCATGAATGAAAACAGTACCGCTTGGATATCCAATATGGCTGATATAGTGTTCATTTTGAAAATCTTGTTAGCACTACTGTTCCTGAATGGATGGCTAAATGGAAGGCTGTAGATTTTCCAATGTATTCCAGGAAAGGCTCTGGAAAATCCTGGAAAATTCTAGCATGGAAAACATTGGAGTATTGGGATTAATATTCCAGGCTCATTCCAGGGTAGGCTAGAAGACCATGGGAAAAAAACGACAAAGAAAAGCATGAAATATTTGTTTGGAAAACCCTGGAATATCTTAGAAAACCCTGGAATATTTGCCTGGAAAACCCTGGAATATATGTCTGGAATATCCTGAATAACCCTGGAATATTGGACTGGACAACCCTGGAACATTTACCTGGAAAACCCTGACATTTGTTCATGAAAACAAAAGAGATTTTCCTAGAAAATAATTTTTATCTGGCCAGACTCTGACAAGATTGAAGCTGTACTGTGGGCTCCTTCAGCTAATACATATTAGATTTTAGCGGTGCTGCAACTTTCATTGATGATAAAGTCAGGAGGAACATTGCACAAAATACCCCAACCCACTCCTTATACGGACTGAGGTGTTGAGTAATTTTTGCAAAAGAAAAAAAAAACTTACTTCTTGTCATTGGTAGCTTAATGGGTTGTGCACTGGATCCAGTAGGTTAGTAGAAGACATTGCCAGTTTAAATAAATATCACTAGTTACACTTTCAGTGTAACACCATGGTACTGGTGTGTCATAAAATCAAAATTAATGGTTCCTTATATTCCCGTCTTTTTTAACTATGTACTCCATTGGTTTTTGTCCACATTTATTATGAAGCAATCTTCAAAGGACAAAATAGCAAAAATCACATTAATTTCTGCCTCAATTTTAATAGTTTTGTGAAAATAAGTCACAAAATTTCCTCCATTTGTAAATAAAGAATAACATTATCTAGGCTTGAAAATTAAAAAGGGTTAAAATCAATCGTCTGCATTTAGGTGAATTGGGCATTTCACTTATAAGTGAAATATAAGCTATTCACTTACTACACTTATACGTGAGATAAAAGCAAATTCCCACTAAATTCAATGAATTTGGGCTTGAAAAAAGCCGCTTCTTCCCCCCGACAGAAAATTGTGTCCTTATATAAAGTCATCAGTTTTATAGACTGTATACATGTAAATGGCTACCTACAAGTTCTGACCTTATGCAAATCTCATTCTTTACCATTTAAATGACAATTTATGAAATGATTTCCAACACATAAGGCTGCAGCTTTGAGCCACCACATTTGAAACGGCTTGCTCTGTATCAGAGTGTTAGCTGAAATAACACAAATAAGCGATACCCATGAAGATAATTTATTCACTAGGTAATAAATACAATAATTCTTTGAAACATAAAATTCAGGCAATTCCACCATCATCAAATAAGCCCCTGCAAGTGAATTCAAAAAGCAGGCTTCGACTCGCGGGCGGGAGTTTTTCAGAATCCGATGGCCATTCAACTTCAGCTGGTAAATGAAGGCTGTCCCAGATTCAATTGTCAGCATGCGAACACTAGGATATTTGTATATACCACATGATGCTGGAAAGCACAAAGAGCGAACAAAATAGGCGAAAAAGCCGGATTAACATAATTCCATCGATGCAGATCGCCAATGGTTTAAATTTCCAGAAACTGAAGTGTGGCCAAGTCAAAATTATGACAGTTTTCGCCGCGGAAATCTTTCGGGCTCCGGATTTTTGCCATTGAAACATTGAAACATCTTTTCGATGTAAAATATTTTTGAGTGTCCAACAATCAATTATGTTTCTATGATTTCATTAGAATAAACACAGTTTAATGCTTAGTGCCAAATAATAGTGTTTTTAATTAAATTATAGAAAATAATTTATTGTTGGATGCTGAAAAAGTCCATGTTTTAAATAAAACATGATGAAATTATATTGTTTGTGTTGTTGTTAATATGACTTATTGAAATTGACAAATATGGTGGGAAGTTATGAATTTTGGAGACAAAATATCACAGTAGCACCTTTGTTGAACTTGGATTTTATTTTGCAGTAAACCTAATGGACTTGGGACAGGCTGTATTTTGCAGTAAACTGTTAGTCATAAAATGATAGAGTACATATTATGGTTCTAAATACAACATACATTTTCTGGCCAGGATTGTAGCTACTTTTTCAGGATATCATTCCATACAAGTGTATTTTGTGTTACACATACAGTTGTGTGTAATGAAGTTTAATTCATCATTAACATTTAATTACACATGTTAATTGTACATTGTAAATAATTGTGGGTTTTTGTAACACTTGTGGTTTGTGGGTTAAGGAGGAAAATGAATACAAACAAGTGCAATTTAGTCATGGTTGTTCTTTCCTTAGATACTTGGATGCTGACAAATAAAAGATGGACAAACTCTCAGCAGAAGAAAGGGAAAATAATTCTAAGTGCCAATCTTGAAAATTGACAAACTGTCCATACTTTTTCCAGGGTTTTCCATGCAGAAATATCTTTAAAAACATTCTAAGTCTAAACTGTCCATACTTTTCCTGGCATGTCCAGCCTTTTCCATGGACAATATCCAGGATTTCCAGGATACCTTCTGCAAAATATTTAGTTTTTCCACTGTTTTCCAGGGTTTTCCATGTTTTTCCAAGGTATTCCCTCCTTTTCCAGAGTATACTATGGAAACAGTACAGCCAGATAGACTGTCTAGTTTGTCTTAAATGAAAATGGCGCCGATTTAACATCCGATATAGCTGTCATTGCAACCATCTTGAAAATCTTGTTATCGCTACTCCTCCCAAACAGAATGATATATCAACTTGGGGTTTTCACCAGAAGACTTTTTATGATGTTTAGTTGGTCCTAAATGAAAATGGTACCGAGCTGACCTCCAGTATGGCCACCATGATAGCCATATTAAAAATCTTGTTATTGCTACTCCACCTGAAGATATGGTCATATCGATATGGGTTTTGATCTTAAAAGTCTGAATGATCCTAAATTCTAAATACAAATTGGTAACATGGCAGCCATCTTGAAAATCTTGTTATTGCTACTATAAAATGGAATGTCATATCAACATGGAGTTTTCACCAGAAGACATTTGTAGCGTATAGTTGGTCTTATAAGCAAATGATGCCAATCTGACATCCAATATGGCAACCATGGTGGCCATCTTACTACTCCTGAATAGATGATCATATTGACATGGGGTTTTCACCATAAACCTAGTTGTCCTAAATGAATATAGTGCCGATTTTGCATCCGTATCGCTGTCAGCGTCTCGATCTTGAAAACCTTACTATCACTCAAAAATATCAGAGATGTTTTCACGTCTCAACAGTTTAAAAGAAGAAATAGTCTTATATTGGATTCCTGGAATTTCTTGTAGCCAGTAGAGGTCAGTCCCTTCAGGATTCACGGTACTAATTCAACTCCCATAGTAAACCTATGGAAACACCATGATATTAAAAATTTCAATAACTTTAAATTTCCAAATGCTCATGATCAAACCTATATTTATCAGTATAGACGCATCCTTGATGCAAGCTTTGTGTTAAGAAAACCACATGAGCCGCGGCATATTTTGGATCTACATGTGCATGCAACATGTGTTATCCATTCTTGATCTACTGAATTAGGTGCTTCTGTTATTATTAACTGTTCTTAAGTCAAGTCTCTAATAATACTAAAATTGCAGCAATAGAATCTTGTCTCTATTTTGTAGGTACAGATAGGATAAGCTCTCAAAAGAAGTTTTTACTAAAATTTTACTTTTCATTATTAACCAATTATGGACCACCAATCCCGTATATACTCTATTGTATCTTCGCCCATTTCTAGACTGGTTCGCAGTTGTTCCATATAATTAGTACCGTGAGTCCTTTAAGGAACTCTTGTTTTCTACTAAAAACTGCAGAGGAAAATAGTAATTCATGAAAATGTTTCAAAGTTCCAATTGTTCATTAGGTCATTTTTAGAATACAAAAATACGAGAATACTTTTAGTGTCTTACCAATCAGATTAGCTGTGGCCAGAGCTTATGTGTGGGCTCATTGCAACTTATATGTTATAGCTCAAATTTATCATTAACAAGCAAGATTGAAACTTTGTAAACGTTGTCCTAAAATTATTGAAAGGCAAGAATAAACAGATAAATGTTTGATGAATCTGACAATGTTACTAATGCCCGACCTTCAGATGCAGCTTTCTGTATATGTTGATATGAATGATTAAATACGGTAGGATGGTAGGTGTATGGAACAGTGTCCTGACAAATTTCTTCCCTTGTCATATCCTGTTCCCTATTGTTCCCATTTAAAATGCCGTTTGAATCAACCTACATGTAAAAGTACCCTGGTAGAATAAGAGTCTCCTTCCCTCTTTCTTTTATTTTTAGAAGTAACTGGCATAATTATCTACTCAAAGGATGTTTTATTCATGGGGTCCTTCAATATTTTCCCTCAAAATGTTTCATGAAGAATACATGTGCTTAGATATATGGTAAATGAATGTGTTTGGTGTTTGATGACACAGCAGCACAAGTAGGTCATTTAGTGCCATGGCAATTGGAGGAAATAACCTCGCCCGAGGACATACCAGGGTAGCCGACCTTGGCTGATAAGATGGTTGGATTCAAACACGTACCTATTTAGTCGTGAGTCCAGCGTGCTAACCACTGAACCGCCATGGCTTCTGCCTCCATTAGTTGCCTCTTATGACATACAGGACATACAGAAGGTTGCATCAAGTCTATTCTGCATCCCCAGGACAGCAGAGGATGATGTAGTAAATTAAGCAGCTATCACTAGTACTGCTTGTACATTGCAGCTGATTGGGCTTCCTTTGAAATAACAGACCTGGGTCAAATACAAAAAGTGTCACTCCATTGACTGACAGTCGCCCCTGTTCAAAGACTTGTGACACCCTTTAAGTTGTGTGCACTGTAAACACTTTTCCTATGTACATGTATCAGATATGCGTTAGTTTTTCATCTTCACTTTCCCATTTTCCGAAAGTTAAGCTTATTACACTCTATTACAAGGAGCCGCGGTAACTCAGTGGTTAGCGTGCCGGACTCACGACCAAAAGGGTGCGGGTTCGAATCCTACCATCTTACCAGCTTGGGTCAGCTACCGTGGTGTGTTCTTGGGCAAGGCACTTTACTCCAATTGCCTCGGCACTAAATAACCTACTTGTGTTGCTGTGCCGTAAAGCACGAAACCAAAACCAAACACTGTATTACTTGAAAATTTAAAACCATATGAGCATCTTCAGGGTTCTCAATGGATTTCAAAAACCCATAATCTCAAGAGTCAAAACTGAAATCTAAATCGTCATTAGCTTTTGACAGTGATGAGTTCATAACTCGGATTGTTCGTTATTCGTGGTACAAACTGATGTTTAAGATTTCTTGTCTCATGTTGAATAAAGAGAACACTTGTAAAGTATATTGTAAAAAAACATAAGCAGAAAGTGAGACCACATATCACTATTTCCAGCTGTCATAACACTTTAAACCCTTGAAAATTCATTTTCCACTCTTCCTTATATTTTCTTACAACTTTAGGAAATTGATTCTCCTGGTGTTGCTTGCATGTGTTTCGGGGCGCGCAATGTTTATCGCCTATGTATAAGGTTTGTTTATCTGTGTCCCTTTTTGTTATATTGGGGTATATATTACCTACACATTTCTTGTTCCAATTGATTGTTATTTTGTGTATTTTCTTTCCGCTTTTCATTTTGCATAAAAGTTCGGGTAAATGTAATCATAGAAAGGCAGCTTGGGACATGCACTCCTCTTGATCACCAGTAGACCCCTTCATTCCCTAGAGGGGTTTAGGTCACTTCTCGATATAGGGAAGTAGCCAGCATCTGAAAAAGATGGGTCTGGAGCTCAGAAGTCACCTGCGTCTGCAAAGGTGTTTGTCACCAGTCACCGAGCACCAGGCACTGGTCACTGATCACAGTCGGACAGGGCATCAGGTCTTGACCACCAGTCTAGGGAAATGGATCAGGTCAATACACCCCGCCTCTTCTCCATGTTACCATTAATCCACATAGGGAATGAGCTCCAGGCATTGATCATCCATTTAGGAAAAGCAATTCCTGTTCTTGTTAAACCCATACGGGCTTGGGTGCTCCAACCAGCTGGTGGTGAGTCGGTCATGTATACATTTCCTTTCATGGCACCATGGATGACTTCCCGTGGTTTGCTGAATAGGCAGGCCTGTAGACTATCCCTATCCCCTCCTGCCTTGTTATCGAAAAATATGGAGGGGGCCACCACTCACCTCCTGCGTCAAGAGGGGATTGTCAATTTCCTTATCCAAGGTGAGGTCATAACAGGTTAAGCCTGTTCTCCTGCCATGTATCCCTCCTAACATTACTGTAGGTGCCAGACTGGCCTGTTTTCAGAGGCTTGGTCAGACCTCACGAACACAGTGTGGATCCTTTACACAGTAAAGGAGGGTTAATGGCTTCACTTCCGAGACCCTCCACCTCTTTCAGGTACCTCCATTTGGTTCCACCAGTCTGAACTAGCAACCTTAATGGAAGAGGTGTACACCCTTCTAAATAAGGATGCAGTTGAGCAGATGACAAAGTCCAGGACTTTATTCCTTGATCTTCCTAGTTTAAAAAAATGGGAAAGTTTTGACTTATCATCATTCCTTCCATTTTAAATCAATTAATGCAAGAAGAGCAGTTCAAGATGGAGACATCCAACTCAATAAGGAATGCCATAAGGTCAAATGACTGAGCAGTCTACATAGATATCCAGGATACCTACCTTCACACCCCCATATTCCCCTCACACAAGAAATTTCATGTGGTTTTGTCTGGGCCAGTGGATCTTTCAATTCTGGGTTCTTATATTCGATCACATCTCAGCCCCCATAATTGTTACCACGCTGATGGGTGCAACAGCTCACTTGGGTTCTGTATGGGTGCTAGTCATCCAAATTGTTGACGACTAGTTGATGCACAGAGTCCTCAAAAGTACCCTTCTGAAGGACCTGTTACTCTGTTGGAGGACAGGGACTCATCTAGGACTAATCCTCAACCAAGAGAAGTCATACTTGATCGCTTCTCAGAATTCCTTTGTCATGGGGATACATTCCCTTACCCATGAAAGGAGAGTTTGAGTTCTCCCTGACATGATCTTACAGATCCAATTGCTCATAACAAATGTCAGAGAAGACTTCATTGGGTGATTGTCTTTACCACTCTCTCTCTCTCTCTCTCTCTCTCTCTCTCTCTCTCTCTCTCTCTCTCTCTCTCTCTCTCTCTCTCTCTCTCTCCTGGGAACTCTGAATACAGCAGCATACTTAGTTTCCCCAGGAAAACGTTAGTTTTGATCTGTCAGTTCCTATTCTTAGCAGAATGTAGACCATACATGGATCCTGTCTCTGCTTGGATTCCATTGGGATCCAAATTTCACCACCATCTGAGTTTGTGGCAGAATCGGGACTGGTTTCTGACCAGAGTCATGATACATGCCCAGGAACATCCTTTCTGTGCACCAACGCCTCATATTTGTTCTACAGGGCTTGTGGTCTTTGGAAGATTATTCCCTTCATATCAGCAATCTTGAAATGCAGGCTGTTTTTCCAGCACTGCAAGGGTGTGTTTAACATGCCCCTTCACATTGTTTGGAAGTCTCAAACATCCTTTATTGGTCAGTCTTGGAGGAGATTAATGTCAGAGTCTATCCAGGGAAGATAAATATCCAGGCGGACAGCCGTTTCAAAATTGGGTGGTCTTACAGAATGGTCTTTACACCAGTCAGTTGCAGAGACACTTTTTGAAATGATGGGGAAGCTAATAGTTCAGTGACCTTCTTTACCTGTTGGTAGACAGCCTCAGGAAAGTACTGCTGAGGAGGAACCAGCCGTTGCAGCACAGATAGTCCCTCTTACACAACAGTCCACAGATTCTTCACTTTCAGACCTGGCTCATATTAAATGGTCAAGATCAGTTTTCAAGTAAGTTTAGTGACTGCATTGCCCAAGTTAGCAGGCAATCGACTTTCAAGGTTTTTGACACCAAGTGGAAAATATCCTGTAACTGGTGATGTAGGAAGCAGTTTGATCCTATGTATCTCCCTTTATCTGCAGTTGCAGATTGTTTTTTCTTACAAGGAAAAGGACTGCTCAGTATTGACCATCCAGGGATTTAGGCAGCTCTTTCCAATATTCCAATTTCTTTGTGGACTCCACTATTGGGTAGGATCCTCATCTTTCAGAATTGATCAGGTTCTTTGAACTTTAGATACCAGTCCTTTGGTGTCTAAAATTTAGGTTGAACCTTTTGCGTGTTCTTTGATTTTTATCTAAACCTTCTTATGAAACACTTGAGTGAAGATTCCTTCAAGAACTTTACCCTTAAGACAGTCTTCTTTCTATCCCTAACATCAGTGGGGAGGAGTGAAATTCATGCCTTATCAGTGGAAAATTGTTTTTACAGTTTAGTGGCACTATAATTCAGTTTCTTTTCTTTGCCAACCAGGATTGTGACCAAGAACCAGCTGCTTTCGGCAAGCCTAGATTCAATTGAAATTCCCAGTCTTAGTCACATCTGCGCTATGCTCCTTTGTCCAGTTAGAACCCCGTGTTTTTACATTTTTTTCTAGCAAGAAAAGAAATGCCCAAAATTTTATCTTCCTCCCTCTCATATGTTCCTCTGATATTTTGGCATCTCAAGGTGGATTATTCAGCCATCAGCTTCCCACTAGGCTGGTAAATTGAGCAATACAGTAATAGCATGTAATGTATTACAGCTATTAAAATGTTATTTTGTTTAGAGTAAAACTAATTTCAATTATGTAATCCTTACCTTCTAGCCCAATTTCCTCCTCTCTCCCCTCTTGATGTCCGTTCAGTCTTGGTTCAAGTCAACGAAGGACAATATTCCACATGATGGAAATAACTAAGGAACCAGACAGCGATCATGTTGTTTTAGCTCCACTGGTTATATACCAGAAGACCTAATGGGATTGTCCATTGTCCTTCATCTGTTGTCAACCCGTCCATTAGGACAAGTTTGTTATCGCTACTCGTTCTAAACTACTTGGAAACTTTACACACACATACATCCCATGGTCTAGTTGGTCTTAAATTAAAAAGGTGCCGCTCGGACATCCAATATGGCTGCCGCAGTGGCCGTCTTGAAAATCTTGTTATCACTGCTCCTTCTAAATGGATGGTCATATCAACATGGGTTTTCACTAAAAGACTTCTTATGGTGTCAATTTGGTCAAGTTGGTCCTAAATGAAAATGGTGCCGATCTGACATCATTATGGCCACCATGGCGATCTTGAAAATATTGTTATCACTAGTCCTTAAGGGACAGTCATATTGACATGGCGTTTTCACCAGAAGACTTCTTATGATGTCTAGTTAGTCCTAAATGAAAATTGTGCCAATCTGATTTATAATATGGACACCATAGCAGCCATCTTGAAAAACCTGTTATTGCTGAATGGATGGTCATATCAAAATGGAGTTTTCACAGAAAGAGTTATTATGAGTTATTATGAAGTCTTTGTC
The DNA here is from genome assembly GCA_029931535.1 of Margaritifera margaritifera. Classification (NCBI taxonomy): domain Eukaryota; kingdom Metazoa; phylum Mollusca; class Bivalvia; order Unionida; family Margaritiferidae; genus Margaritifera; species Margaritifera margaritifera. The sequence continues at coordinate 717,961 of JAQPZY010001017.1, read as the reverse complement.
CTGAATGAAGATGGTGCCGATCTGAGATCAAATGTGACCACCACAGCAGCCATCCTGAAAATCTTGTTCACACTACTCCTCCTGAATGAAAAGTCTTATTGACATGGAGTTTTCACCAGAAGATTTCTTATTATATCTAGTTGGTATGAAATGTAAATGGTCTTGCTTGCATATCCAATATGACTATCACAGCGTTTATCTTGAATAGATAGTGGTTTCAACATGGGCTTTATACTAAAAGACTTCTTATGATGTCTGTTTGGTCCAAAATTAAAATGTTGCTGCTTAGACGTCCAATATGGCCACCATAGTGACTATCTTGAAAATCTTGTTGTCACTACTTCTCTTGAATGAATGATCATATCAGCATGAGGATTCCACTGAAAGACTTCTTATGGTGTCTAGTTGGTCACAAATGGAAATGTTGCCAGTCTGACTGCCAATATGGATACCACAATGAACAATCTTCTTATAGCTACTTTTCATGGCTGGTCATATTGACATTGTACTTTCACCAGAAGACTTCTTATTATGTCTAGTTGGTCCTAAATGGAAATGGTGTAAATCTAATATCCAGTGTGGCCACGATGGCAGCCAGCGTAAAAATCGAGTTATTGTTACTCCTCCAAAATGGAAAGTCATTTCAACATGGTGCTTTCACCTGAAGACTTCTTATAATGTCTTGTTGGTCCTAAATTAAAATGGTGCTGATCTGACGTCCAATATGGCCAGTATGGTGACCTTCTAAAACACCGTGTTATTGCGGTCCACTTAAATGGCAAGTCATTTTGAAGAAGAATACTTATGGGGTCTTGTTGGTCCTAAATGAAAATCATGCAAACTGACCCTCAATATGGCCACACTGGTGGCCATCTTGGAAATATTTTATCTCTACTCCTCCCAAATGGATGGCTATATCAACATGGGGTTTTCACCAGTAGACTTCTCATGAAACCCAGTTAATCCAAAATGGAAGTGGTGCCAATCGTACATCCAGTATGGCTGTTTTGAAAAGCTTGCTGTCACTACTCCACCTGAATGGATAGTCACATTGGCACGGGGCTTTCACCTAAAGGCTTACAATGATGTCTACTTGGTCCTAAATTAAAATGGTGCCAATCTCACATACAATATGTCCACCACAGGAGCTAATTTGAAAATTGTGTTATCACAGAATAATACCAGGGATAGTTTCAACACTCGGGAGTTAAAAGGAAGAAATGGTCTTATCTTAAATTCTTGGATTATTTTTTCACCCAGTAGAGCATCAGTCCCTTTGAAGGACTCTTGTTTGTTTTAGATATTCACCTTAGACTGGGGATTAGCACCAGAAAAAGAGACCGCAATTCAATAATAGCACCTAAGTATTACATAATTACAATTTGTTTTACCCCCCCCCAATAAAATTACATTTTCATTTGCCCAATATAACCATTATGTAGGAAGAGTTATCGTCATGATCTTGATCCTCAATGATTACAGACATATACAGTTTTTAAAATATTTTGGCACATGACATCATGATGTCACATGCATATGATGGCATAGGGGTATCCATTTGAATGCTTAAAGATATTGTTACAATTTATGACAGTAATACAATTATCAATGAAAGTTTATTGTTTACCAGATTTTAAAGCTGTTTAGAGGATAAAGTCTACCAAGTCCTTTCTTGAAATTGTATTGGAGCTATCCTGTTCAAGTTATTTCTCGTAATTTTGCTGATCATATTCCCTATAGTTACCATAGCTTGGCTGGTTTGCTACAGCTAGCACTTTGTTTTAAGCTGAATATGAGGTGTTCAGTTGATTGGCCCAAGTAAATTTGGATCCTTTGTTTGCATGAATAATTTAGGTATTTATGTGCTAACAAGAAGGAGTAGATTTCTTTTCCTTCTTCAAATTAAAATAATCATCCTTTTCGAAAAGGGAAGGGGGGGGGGGCTGTGAAAAGATACTTGTATGCTTTTTCAGTCTGTCCATATCAGATAAGCAAATATTCTACATACTTACAATGTAAAGAGAAAGCATAGTCAATGGAAGATACAGAAATTCACAGGATAAATGAGTCTTCATTTTATTGGGTGGAGGTAGGCACATATATTTGGCTTTGAAAATCCAGACGACCATATGACAATATGACAAAGGTTAGGATAAAAAATGTTCTATTCTGAATGCTTACTTTTCTTTCCTCCAGTTTCCATGATCTTCTCTCAACGTCAAAGTTAGTAAAAAGGACAGTAAGGTTTAGAATGGAGTTTTGGTGCTTTCTGCTTCAAATTCAAAGTATATATATATAGTAACAGGAAGTCCTTCAATTACATTACAGAACTGTAACTATACCTAAAAACTTGTTTGCAGTGCTTTCTGGAGCTGCAGTGTGACAGTTTAGACCCTGGTCAAAAGACAAAAATTAACCAATCATCTTGGAGGATATGTGACATTGATGAAGGTGCCCAGTCAAGAAGACATCACACATGTTCTTGCAAATGAACCAAGTTTTGAATCTATAACCGGCAGAATATAGAAGATTTTATTCATAATTATCAAAGGTGAAGAGTCCAGTTGAAGAAGACTTTATATCATATCTCATTTCGTTATCAGCTCAGCTAGTCATTGCTTTATTGTGTGTGAATAATATGAATAAGAGGCATTCATTCTATCTATGCCCGCCATAAGGCAGAGCATATTATGTTGTAATTTTTTCAGTCGGTTACTAATTTCGTTTCTGCACAGTAACTCGAGTTGTCCACCATCTACAGCTACCAGATTTTACGGATGGCTTGCACCTGGTGTGAGAAAGAACTCAATCATTTTCAGGCTCAAAATCTCAAAGGTCAAGGTCACTGTGACTGATAGAAGAAAAATAATTTTGACACAATAGCTTGAGTTCTCCATCATCTACAATTACCAAACTGTGTAGATAGCTTGCACTTGGGGCAAAGAAGAATACTATTGATTTCAAGATCAGAAGATCAAAGGTCATGATCACTGACTGAAAGAAGAATTTTTTTTTCATACAATAACTCGAGTTTTCCACCATCTGCAGTTACCAGACGTGGATAGCTTGCACTTGGGGAAAGAAAACATTCTGTTGATTTTGAAGTCACAAGGTTAGTGGTGAAGGTCACTGTGACTGGAAGAATAAAAATGGTTTTTGCACGATAACATTGGTTCTACATCACTTACCTCAACCAAACTTTTTGGACGGCTTGCAAATGGGACAAGGAAGAAGCTTGTTGATTTTGGGATCAAAGGTCAAGGGCACTGTGACTAAAAGAAGAAAAATGGTTTTCACTCAATAACATTAGTTATGTATCACAGATATGGACCAAAATTTGTGGATGGCATGTATTTGGGGTAAGGAAGAAGCCAATGGATTTTTAGATCAAAAGGTCAAAGGTTAAGGTCACGTTGATTAAAAGAAGCAAAACTATGTACAAACATTTCAGTCAGTTACTGTACAGCTCACACGATTTTTCATATCTCCACGCATCACGTCGGGTGTGAAGAATGCATTCATAAGAGTAAGAAAAAACCTCTTTACCATCTCCCCATGTTTTGACAGAGTTGCCGTTAAACAGCACGTTCTTTCACTGATTCTCATCTGACCACCACTGGTTATCTACGTCGCTGCTCTTATAAATAACAGACATGTTTTTGTTTTGATTTTTATTCTTTCACATCAAATTTTGTATAATATCAATATTATCAGTTAAATGTCAAATGAAAATTCAGTGTCTTAAATTATCAAATTAAAATTATAGAAAGAATACTGCATATTTGATGAGGAAATTTCATATACAGTCTCTATTAAAAAAATGTGTGATCAGATTATTTCTCTTGACATAAGTCCAATTGTTGGTGATGGTGAAGATGTTCTTAGCTACATGTATATAAATATATTTACACGGATATCTTTTTTTAAAAATAAATAAATGGTAGCTGAGTTCACACCATAGATTGAGAGAGATAGAGAGATTTTAGATACTGAGATCTGGTAGTCTTGAATGTCGTATAATTTATGCCGAAGCAAGACACTTTCTGTGTTGTGAGCAGTCGCTGAAAAATGTGCTCCCATTTTGTAGCTCTACTAGTCATAGACCAAAAGAACTTATGGGATGGTCTGTTGTCGTTCGTCCATCCGTCCACACAAGTTTATTATCTCCACTCTTCCTAAACTACTTGTACGATTGCCTTGAAACTTCATAGACAGATTCATCCCATGTTCTAATTGGTCCTAAATGAAAATGGTGTTGCTCAAACATCCAATATGGCCGTCAGAGTGGCCATTTTGAAGCTTTTGTTATCACTAATTCTCCTTAACGGATGGTCATATCAAGTTATGATTTTCACTAAAAAGTTTCTTATGATGTCTAGATGGTCCTAAATGAAAATGGTACTGATTTGACATCCAATATAGCCACCATGGCAGCCATCTTGAAAATCTTGTTATCACTACTTTTGCAACATGGATGGTCATATCACCACGGGGTTGTCTCTGAAAGACTTCTTAAGATGTCTAGTTGATCCAAGATCAAACTGGTGCCGATCTGACATCCAATATGGCCGCCAATAAAGTCATCTTGAAAATCTTGTTTTTGCTACTTCTCCTAAATGGATGGTCATTTCAACGTAGGATTTTCACTTGAGGACTGCTTATGATGTCTTGTTGGTGGTAATTATAAATGGTGCTGATCTGACGCCAATATGGCCATAATGGCAGCCATGTTGAAAATCGTGTTATCGCTAATTCTCCTGAACGGATGGTCGTGTCAACATAGGGTTTTCACTAAAAGACTTATTCTGATGTCTAGCTGGTCTTAATTAAAAATGGTGCTGATCTGACATCTAATAGAGCGGCCATTTTAAAAATCTTGTTATCACAACTCTACTTAAACAGAAAGTCATAATGATGGGTAGTTTTCAACAGAAGACTTCTTATGGTGTCCAGAGTTGGTCTTAAAATGAAAATGGTGCCGATTTTTCATTCAATATGGCTGCCTCAGCAGCCATCTTGAAAACTTGTTATTGCTACTCCTCCTGAATGAAAATTCATATCTTGAAAATATTGTTATCTCTACTCCTTTCCAGTTGGATAGCTATACCAACATGGGGTTTTCGCCAACAGACTTCTTATGATACTTAGTTGGTCCTAAATGAAAATGGTGCCAGTCATACATCCAATATGACTGCAATGAAGACTGTCTAAAAAATATTGTTGTCACTAACTACTCCCCCTGAATGAATGATCATTATGACAGGGGATTTCGCCAAGTAATAAATGAAAATGGTGCTTGTCGTACATCCAATATAGTTTCCACAATGACGGTCTTAAAAATCTTGTTATCACTACCCCCCCCCCCCCCCGCCACCGAATGAATGATCATTATGAGATGGGGTTTTTACCAAAAAACTTCTAATGACGTTTACTTTTGTCCTAAATGAAAATGTTGTAAAGGTGACATACGATATGTGTACCGCAGCAGCTAATTTGAAAATCGTGTTGTCGCTTAAGAATATCAGAGATGATTTCAGCACTTGACAGTTAAACGGACGAAATGGTCTTATCTTAAATTCCTGGAATTTCTTTTCACCCAGTAGAGCGTCGGTCCCTTCGAGGTACTGTTGCTTTTAAAATTAACCTTGATTGGAAGAAGATGTAAAAGTAAACAGGAAGAATAGCAGAGAAGGAGAGAACAAATAGCGAGTGAGAGGACTAAAGTCATGGGCTAAAATTGTGGGCGCACTTTGCCTCAACTTGACCAAAATAGTATATCAAAAATTCGATTTCGTTATGGTCTAAAAGTCAACTGAAAACACCATTTACCGAATCCTCAGATATCTGAGAGAGAGAGAGAGAGAGAGAGAGAGAGAGAGAGAGAGAGAGAGAGAGAGAAACTTGTATGCAGAATTGCCAAAGATAGACGATTACATGACCGCTTATTGTCACTGAAACTGAATAAAAGGAACATAAAACAATTCGGGATATCGGACTGAATTTTTTGTGTGTGTACAGAATCAAACAATATACATGATTTGATGTAGATTGGTTTTTTTTGGTTTGGGGTTATACAGCACAGCAACAAATGAATTCAAGATAGGGTCGGACTGGTACCACGCAGATATCCAATATGGCTACCACAGCAGCCATTTTGAAAATCTTGTTATCGCTACTGCTCCTGAATGAAAAGTCTTATTAACTTGGGATTTTCACCAGAAGACTTCTTATGATGTCTAGTTGGTCCTAAACGAAAATGGTGCTGTTTTAATTTCTAATATGGCCATCTTGAGAATCTTCCTACAAGTACTCCACCTGAATGGATAGTCATATCAACATGGGGAATTTACTAAGAGTCTTCTAAGGATGTCTAGTTGGACGTATCAACATGGGTTCTCGCTACGAAACTTTTTATGATGTCTAGTTGGTCCTAAGTGAAAATGGTGTTTATCCGACATCTAAAATGGCTGCCAAAACAGCCATCTTGAAAATCTTGTTATTTCTCTGTAATGGAAAATCATATTGACATGGATTTTTCAGTAGAAGACTTCTTATAATGTCCAGTTGGTATTAAATAAAAATGGTGCCGAGAAGATATATAATATTGCCACCACAACAGCGATCTTGACAATCTTGTTATTGCTACTCCTCTTGAATGCATAGTCATATCAACATGGGGTTTTAACAGAAAGACTAGTTGGTTCTAGGTGAAAATGGTGCTGATCTGATGTCCAGTATGGCCAATACAGAATTATTTAAGTGTATGATCATGTTGATACAGTACCAAATAAAAGAGGTCTTCATGTGCAATTTTTTCTCTCCTGATTTTGACCATATGATTGTCATTTAACTGCCATTTTGTCACCTAGAATTTTATTTTTCAATAACACATGGCAGTTTTAAATATCTACATGCATATAGGTATGGATATCTAAATCTTTGCATAAAAGAGGACAAACATGTTATAATACTGAGTAGTTTAATGTATTAATTGAAAAACCTTCACGTTTATTTGCTTCTTATTGTGACGTCTAGTACGTGCCTTTAATACAGATTGATTCTTTCATAATTTGAAAATGTGTTAAACAATGAAATTTCTATTGAGAGGATTTAGTACCTAACCATTAAGGAAAATTAGATAGAACGGGAGTAACGAAAAATGACCACATGTATAACAAATGAAAGAGAAAAGAAAGTATACAAAGTAGTTTGTCATATTGTCATGCAGAAGAAAAGATAAACAAACTAAAATATATAAAACAGGATGCACTATATTTCCTTAATTTCTATTGGTTCATTTCTAAACTTGAACATACGATAATGAATAAATAGGGTATGCTTAGTTAGTTGCTTTACAGCATAGCAGCACAAGTAGGTTATTTAGTGCTGAGGCAATTGGAGTAAAGTGGTTTGCCCAAGAACACACCACGGTAGCTGACCCATGCTGATTCGATGGTAGGATTCGAACCTGCACCCTTTGGGTTGTGATTCTGGCATGCTAATCACCGAGCCACCGCAGCTCTACAAATAGGGAAAGAAAAATGATTATGGACAACTGAAAATGCCTACATACATTAACTATTTTCATATAATTAAATTGTTTATATAGTTACCAATCATAAATTAGAACCAAAAGTTAAATTTGTATTCACTAAAATGTGTGATTTTAAATCAATTTTATGTGCTCAATCTCACTGAGTGCGGTTCACCTCTAAATATATAACATTGTTGCACGTTATTGGAAAATGCAAATGTTGGCATCAAAAAGGACCGTAAAATGACAGTCAATAAGGTGAAACTCAGCCAAGTAATTTTGAGCATGAGGAGATTTGCTTATTTTGGTACTCAGCAATAGCAAATAAACACTGAAATGCTTGTAAAGAAAATCATAGCTTGCAACTTTAATTGTTTGCTTTGCTTTTTTTTGTCTTGAGTCAAAGGAGAAATCTAATTTACAGTCAGTTCTTCCAAATAATGAATTTATGTAGACATTTTCAGTTGTTTTCATTTATCTTTTCCTCTATGTTATAAATGTACACACAAGCAAATATTTATTGATAAATGCATGTACAAATAATGCATCAGCCGAGAGAGACTAAGGAAAGGCGGCGATGAAAAGGAAAGATACATGAGGAGGTAGATGAAAGATCACACAGAAGAAGCATGATGTCTAGTTGGTCCTAAATTAAAACTGTGCCGATCTGCTGTGGTCATATTGAAAATTTTGTTATTGCTACTCCTCCTGAACGAAAAGTCATATTGACATAGAGTTTTCACCAGAAGACTTTTCATGATGTGTAGTTAGTCTTAAACAGAAATGGTACCAATGTAATGTCCAATATGGCCACAGTAGTGGCCATCTTGAAAATATTATCACTACTCCTCCTCAGTGAATGGTCGCATCAACATGAGGTTTTTACTAAACAACATCCTATGATATCTGGTTGGGCCTAAATGGTGCCATTCAGACAATCAATATGCCTGCCACAGTGACCATCTTGAAAATCATGTTATCACTATTTCTCCTGAATTAATGGTCATATCAGCATGGAAATTTCACTGAAAAACTTCCTATGGTGTCTTGTTGGTTGTAAATGAAAATGGTACCGATCCAACTTCTAATATGACTGTCACAAAGGCCATCTGGAAACCCTTTTTATCACTACTCTTAGATGACTAGTGCTTTCACCAAAAGACTTCTTATAATGTCTAGCGGGTACTAAATAAATATGGTGCCAATCTGGTATCGAATATGGCCACTATGGCATCCATCTTGGAAATCGTTATGGTTGCTCTTCCAAAACGGAAGGTCATATCAACATGGGGTTTCCACCAGACAACGTCTTATGATGTCTTGTTTGTTCTAAATGAAAATGGTACCAATTTGAAATCCACTATGTCCACTAATGCAGCGAATTTGAAAATATTGTTATAGCTCAAGAATATCTAAGATGGTTTTAACACTGCAGTTAAAAGAACGAAATGGTCTTATTTTGAATTCCTGGAAATTCTTATTCAGCCTGCTGAGCTTCAAACCTTCGAGGGACTCTTGTTTTAATATAGAAAAAACACTTCGTTTTCGTATGTTTAAGATACAAATTTGTCACGCGTAAATAAATGTTATAAATGGAGGTAGTGAAAATAACTGTAAAAACGTCAATAGGCCAAAAAGACAGCAGCATATTCTTTTCCCTCGGTCAGTATCACAATCTGCTTTATATAGTCATTTCTTTCTCATTTGCTATGCATGTGGTCATTTCCAGTTACTCCTGTTCATTACACTTTTCCTCTCGTTACATATTAATAGAATATCATTGTTTAGCGCATTTTCAAATAATGATTCAATCAACGTGTATTAGAGACACGTATTAAGCAACATCAGAAGAAGAACTTATAAAGGTTTGGTTTTTTGGGGGTGTTTGTTTTAAATTGTTTGTATTTAACATCTTGAATGAAATGATTTTAAATAGGATAACTATTGGAATAAATATTTCCTCATTTAAAGAAATGAAGGACGATAAAAGGAGAAATTGTTAACAAATATTTGTAGATCAAAGTGTGTGAAGTTGAGAACAAAAGAAAGAAAAAAAAAAGATATTGAAAGTGAACAGTACTTACTTGTGGAGCGAGTCGCTGCAGAAGTGAAGGTCAATCATTTGAAAAGAAGGAATTGCTGTTTACAGTTTAGAACTGTTCATGGCCCGAAGACGTGCAAGATGTCAACAATGGGTGCACTTGAGTAAATTTGTTTGATATTTCAATAAATTTATAAACGGCAAAACATGTACAAATGTTTACATAATATGAAAGCGTTATATCACAATTCAGAAAGGTCTTTGAAGTTAAATTACCATGTGGTGTAAGGGATGGAAATAGTTATATGCGTTGTTCTTGGTAATAATCGCAATAGATATAAAATAGTTGTATACTTTCAATAGAGATTAAAGAAATATAGTGACGATACGGATAGACAAAAAGACTTGCTGAAGAAAACATTACGAAGAATAAGCATTTTTCATAAAGAATGCAGTCTATACTAATTTTCATAGTGTTTTGAATGGAAATTGTTTCGATCAACATTTATCGTATTTTATTCGATTTGGCCATACTTATAACTAAGGTCTTACGTGAGTATTGAAATAGACATTTGATATTAAAAGGGAAAAATGTCACTGTAATCATATATTGATTTTACTCGTTAATTTCAACACAAAGTATATTTCATATATAACCTTTGTAATGCAATGATAATAGATTGTGTGTTTGACATAGAGGGAAAAAGAAACAGAAAATCAAATTTATAAAACATTATTTAGTTAACAACGGTTTCAGAAATCAAATTGGTTTTACCATTACAAAATTCAATCCTCCGCGCACGGTCAGATATTCTGTTGTGTCTTTGACCTGATGACTTGTTAAAAGTTATTTTCATAACCTCTGTTTATAGCATTCGATTGTGCCAACTTCATAACGGTTCTTTCGATGACGAGGATATATTCATTTTGCCTTAACCATGTATTGATTGGCAACCATACTTGGATCCAACCGCTGCACACAATATTATTCCGGTTTTCTCAAGATTCATTACAATACGTTGGGAGACCTAAAAGCAAGAAGCCAAATGTTTTGGTCATCGATAGGTCATTGTATTGTGTATATTGAATCTTTGATAAAACTTATTTAAAATACAAGCAGAAGCTTTAAAATATAACGTTCAAAACTGTCATGTCGTGCCATCACAAATGTTCTACTTATATGCATTGTGGGAAGAAGTCCAGAGATCCATCTTAGATCGAGGAAAAGAGTTGAATCTACAACAATGTGTTACCGATAAGAGTGAAGGCAATTACTATATATATAAAAATTTCAAAATGAATATGATACTTTTTTCTTCTCGATGTTTACTTAAACATTACCAGCGATGTCATGGTTGTCACAGTCAGAGCAGAAAGTCCAGGTTATTTTTGTTCATAGATACGATGCTATGGGAAAGATAGTTGATTGTGTGTATGATGCTTTACTAAGACATTTCTGCTTTACTAAGATATTCGTGTTCTTGGATGATATCGTCCCCGACATTATAAATAATTGTTAAAGACGGAATCGTCCATAATATATGCTGTATATTTTTCTCCTTTTCTTTAAGAATTTAAGTTTAAACCACAACAAATCACGCGTGTTAATCACAATGCTATCACGCTTATATCATTGCGTAAATTGGTTGTTAATCACGAACTAGAATTGACTGATCAATGATCATAGAATCGCCTGCCCTGGGACCAAGATGATATATAATGAGCGCGTCTTTCTCCGATAGACACGTGCTGGGTCGTGCAGATAGGTTCACTCTACTACTAACAAAGGAAGTAGGGGACCATCTGCATTAAGAACACTATGTACACTGAATTCAAATTTGAATGTAATAAGTACATTTTTAACTAGCTGGATTATCACAATTAAAATATGTAGCTAACACATATTTGGCCGTTAGGGACAATCCGATATAGATGACTGGGCAGAATTTGACTTAAAGTAAATCTTTGGCGTTTCAACTCATGATTCCGCTGCGGCTTTGAGCCTACGGACATGTTCTTTGTTAACTTGGCCTCGAACAGATATTGTGTACAAGAACTGCACAACTAATTAAATGGTGCACATTTTTAACTCGTGCTAAATGGCCAAATGGTAGCACACGACTAGCTGGATTATCACAATTACAATATGTAGCTAACATAATTGGCCGTTAGGGACAACCTGATATAGATAACTGGGCAAAATTTGACTTCAAGTTCATTTTCAGCGTTTCAACCCATGATTCCACTGTCGCTTTGCGCCTCCGGACATGCCTTTTCCAACTTGGCCTCGTACAGACATTGTATGTAATAACATCTTACAAAATAATTATATAGTACGCCGTGCGCACAGTTCTTTAAATAGTTGCAAATGGTCAAATGTTTGATATGCGACCCAAATTCAAACTCAGTCAGCCGATATAATTCATGTTGCCAAGCCTGTGGTTTGTACATTTTGTGTAAAAGCACGCACGATAATGTCGATTTGTATTGTCCTTAAAGGCACTGAGAGATTGGTCTTAGTAGAAGATGAACAACAAAAAGAAGACGAAGATTTCTATTTAGAACGACAACCACGTCCTTATGACAATCAACGGGATGTCTTCTACCACTGCAACAACAGTCAAGCTACGTCGGGAGGAAGACTAAAATATGGCGACATAAATCATCAGTCAAAAACGATAACAATGAACAAGAGGATTGGGAACAAAATGTAAATCATTATCCATTTTATCTAGTTTAAAAGGTTAACAACAAAACAACGGTTTGCTGAAACTGAGGATATGTTGTACGTGGACAGACGAAAAATGTGTAATAATAATAATAATAATAATAATAATAATAATAATAATAATAATAATAATCTCCGAGTCCAAGAAACTTCATCGTGGAAGACGGGAAAAGGAAAATAGGAACACGGTCTTGCGACCGGTTCAAGGGATACTATTATTCGGAATTAAGAGGAGTGGAACCAAGAAGTTAATGAACCTCAATTTCAACAAAGACAACAATTATGCTGTTGCGAAACAAGGAGAGAATATTGTCATCTTAGATTAAGAAGTACAACATGCCAACAGAAAAACAGAATGGTTGACGACAAAAAACCTGATGTTCTTGTGACCGAAAATTGGGAAAACGAAGCGATCATGTCACCGTTTGAAGTTGAATTTTCCAATTTAGGGTAAGATTAAAGTATCAGAACCAGTATCCAGATTTGGAAGTGTTCTCGTGACCACAACATGGGCAAAGAATTGTTTTTCATTTGCAAGGTGTATACATATGATGACCAACCTTTTTTCTTTTAAAATTGTGTACGGACAGAAGTTGATATTTCGTCGAACATGTTATTATTTTATAATGGGGATAGAAGAGGAACAATTAACACCGGCAACAACGCCCAGATTTGTCAAACACACACGAATTGGTGCAAAGAAGATACCTCATTAAGATGGCGAGCAAACAATATTGTCGGTAATATTGTAAAGACAACAAGACGATCGCCACAATGGAACGAAATAATACTAAAAGGACAAAAGACTATATTGAACGAATGCCGTTTTCTGCCCCCCGTTCTTATGAAAAAATAAGTATTGTTAAACTTCATGACTCTTTGTCTCAGTGTGTTATTAAGATAACAATCTAAATCTTCTAAATTTATTATATTTATAGATTTATATTTCATACCATAAAACGACCTTTGAACATGGGCTGGTGTTGGAAATTGTAAAATAAATGCTGTGTTTGGCAACTTTATATTCCATATTATAGAAGAAGAGTCTGTATTCATTCCAATAGCCCAAACGAACTGTGAGGTTATATCTTTTTCAATGAATTGAATTGAATGGCAAATAGTACAATAAACAACTAGGTATCATCATCTATAGTCTACAATGTACAAAGAAATCATATTATGAAACGAAATTACATATGCATGCAGATGCAGATCCATGCAAATGAAATAAGCAGATTAATTTACAAAATTTCTCCGTAGTGAGAAAAAGATATCTGCATTATTAAAGGTAATAATATGAAGATAAAATCAGAAGTTATGTGATTCAAATTCATATTGAAATGGTGGTCAGTCAAACTATTTACAAGATCTATGCATATACGACGGTATTTCTATGATTAAAAGCTTTATAAATGTAAGTGGCTAAATTATTTAAAATTCCATTATTCTGAATATTCATAAGTTCCATAAATTTAAACATATTTGGTCTTTTTCTGAAATATTTCTCTATATATTTGGCTCTTAGATCTTTATACAATAAGCATTCAAGGAAAAAACGATATTCATTTTCAATGAGGTTACAAACAGAACAAAGTCTACCCTGAATTGTTTTATACGGTCTCGCCCATCTACCAGCTTCAACTTCGAGTCTGTGAGAGGATACTCTAAATTTAGCAACTGCATTTCTATATTTCAAAGAATAGATACTGTCAAAGTAAAGTTTTGGTCAGAAATTTGCAATATTTACATAAAATAATGCTCGACTACTGTTCTTAAGACGATCCATACAATATTGGATAAAACTGTCCGATAGCTTTAATTTAAATGACTGTACAAATATGTCAGCAGTGTTATCGACCCCTTGATTAACCCAAACTTCATAGAATCGTAATCTTGACAATAAATCTTTAACTAAATATGCCCAATTTACTTTATTGGATAGAGCTACTAAACTCGTTCAAAATCATTTGGTAGATATATTGTTTATATTTGTCCTCTTTTTAATATCTGAAACTAATACTTCACAATGTAATAAAATCTATTGACTATCATTGTCGTACGCGTTAACTTCCCATAAGTAAAATCATTTTGTGTTGTCTTCTTCACTCCTAATATCTTTTTGCAAAAATGTAAATGCACTCTTTCAATGCGTTTAGCGGGAATAAATCCCCAAACTTGGCAACAATAATTTATCAGTCTATCAAAAAGATTCATGATATGGCTTGTATTTACGGACGCAGATTTATAAAGGTATTATTCAAGTATAAATATCGCTTTTTGACTTGCCCTGCCAATGTTGTCTGTGCTTCAGTAAAGGCATATTATATACCCCAAATTTTGATAAGATCACAGTATTGCTTCACGAAGAAATTTCAGCAGACTATGTATTTCTTAAGAGGAAACTTGTCTTCCAAATATCGTCGTAAAACAAGGTTACGCTGGAACCTAAGAACTAAATATTCATTAGTTTTACTGACTACGTAGTGTTGGCATTTTGTTGCTATCGTACAGTTTGTACCTCTGTCTCCACTACGCGTAAAAAAAGGACTGCACTTTCTACCCTATTTTATTATATTCCTATTAGGATTTTACAAAAATTATTCAGAAGGGGAAAAAAAAAATAAAAAAAAAATAAAAGAGATTTTAAACAATCTTATTTATTTGATTTTTACTCTTTTTATCCTTTCGGAATTTTAACGTAGTAGTACCTTGCGAACATGGCTCAATTGTTTGAGAGAGGAGCCAGTGCGGATTCGGAAAAAAGTAACCAGAGACTGACAGGTGTCTATACTGAGTGGCATTTTATTGTTTATCGTGCCTGAATTTTGCTAATATATCACATAAAGGATGCCATAACTAATAGGAACATGAGTAGATTTATTGCTGCTTACAAATAAAGTATAACAAAAGGATTTAACGTGTTATATTCAATAATGTTACTAAACAACCCGTAATCTGTGGCAAATGAAACAACGTATTGTAGATTCTACTTGTAGTGCATTTCTTCACACACACACACACACACACACACACACACGTTGCAACATTAGGGTGACATATGTCACAAAGCATCATTAGGGTGACAGAATGACATTATGTTGTGTTATGAAAACTGTAGCACATACTTGTATTTTAATCCATGAAAATAAACTATAATTCCTATTATCAAGATGAAATATTCATGGATGAAACAACAAATCTTATTTGTAAACGAAAACACATTTGTCGCCTTAATACGGCGTCGCCATAAAACCTACACACAACTGTGACAGTCAAAACATCCTTATGGCGACAGAATCTTCACACACATATTATATCTAATCCAGCATTAAGGCGATAATGCCCCTATTGTCATACCAAATGAAATAGGAAAATAAAAGCGTATTTTAACATGATCAGAATCATAAACATATGCCTTTTAAAACTGTATCACTACCTCTGCACATCCATTTGCAAGCCCTTTTATCTTGAACTTTTTTTTTAAAGTCTGTTAGGTGAGGGGTGTAGATGGAAGTCAGAAGCTGAAACGTTATTTTCAAGCCATAATCATTATATAACTCCTTTTGATGTGGTGAGGTCAAACATTTTTTGGAGCCAAGAATACACGAAATTAATTTCTTTTTTTCTAAACCAATATCACCCTCCCATCCACATGCTGAAATGACCTAAATGGAGAATATTTGCTTGAAACGAGTGAATAACGGATATGTTTTATTCAGTGGGTGAAAAACTCGGTATTTGCATAATTGCAAAGCCACGAGTGAAAATACTTGAGTTTTTCACACACAAGATGAAATATATCCGTTATTTCCTCGGAGCAAGTAATTTTTTTTTATGCTCAAACGTTTTTGCTAGTAATATATGAAACAGATCGAAGAAGCAGATTTCTTACTGTATGCCGCGTGATAATGTCGGAGGTTTACCGTTTATGTTTTGTATATAATCGCACAGAAAATATCACTTGCAACATAATTCTCCTTCCTAATTTAAGTTTAAACAGCACATAAAAATTAAAGAAGAAAAACATAATATGCTCATTGAGAGGTTTGAACCTGGTTTACTAAAAATAGCCAAAACGATACTGTTTAATCAAACCGATTCGAAACTCAACCTTTTCTCCAGTCAGTACCTTAAGTTTATAACTGACAACACTTCGTATGGAAGCTCTTGATTGATCTGTATAACTTTGAAAATTTAGTATCTATCCAGTTTTCCAGGTTCACAATTAACTCGGCACACATTTAATTGCAAGCGAAAGAAAAAAAAAAAGAACAATTCAACCGTACTAGAAACTACCGAGACATTCGTGTGGCATAAATGAATATGCACATTTCTCCAGAGAACAGATGCATAAATAAACCTTTGAAGGGTTGACTACCAAATTAATACATTCTTTTTGATCCTTCAAAGGATCGATACATGTTGTAAGTTTACGTCAAAGGAGACGGTTACATATTTTGTGTTATTTCACTTACAAAAAGTTTACAAGATATATACATTGTCTTCACCGATAATAACGAATCTTTTGTTCCGATCTCCGACGAGGCCGTGGTTTATTAAGAAATGTATTTGTCTTTGCATGTGAAAATAATTCAGACTTAAGCAAATGCTCGCCAAACAGGACCAATTACTGTAATTACAGATAATTATCAATCTTTTCGAGGACATAGTTTGTAATATTTCACTTACACGGAAGCCGTGATGTATTCAGAAATGTATTTGTCTCTGTATGTAACAATAATTCAAGTTCACGCAACAGCTAACAAAATAAGACCAATTACTTTAACCGTACAACTATACTTACAAATGGTGGGTCCCCCAGGAATCCTTACATTCACTTAATTGACACATTATGCAGGTTTACGGACTGGATAAGATTGAAATCAATCTTTGCTCGACTATTTACATTTTTATATAACCGTAACTTTGACACGTAAGAAAGGCTTTTGTTGAATATATCTGACAATTTAGGTGAAACAACTTTGGGATCGTTGTGATGTTGTTTCGGAGTGCAACATATATGTATATGACCACATCACTTATCACCACTGATTTCGTACGACAAATTTTAATTTTAAAGAGAAAGTACCTTACTATGTTTGTTGTGTGAAGAGACCGGTAGGTTTCCAACGAGTATTTCTTTTCCAAAATTAAAGCTGTTATATTTTGGGCTAGACTTTTTACTGGAAAACTTAGTGAAATTTGAAAAATATTACATAATATTACGTTACACTGCTGCTGGTATATACAATGTTAAACGGCTTTCCTTCATCAGACAAATTTTGTGCGATTTAGGACAGAATATTTTATGATCATCTCAGTCATTCACCTCTGTTGATTCCATTAAAGATAAATATATACACACTTGGCATTTTAGTGCTTATCATTCTTTTAAAAGTAGATTTTATTGGATATTTTTTTTTTAAATCTTAGAATTTTGAACCATTTTTAACACATATGCCACAAAAGTATCGATTGATTTTAACAACGTTCCGCATAATGAATCATACGTTTCCAATTGAAACCGGAAGGTTGCTACATTTGGATATATCTAAAAGAAAATATGAAGTGTGTGCCTCACAAGATATAGCTGGCAATTTTGTAAAAATCTTTTTCGATTTCAATATGTTGCTAAAATAGGAAAACAATATATAAGATAGAAGTATTTCAAAGCTGTAAAGGCATACAAATTTAGTGAGTTGCTAAATAACACAAATCTTAACGTACAGGTTAGATTAAGTAAAATTATTGAAATGATATATAAATCATTATGTTCTCATGTAAACTCAGAACAGTTATGTCCCTTATCATTTCAATAGTAAACTTGCTTGTATTATTTCTCAAAATGTTTCTTTTGTTTAAGTCAAGGATTGTTGAATTTTCAAAATGATATGTTTTGTCTGAAAGTTCGCAACTTTGTATTCATTAAAACTATAAGAAATGATTGGTTGTGTTTGTTGATTCAACGTCTGTGCTTTCAGTATCTCGAAGTTTTCTCTTAAATAAGAAAATTAAATCGTCTTTCTTACTTTTAATACCCCCTCAAAATTTTGTACTTCACATATCTATAAATTTTCTCCATACATCGATGAACAACAGTTAATTAGTAATGTCTGTAAGTTTCTGGACCTAGGATTATTAGGCAATCAAATCATTTAACCATTAATAATAAATTTTGTTATGATTATTATGAGGACGCGATACCGTCATCATTATAAACTCTCTCTCTTTCTCTCTCTCGCTCTCACTCTCTGCTTGTGAATGGCTGAAATTTGTTAACAATCACAGACTTTCTATCGTGATGTGTAGAGTATATGGTTAGAAATACTGATAGAGAAAAATTGTCTTTATAGGCCATTTTTCACACTATGACTATAATTAGGCTTGTATACTAAACCTTTTAAACAACAGCAAATAACTGTAGGACCCTTGATATTTCTCACACGTTCAAATGGACATAGTTATCAAACTGTATGTGAATCCTGTAATCAGATCACAGCTGACACAAGTACTGGAAGCAGACGATCAAAAGACGAGACACTTATATGGTCACTGACAACTAATTCAATTTCCATGGACCGCAACATTAATATATTTAGACAAAGTGCTATACTTTCATGGTAAAATTGGCAAATGATGCTTACATCTTGTGGATGATCTATCCCACACTGAACTTTTAAAACAATAAACACGATAAGCTGCGCGACTCGTTTTGACAAAAATTCACTTGTAGGTGCTGCTATAAAACTTCAGCCCGGTGAGATCTCGCCATTTACATCCAGTAGTACCTGTGCGGCAACAGATAAAATAAATATCGTTTTAGGTTCAAGCCTACTAATGCACACAATATATCCATAGGCAGGCTTCTTCTGAACAATTACATTATTTTTTTCCGATAATACAGTGATTGCCGTAGGAAAAAGGGAAGTAAATTTTGGAACCCACTCCTCATTCTTCACAGACTTTAAAGATTACAACATTTGAGAAATCAAGCGGTCTCTTTCGGTGTTAATAAAATCCCAAGTTAAATATGTTATCGATTATCAAAGGAAACTGTGTTAGCGACCATTTGTGTTATTGTACTGAGGCACAATGACATATACTCTTAGTATTTGAGAACATGGATGAAAATTAAAGAAAAGAATTTTTAAAATGGTCATAAATAAATTGGCAAATTACAAAAGCAGGATACGACACCTAACAGATAGTGATCAAGCAACCTCATTTATTGGTCTGGTTTGGTCTGGTAGTCTGGGTAAATGTACCAGTTTGACACAATAGGGATAAAGGCAATATTTTTATACAAACATTCGGTATAAGAACTGTACACTTTTCATTCCTAGATTTTAATAATTGCAACCATAGAGATCCAATTTCTAAAGCCGAGAATTGTTATTCAAACATGTATGTGCTCCAATTTAAAACAGACTCGTCGTAGGGATACGTATTATTAATAACGCTGCTGAGAAAATGCAATACACACCTTTTTTAATAAACAATCCCTGGAAAACTGTTTTGAAACTCCAGTTTGACTAAAAATTATTGCTGTATTTACAAACGTCCAAAACGTAAATAACAGACATCTCATATATAGGCTGCTGTAGAGGTCTGGAACCTGAGGCTAAATGCGAGTCTGGGCTGACGGTAAACTGATACTAGCTTCCATTGATGTAAAGAAACAATATAAACAGTGCTGAATGTAGTTCTAACAGTGCTAAGCAGCAACTGAATTCACACTTTGAAACTCAAAACATAAACTACAGTTATTTTACTGTGTCAAAAAGTCAAAAATACAGAGGAAAACCAAAGGTTGTCTTCATGCGAGAATTTAGTTTCACATCAGACCAGGAAATATTCCTCATAACAAGTGTGTAACAAGTGAGAAAACTGTAGAGAGTGATGTTACAAAACAAACTATATAAAAGAATTTCAGAGGAAAAGTACAATATAATCACAAAAAGACCAAGTTCACACTTTGATATTGAGAAAGAGGAAAGTTTCGGCGCAAAATACAAGTTCCTATGGCTAACTCAAACCAAAGATTTAGAGGCTGATCTGCTTGCCGGTGACTTCGAACAATGACTCTGGACAAAAGAAGTAAATAGAAACTCATCATTATTCAATGTTATAAAAAACATTATCAGTCAATTTGGTTTCCTATTTTTCATTACATAATTCATAGAGGAAAGTAATGTAAAGAAAAAAAAAACAATGATTAACAGGTAAAATTTAATTGTAAACAATGTATCAGACAAAATATGTGCACAAATACCATATATTCTGAGAGGAAGATCTCTTTGTATGATTTCTAACTGTAATATAATAAAACAAAAATACCATTTGAGTGTTAAAGTTCAGATTTTGTTACTATGAGATCTGTTAGCTCATTCTCAAAATATGGACTAGGGGAGCTAACCTATCCAAGGAAACTTATACCTTGACACAGAGAGTTGTTAATAAGAAATGAATGCATTAAAAAAGCACCTGGCAACATAAAATATGATAAATATAAGATTCTATGTCCCAAAAAGGGTAATACATTCATAATATTTATGTCAGGTCTGGTGAAAAGAGTCCATACATGCTGGTACAAATTTAAAAAAATGAAGAACTGTGGAAAGCAGTGTTCACAGAACACAAGAGAACTTTACCATGTGTGATGGGAGCCTGGAATGGGAGACATCATTAAAAAGTCTAATGCACTTACAAATCTGATGCCAGGAAAAAACTAAATTGAATGCAAGATGATGAGAAACAATTTTGCGATAGACCTGAAACAGTGTTGTCACACAGAGTTTAATGCTGCCTTTCAGAAATACTGTGGGGACACTTCTGTGATAATGAGGGCCATGTCAAAAGCTGTAAATGCCATATAAAGTGCTCTGTTATCAGGGTGGTGATTCCCCTTTGCAAGACAAAGTCATATGTTTGCACTGGTAAAAATGAAAACTGGGTAGTTAATAGCTCATAGTTGCCTGACACATTTAGAATAGTAAATTCTACACACACCGAATCAAGTATATGAATGCTTGTTAACTACCGGCAGGGGAAAATGACATTTCAGAAGACATTTCTCAACACTAACACACAAATGTCTCAAAGTGTAAATATAGTAATTCAAAGAAGTTTACCTTGAAATGTAACATTCATGAGGAATTTCCATGCACAATGTCATAGTGCAGTACATTACAGCAACAATGGGCCTATGGAGTCTAAAGTGAAACTGTGCTGAGCTTCTGGGTATACCATAGCAGTAAACTCCAGTGTGGCAATGCAACTGAAAAGAAGACATAGAGAACATATTATTGATAGGACATTTTACAACAAAAAGAAAGCATACAAACATAATAGATGTAAAAAGAGAGCACTTGTATTCAGATTCAATGAGAAATATCAAGAGGAGATAAATTATGCAAAAGGTAGATTGTTATGTAATTTTAGACAGAAACCCAGAGCTAAATATGACAAGAGTATAAAAGATCTACCTTGAATAAGATCCATTCTATTAAACGGATGGGTTTGTGGTATTTTGTTCATAGTCCTTGGTCTTTACAGTGCTCTCTCTCTCTCTCTCTCTCTCTCTCTCTTGATAGAATGGGGTTTCAAAACTAAATGGTCAATGTTCACACACATTTTTTCATGACACAAGGGATTAACATTAAGAGACTGATTTTTCATTAAGTCATGTGTAATTCTTTTTTTATCATATATGAAAATCTGTATGTAGTTAAATAGAAAATAGTGCCATCAACCCATCTCAGTTTATGCTTCCCATAGCCATATTACACAACCATGCTTGTTTTCCACAATTATTTACTTTGTTACTAGTGTCTACTCTAAATTACTCCAAAAATGATCCATTTTACTATAATTACTCTTAAATCAAGCAATGATACTCAAACGGACTCTGGGATGGACGTGGTTGTCATGGATACATACACTACCCATATCCCTGTAGGGATCGGACCACTAATTCATTTCCCATAGAACTAAATGTCAATATATTATAAAATAAAAATAAATTCTTCACTAGCTTGGCCTACAAACCATACATAAATCCTTTCATTAAAGTTAGAGAATTTTTTTTCAACCTTAAAAATCAAATGCTTCGCAGCATGTTTTCGAGTCTCGTAATGCTGTGCAGGGGGAATCCCTGGTCTGCACCTAATAACATAGCCTCGCACCAAGAGTACATATGCTATTTTGTCAGTAGGAAATTAAATACAGGATATCAAAATAAAAGTAAATATTTTTTGTCAGCTATAGTACATAGATTGAAGTTTGCGAAATTAATAATGGAACAAAATTGAACCCATTTATTACCCAATAGGTACATCTCAAAAGATTTAGTACTCTATTTTTTATTCCCCCCCCCCCCCCAACCACCAGTAGACTGGTTCCCTGGCTCTAAAATAATTAGTGTTCCGATACCTACCCAAGGAACAAAAACTACAAAAAGTTCAATCAAACATGACACTGCTTTGAATGGACTATCACGACTGCAAACTTTCGTATATTAATAGCAGGTCGCAAGTCCATTCAAACATATCAGGATCTTTTCAAGATAGCCATGTCAAAGAAACCCAATCTCCTACTAGTTGATCAACAGTCTGCATAGCACAGCTTCCCCCTGCTCTTAAAAGACAGCCTCGAAGCTTCCTCAGGAAGTTAAACTCTTCCACCAGCATCCGCACGATCAACAGTCATCACGTCACTCCAGAAGGTGTTTCGAAAAGAGAGCGTCGCACGCTCGCGGCAATCCAAGCCGAACCACACGGTCATTCTGCGGCCAAACCCAGAGAAGCCTTATGCCTGAAAGCACAGTTCAAAACAATATCGACTAGATGAATACATATTGAACTTTATTTGCATTTAGCGAATTGGCCATCAGCAAGTATATACATATACATTTAAGTTTGTTACAAACATTGATGGTGACACGTTTAATACATAAAGGAAAACAAGTCTATCGAATTTACAAACATTCGATAAATACTAAGATATATATACTTACGTATGCATACCCACATTCCCAAGCACACTCATACATGCATATATCCTCGTACACATTATATATTTATATACATATACCTATACACGCGTTTACATAAACCTACACACATATATGCACATACATACATATTCACCGAGAAAATGAGATAGGCACGCACATAAACATACATACCTGCATTCGTGTATGGATGATACATGATACATGATATGAAGTAAGAATACAACATGTGTGACCAGTCAACTACTCCAGATTATGTTTGTTGAATCACATGCGCGCGCTTAAATAAAGCTCCTTCGGGAGAAGACATAAAAAGTATTATCAATATATAAGTAGTATTCACAATGCTTTTCTTATTAGTATTATAAGAACATTATACATGAAATATAAGAGATAGTAATGATTGTATTAATCAATGAAATGGAGATGAGACGAAGATAAAAAAAAATAAAAAATAAAAAATGATAATAATAATAACTAATAACGAACTAATTAAATCATGTAATTTTAAGTCGCATTCATCATATTATTACGTTCAATTAGTGCTCTATGAATATAATTTCCCAGATTTCTAACCTCGGTAGTTTTAGTGGAACTGAGTAATTTATTAAATTTCAACATACTTGGTCCTTTCCAAAAATAAGAGTTTATATACTTCTTTCTTAGCGGCAAATAACATTGGCATTCTAAAACAAGGTGATACTAATCTTCCAAATAATCAAGGATATGCAGTATCATCTCTCCCAAAACACAAGCAATCGAGTTCTAAACATGACATTTATATTGTCCATCTATCAATACTTCTAATTGATTGTCGTGTACTATGAGCAGTTTTTCAGCTATTCCCCAATAAGCACGGATCTTCACAAGCTGATTCATCAGTGCTCGCATGATTAAACAATAGCAGAGTATTACCGATGCTATGCTGGTACCCAGCAGCTTTCAGAGTAAACTGTAGCAAAAAGCTTCTCAACAAACAGATCTCTAACAGGTCAAAAAGGCAGGCTCACCCTGCTGACCACGACGATAACTCGGATGAGATCTCTCTACCCAAACCACAAGTCGCTCAGGACTTCAGCGCCGAAACTAAAAGGCGCAATACTCCGCACTAACTATCAAATACGATGTGTGTAGTGACCAAAATCTCCATACTATACCATCAACACATCGTGTAGTGACCAACACTCAGTCATCTACAATTCAACACCACACACTATACCATCAAAACGCCGTGTGTAGTCACCAATACTCCACACGTACTATCCAACAAGACGTGTGTGTGTGGTGACCAATACCCAACACATACTATCCAACACGAAGTGTATAGTGACCAGTTATCCACACTATACCATCAACACACCGTGTGTAGTGACCAACGCCCAGTCATCTACTATCCATCACCCGATATTATTCCATCAACAAGCCATGTGTAGGGACCAATAACCCAAACTTAATATCCCACATGACGTATCTCTACCAAAACCACAAGTCGCTCAGGACCTCAGCGCCCATACTAAAAGGCGCAATACCCCACACTTACTATCAAATACGACGTGTGTAGTGACCAAAATCTTCATACTATACCATCCCCACATGACGTGTATAGTGACCAAAAACCAGTCATCTACAATCCAACACCCCATATTATACCATCAACACGCCGTGTGTAGTCACCAATACTCCATACTTACTATCAAACAAGACGTGTGTGGTAATCAAAACTCAGAACTTACTATCCGAAGCGGGTATTAACCAATAACCTACACAATATCATCAACAAACCGTATGTACTGACCTCCGCACTATTACCCAACTCCATAAATTATACCATCAACACGCCGTGTGTATTGACCATTAGCCCACACTTAATATCCAAAAGAACGTGTGTAGTGACCAAAACTCAGTCATCTACAATCCAACACCCCACATTATACCATCAACGTGTGTAATGACCTGCTGCCTAAGGGCTACATGCATATATCCGAGATTTATATATAAAGCATTACCGATAGCTAAGATCTTATTCAAAGTTTCAGTAAATTTGCATATATATCATACTGATGTTATAAATAGCTTTATACAAGGGAACCAACTCAAACTGTACCGGAATTTAGCAGAAAAAAAAAAAGAGCAATAAATGTAAATGGCCTAGGCTAAAAAATAGTTTTCAAATTCAGAAATTGTCACAATGTTTAATAGAGACTGAAAAATTCCGAAAGCAAAATTAACAAATATTATGGTTTACACTAAAAGCAGTACTAAAATTTCGAAACAGTCACTAACTTTAACGGAGATTGAAAAAGATCCGGATAAAATGTCCAAATGTCTGCCTAGATTAAAAGCAGTAACAAAATTTCCAAACTGTCACGGATTTTAGTGAAGACCACAGAAAAAAGCCCGAAATGTAAAAATTATGGTTTAGACTAGAGTAGTACTAAAATTCCAAAACTATCACGGACTTTAGCGGAAACTGGAAAATCGAAAAATGTAAAATGAATGTAGGAATGCAGACACACTATACTATCAACACGCCGTTTTGAATGGCCAACACCCACAACTATGAACCGACGAAAAGGGTGGGAATACACACAGACTATACTATCAACACGCCGTTTTGAGTGAACAACAGCCACAATCTCTAACCGACGAAAAGGGTAGGAATGCAGACACACTATATTATCAGCATGCCGTTTTGAGTCACCAACACCCACACTTACGAACCGACGACAAAGGTAGGAATACACACACACACTATAGGCCTTTTCAATAAGTTACTTACTTCCTTAGATAGGGGACGCTGTCATCACTTAATCAACTTCCGGGGGCTATCTTTATCGATTTTGATTACTCGCCACAATGAGCTATTTAAACAATGATGCTTTGGGAAGGTGTTAAATCCCGGAACTTAAATCTTACCTGAGACAACACGGGCAGAATGTTAGCGGAAGAAAAGAAGAATTAGTCAAGCGAGCGAAGGGGATTAAAGCATTGGGCCTACAAGATGTCAATTATGTTTCGTTAAACGATCAGCAGGGACACAATTCAAGGACAACCGAGAAACTGGTCACTCCTCTTTGTGAGAAAATGCCATCGCTGTCGTCATTGAATAATTGGATGAAAGATCTGTGTAACATTCCAAATTTTACAGACAATGACGTTTACAATTATTTAGTTTTGACAATGAAGGCAAAGCGACAGTTGAAGAGTGAATGGTTTTTTACAAGACCGGCACGTCCACAATGTTGAATTTAACAATGTTTCGGAGGAATGTTCACATTGTTACGTGAGATGTCAAGCGATACTGTCACTACCAAACAGTAATAAGAAGGATTATACTGTATGGGTCAGTCTTTCCAAAGTCACTGTCAATGTGAATTCAGCAGATTGCAATTGTACAGCTGGGTAACTATTTCATTTTTATATTTTGTCTTGTGATACTTGCTTTATTAAAAGTTAATGTCAAGCCCGGATGCCACACAAATCTGTTGTTTTGTTTCAGAAAAAAGGACATAAATTTTCATATTTTCTCAAATTGGCTTAAAATATAAATCTGCAAATCCTGTACTTTTTGATTAAGTTATTTAAATATCAAAGTTCCAGGTTTAAAAAATACCCAAATATATTGTTAAAAAAAATTCTAAAATGTGTATCATACTTCATTAATTATACTTGAAATATAAATTGGAATAATAGAAAAAATGTATAGGCGATGCATATACAATGTACCCTCACCCCTACCCTTAGATAAATTTAATCATTTATTACAATATATATTTAATTATACATATATAACAGTGAGGAACCTTGTACACCAGTTCTTTTCACTTTGTTTTTTTTTCAGTCTGGGTGAAGCCTGCAATCATATCGGGGCAATGTTATATGCACTGGTGGATATATCTGAAAAGAACAAAGATGGAACTAATACTTCGACTTCTGCCAAATCAAAATGGAATAATCCCAGGAAACGACGTCTTAGTCCTAAGAAAGCAAAGGATCTTTCCTTTCGCCACTCACTAAATAATATTGTGGAGCCTTCATTCAAACCAACAGTTGATGTTGAAAGATTTCGACAAATGCTTTTAAAGCTAAATTCCAAAGCTGGATGGTTAACAAATTTTGAAAAGATCAAGAATAAAGAAGATAGCATACCAGCACTCAGCAACAACATTTAATGTTTTCTGATAAAACAGATTTATCTTCTGAAAGCGCCACAATTCATTTCAATAATCTCTTCAGAAATATATCCTATTCTAAAGAACAATGTGTCAGAATAGAACTTGAATCGAGAGGTCAGCATACTAACAATAGGTGGATGGAATACCACAAAGGGAGAATTACAAGTTCAAAGTTTGACCAAGTGGTAATGCGTAAGGAAACTACTCCACCAGACAATTTAGAAAAAGTTATCTTGGGCTACACATCATTTGATAACAAGTATGTCAAATGGGGTAGGGATCATGAACCTGCAGCCCGGAGAGCTTACATAAATATCATGAGACAATCTCATCCAGATCTTCATGTGACACCGTGTGAACTTTATGTTAGCATACTTTTTCCTCATTTGGGTGCAAGTCTAGACGGAGTTGTTCATGATTCTTGTTGTCAAGATTCCTCAGGGTTACTGGAAATAAAGTGTCCAACATCCGACAGATGGAAATTTAAATCTCCAAGTGAATGTGCTCAAGATTCAGATTTCTTTTGCACATTAGACCTCCATGGCAATGTAATCTTAAACAAGAAGTATGACTATTTTTTTCAAGTGCATGGACAATTGGCCATTACAGGCAAGCATTGGTGTGATTTTGTGGTTTGGACTTTGAAGCAACCACCATCTATTCAACGCATTACATTCAATTTCGAATTCTGGAATATTATGGTAGAAAAACTAAATTCTTTCTACTTGAAAGGAATTATTCCTGAAATGTACACAACACGTGTGCTTAGAGGTGTTCCTCTCTACCAGTCTGTCAGTGATGACAAGAAATAGAAATAAAGTGATTGTCAAACAAATGACA
Organism: Margaritifera margaritifera; assembly: GCA_029931535.1. Classification (NCBI taxonomy): domain Eukaryota; kingdom Metazoa; phylum Mollusca; class Bivalvia; order Unionida; family Margaritiferidae; genus Margaritifera; species Margaritifera margaritifera. The sequence goes on along the minus strand of JAQPZY010001017.1, from coordinate 689,632 downwards.
TAAGGTGACATTTCAAGTCATTTATCGACTCAATGCTTTTTTAATAAAAGGTTACACAACAATATGGACTGAAGAGTTTAATGTTTTCTTTATTAAAACTGCAGTTGACATGTTTACTAAATGAGTTTTAAATCTCTGTTGTTATATAGGCAGGTGGTTTTAAAAGTAAAAATTATTGCCACAAAAATTTTGAAAGTAATGTCATGCATATGGTTATAACAGTCTGCCGTAATACATCTAAATTAAAGTATTATAATACTAATTTGCTTTGCAAAGTGGTTGCTGTAAATTTGTTAATCTTGTACATATCTTCCATATCTTTGTTACTTGTTGTGACATATTTAACAGTTTTAAGAATATTTTTTTTTTATCCTTTCCATCTGTCTCTCAATATGGATACGAAGATTTGCAATTGTTCGTGTTTGTTGCACTTCTCTTTTGGAAAACTGTTTCTTCTTTTGTTTAAAAGGAGGGATGATGAGATGAATACCTTTTGAGGTTGTGATGTCTGAAATAAGGAATCCTTTGTCTACCATAATGGCATATCCAGGTTCACACATGTCAACCAGGGCACTGTCTTTAGTAATTTGTTTCTCACTTACACCCCATGCCCACAAATCTGATACAAATGTTACAACCCCAGCTGGACTAATTCCAATTAGACCTTTCCATGTCATATGTGATTTGTAATCACTGTACATCAAAGATTTGTGCTGTAAGGAACTAGGCGTTTCCGTGCGTAACTCAGTACAGTCAATTATCACACTACAATTTGGATATTTTTCCTTGAAACAAAGTGGCATATGTTCATCAACAGCTCGTCTTGAAGGCTGTGCTGTTACCGTTGGAACAGTCGCTTACAGTAGTCCTTTAGATTTGTCTCCCCTTTTTTAACTCTTCTTCATAAATATCAGTTTCCTATTTTCGTTTGTAATACGTCCAGGCCGGAATGTGAACGTGCTTTTACAGCTCTTTTCGTTGAATCTGAAGGCCACCACAGTCATTTTACCCTAATTTGATGAGAGTTCTCGCCTACGAATTAAAACAGTATTTGAACATAATATATGATGTCTTGTGTCTTGAATACTAGATAGCTCAAGGGTTATGCTAACTGTAATTCCTCCAGAGGAAAGGCAATATAAAGGCAATTGGATTAGAAAATCTAACTGTATATACAAATAATCAATCCACTTATTAAAAATCATTCCACATGTCGACGTTCTGATGTTAAATCGATCTGCTGAATCTTCCAGTAACAAGCCTAGTCTCAATCGCATCAACACAAGAAAGAATTCGTCTATCAGACGCAAGTGTCTTGGACGTCCCTTTCCACTTGTAGCACCATAGCGAGCTGTCTGACTTGTAGCATCATCCTTAATTTCATCAAATAATGTTTTGAAAGTAGCTGAATTTTGAAAACCGGTATAAAATAGCATTTTTTGGTCATCATTTTCAATTTCCTCAAATGTTAAAGCAGGGGAATTAACCTGTATCCCGCAATCTACAGTTGTCACTTTGTTAACAGGGGTGCCATATTCAGGTGACATTTCATTGAAATCACACTGTGTAGAAACATCTATCCTTGGTAGGGTATTGGTTTGTGTTGACTGGTTGTTAATATGACTGGCAGCAATATCTTTTACATTTATTGGTCCACAATAATCATGTAAATGTTCAGAGGTGTCCAGAGATGATTCAGTTTTAGCTATAAATGGTTCTGAAATACGATTTGAATCATCCTCATTATCACTTTTTTAACAGTTAATTACTAATTACATGTACATGTGTAGCATGCGCAATTAAAAGTTGTTGCTGGTGTAAGTTACAGCATTCCCTTTAAGTACTGGATGGGTAAACAGTTAGTCCATATTTATAGTGTAACTGTGCACTTGTAGACATTACAGTGCCAATGGCAACAGCAAATTTAAAGACAATACAACAGTTGATAAAGGTCAGTGCAACATCAAATTAAACTACAATGCAGCAGCAGACTACATGCAAATGCACAATGTTTGTTATCTTTGAACATCTATATGTAACACATCACAGAGAGGAGTACACTTAATAAGTTAAATATGGAATATGACTGTTTAAAAGCATACACAATGCTATTGATCACAGCTGATTAAAAACCACAGGATAAGAATAAATCCTGCCCCACATCTCGTTTAAAATGAATGGAGCATAATAGTACTCAATGTAGCCACTTACCGACGTTTGAATCACCTTGTTCGGGGAAACTGAAGGCACTGGATGCTCTTTTGACGGCCCACTTCTATTCACAAAATGATCGGAACACGTTTGGCTGTTAGCTGTGTAAGTGAAATCTTTCCTTACTAGTCGTGACCGCTGGAATCAAACTCTACGTAGTTTATATCTTGCAGGAAATCTTTGCAATGATATTGTTTTCCCATTTACTTCCTTCCCTCTGAAATTGCTACAAATGCAACAATACTTGCGGGTTTTTGCCATAGGCATTCTTTGACAGCTGATGAATGGGTAGCCCGCGGAAGTTGAAGCGGCAGCTCAAGCATGCGCAAAAGATGCGCTGAAGAGTTCCTACTAGGAGGAGAAAACAACCCTTATTGAAAAGGTCTATACCATCAACACGCCGTTTTAAGTGATCAATATCATCACTTACTAACAAATGAAAAGGGTAAAATTATATATACACTATACCATCAACACGCCGTTTAGAGTGGCCAACACCCACAACTACGAACCGACGAAAAGGGTGAGAATACACACAGCCTATACTATCAACACGCCGTTTTGAGTGAACAACAGCCACAATCTCTAACCGACGAAAAGGGTAGGAATGCAGACACACTATACTATCAACATGCCGTTTTAAGTGACCAACATTATCACTTACTAACAAATGAAAAGGGTAAAATTATACATACACAATACCATCAACACGCCGTTTAGAGTGACCAACATCCACAATTACTAACCAGCGAAACAAGTAGGAATATACACACACTGTGCCAGCAACACACCGTTTTGAGCGATCGATACCCACACTTATTAACCAACGAAAGGGGCAGGAATATGCACACACATTATACACAAAACACACATGTATACTATCATACAAAGGGTAAGATGTAAAAGAAGGCGGATGAAGCTGAAGTTAAACTTTTATAAACAGAACTAAATTTCTTTACTTCCCCAATTCCCCTATAACTTCCCTACCATTCCCTTATAAACAAAACTACCACCCCCTACTATCATTATAATCCCCACAACATAGCAGTAAAGTGAAAGGAGAAAAAAGGTAGGAATATGCACACCCTATACGCACAAACAAACTTATACACTATCATACATATAATGAAAAGAGAGAAAAGGATAGGAGTGCTTGCACACATACACCAACATACTGATAGACTATCACACAAGACAGGAGGGTGGGGTTTTAGTTTTGAAAGACATAAAAAAACATGCAAACAGTTTACTTTTTTAAATACTTTTTTCGTTTTTGTCGTCCTAGATTGATTTCGCTCATTAAACGGCTACCCATTGTCGCCTGAAAAGCAATACTATTTAACGCGCGTTTGGTTCTACATTTTGTTAAAAACTGACGGCTTTTATTTAGCCACCCTAGATTTAATACACTCACTGGCATGCTACCCATTGTCGCTTGATAACCACTGGCCGATAAGTGTGTTTTAAAATGTTCAATGTACGCTTGGTTCAATTTGTTACAAACGTTTTTGACGCTCAAGATTTAATATGCCGAGTGAAATGTTACCTATGGTAATGCACTGTTGGTAAAGAAAAGTGAGAGTTAATTTGCCACAACGTCACACTAGGTCAGAATTTGACGTTAAGCTAAGGCTCTCTTGTACTGTAAGACTGTGATATTTTCTGTTTCTTTAAGAGATTATAGAATGTCGATATTCTTAAGCTCTTTTTTGTAACCTGTTTTCTCTGGTCCTTAATATCGCAAACATGCGACCTTATATTCCAAAGGATGTAAAAGTATTTTTTAGATTACTAGTTTCTTGAAATCATGAACTCAAGATCTAAGCATTCTAATCAGCGAAGAATTCAAATGCTTACTTGTACTTTAATTTAAAATTCGTCTTAGCTTTGTCTCTTAAACGCACAAATTTGGAAATCAAGAATTTTTGAAAGCTTTGGGAACACATTATGATCCCAAGATTGAATGAATTTCAATAATACTAATTATATTTTTTAAAATGTTAAAATATTTATATATGTATATTTGTTGTATTTTGCATAAAAGCCCATGGTCCCATGAGAAGAAAATGAAATGATAGGTGAGATGTTGTTGTTGCAATAGTTGTAACATTTTACCTTTACAATACTTAAACTTAAAAAAACAAAATACAGAAACGTGTATATTACGAGCTTAGCGAAGATTTGTTTTTGCTAAACCATAATTTCTAACTCCTGCTGATTTCCTACGTGATTTCCATGATGTGCGGCGTTCGTTTTTTAAACGTTTTGTCCCAAACCTAGCTCTCTCTCTCTCTCTCTCTCTCTCTCTCTCTCTCTCTCTCTCTCTCTCTCTCTCTCTCTCTCTCTCTCTCCCTCTCTCTCTCTCTCTCTCTCTCTGGAAGCAGCGACAGTAACTATCACTACCACATTAACAGTCGGATTTACACGTGGAAAACGTTTAAGACAGTTGAATCTGATGTTCAAACGTCCATGCAGTTTTTTCATAGTCAGTGGTCCATTTCAAGGCCCCCAGATCTCTTAGAGAATCGACACACCTCACCATTGTCAAATCAAACAAAACAAATCCCTCCATTATGAAGTGTGTGTGTGTATTTTGTGTATTTGAATAGTTTATCAATACTAAAACAAACAATAAGTCACGACATAGATATACTTATGCTTTTGGTATATTTTTGTGAAGAGGAATCATAATGAAATTTCTCACAAATGACAAAAGTCCATTTTCTTGTTCTTTCTTTTTACTGTCGTGCTTTTTTAAATGTCTTTGCACGATTCGGATATTCTGTTATTCTTCTCCTTGTCTTGCTTTGAATTTCTTTTCAGAAAAGAGTTATTATTCGGTTTCTTCTTCTGCTTCTGAAAGCTTCTTTTCTCTTTGTTCACCTTCATGGGACACTTTGAAGACTAATGTTCATTTCATTGACAATGATAAGATCTTTCTCTGCTTCTGTCCTTTGACCTACTTTCTTCTGTCTTGGATGTACCTTTTCTTTGATGTTGTGGACATTCTGTAGCCTAATGAAATTTCTCCTGATAGACATACTAGGTATATTCGCTATTATCTCAAGAAGAGATCTAGTTTTCTAAATTGTCCAAAGAGCTTTTTACCTGTCCAAATCAACACATCTATCCACCACTCAGTCACGAAAGTTTGGAATTATATTTATCGATCATGTCATTTTAGATGAGTGGTTTTTCTTTTGACAGGGCATCATTTCATAAAGCATGCAATCCTTGGGATACAAACGATTTGATGATCGGTGCGGCAGTAAATGTTTTCTATATGTTGTAGTAATGTCAGTAATATTGGATGGCGGATCAGCGTGATTTGTGCGAACCTGAGAGCATTTATGCCAGAATGCTTCTGTAAAGTATGGTCAATTTCTGTTGACCGTTTGTTTTGTTTTAAAAGATATCGTTTAAAGGTCCTTCTTTTTTCGAAAAAATGGCCATGTTGAATAGTAGATAAGCATCATCTGTAAAAACAAATAGAGAGTTCTTCATGCTAATATATTCTCTGACAAATCTGTGCGGTTTTGAGAGAATGTTGCTTTTAAGGTTTATTTATCTTTAGTAACAAGGACAAATTGTACGGCATAATAGCAGCATTTATACAGAATTGAAAGCACTTCTTGACAGGAAACTTGCTTTTTATATAGTAGTATTTTTAGCAGTTGTTTTTAAGAAAGCAAAACTCTCTTTAGAAACGGATGCCATATTTGAAAGCGGTTGGACGTCATATTTAAAAAAACTGAATGGCATTTATGCCAGGATGCTTTCTGTCCAACTTTGTCCAATCCTGTTCAGAGATATCTGAGATGAAGTCGTTCAAATTTGGTGGCAACTTGGCATCAATTGTGTAAATTAAAACATCTTCATGCCAGGATACTTTCTGACAAATTGAATGCAGCAATTTTTTCAAAAAAGTCGTTAACGGCTTTCCGACATCATTGTTGTGTTCCTTCTTTTTAGTAGCGGCTAGATTGACAGTTACATGTTACGGCGGATCAGTATCTTTTGTACAGATTTGAACGGTTTTTATGACAGAATGCTCTCTCTTACGTTTCTCAGATCTTAAACGTAGCAGTTGTTGAGACACAACGAACGACGCACTACGGACCTTACACACAGGATCCAACCATAGCCTCACTTGAACATATGGCCACATGAGCTGAATACTGACTATTTTGATGCCCTTTCCGTTGTGCTGTTCCGAATAATCAATTTGGTCTAGCATTAGTCACTTTCAGTGAATGACAAATAATGAATCTATTACGTTTTCTGTGAAATTATTTTGTCCAAATTAATTTCGGCTCCATTTACTGATGATCAAGCATGAAGATGTATCTGATTCCAACATTACCTCTCTCCCCTCTCCGAAGAAGTCGGCCCCAATCACTTACAAGAGTTGCTCTTTTCTCACTTATTCAAGGAACAAAATATTTACAGCTAGTTTAGAATTATGTCTGCCTACTGTTTTTATGATGTTACCGATGGAAAGCTGCCTGACTTGAATACAAATATTTGTCGGAAACAACACTGGCAAGAGGTTATGATCTGCAAACGAAGAAAAAATACAACAAATATACTACTAAGACCACTCTACACGGATTTATATATATATATATATATATATATATATATATATATATATATATATATATAGATATATACGATTACGCTAGAATGACCTAAGATGCATTAATTGTACATAACTATATATATTTCAAGCATGGTCCAGTCAACCAGTTTTAATCTGGTTTAAACCAGACAGTCACTTTTGCCATTTAAATCTCGTATCCCTATCCATGATAATTTCTGGACCATTCATATATTAATTATCCATTAGTGTTTTCTTTATCATTGACAAGCAGGTTAATAATGTGTTTTAGTTTTTATTTACGGAACATAAGTAATGACCCAAATCTACACTGTATGAATTTAACAGTTATCAGACATGTGATACACTTATTTCATGAGATGACTTTAAAGAAAAAATGTCAGTACTAAGAGATAAGGTATGTTTGTTTACAAGTTTGGATGGGATACCAGTATGGTCAAAGCTAGTTGTTCTTAATTTACAAAATAGCATATACAGAAGAATAATAATGTTGATATGTCGATTGCAAACATCAAAATATATACACTGCAATGTTTCAGAAAGGATGCAGATCAAAAGCATCAGCTCTCATCTCAAGATGGTTGAAACAGTGCGGCATGAGGAAGGGATGCGTTATTTGATGTTGGCAAATACACAAATTTGTATTCGTCTAAAATTACGATACAACTTTAAAATTGTGTGAATTTGTAACGGCCAATCAACAACGATTGAACAAAACAGATTTAAAACCCAGAGAGAACAATGTAAGCTTTAAAATAAAATTATGTGACTCGGCATATAAAGCAGCTATTTAAGAATCAACTATAGGAATTTTACATACATCTAATATATATATATATATATATATATATATATATATATATATATATATATATATATATATATATATGTACGTTTTAAAGAATTGAAGTAACGTTGCAAATTGCTGACAAACAGTACACGATGTAGATGGATCTCCTGTAGGCTAGCTGATAACACCAAAAGACAATTTGTCAGGGGTTGAGTATATTCAGAATGCTTGCATACCACTTTAGATGATGTTCTAAAACTACACCTCTCCTTCACAGACGGAAAGAGCAGTTCTAAAGATATCTTTATGCCTCTTCCGAAACTATACTTACTTACATAAATACCATGCAATTATGAGAACCAATTAACAGGACAAGAAGAAAATAGCATACGCTGAATTGAAGGAATGGTTGACCTAACAATCCACCAATAAATTACACAAACAGGCGTGAAAAAAGATTTCCATACAAAAGAGACTATGTTAGTCACATGGATGACAAGTGGCAGGCAGACATTGTTGACAAGTAATCAGCAAAAAATAGTAAGTCGATTCAAAAGTATCTTGGGCTGAGAAAGTGGAAACAAAAATAGAGATGACATGCACAATGTTTTTAAAGAAATCATTAACGAATGCAAATCTGGACAGATAGTTTATTGAAGACAAAGAGGTGTACTATAGGAAAGTTAAGAATTTACTGAAAAAATGAAAACATCGAATAATTTGTAACTTTCTTAAATAAAAAAGGCATCTGTAGCAGAAAGGATTATGAGAATCTTAGAGAATATAATGTGGAAGTATTTCACTCAAAATGAAATCAGAAAATTGGATGTTGCTTTATCAACGCTAATTGAGGGATATAGTGACACTCATCGCGGATCAATATGCACGACCCCTGTTCAAACAAACAAGAAAGAAAACAAATTCAAATTATTGGTCAATCTATGCTGTTACCTGTGAATATATGCATTTGGAATGCCTATATCCAAAATAAGTGAAACAGTCAACATTTTGTAAAACCATGCAATTTTTGAAAAGCTGTCTCCCTAATTTTAAGGAGAACGCATTTAAAATCAGGCAAGCAATTTTAGATGACCAAGCTGTTTACGTTACTGGAAGACTTGAATGGAAAGGAAACAGGGGAAATGTTTTGCGAACAAGACTTGTGTCCATATGACAAAGAAGATGACATATCCAGAATTTAAAGACCAAAAGAATAAATGCAAAAAGTATGCACTCCTAAAAAGGAAATAATATGATAAATATTTTAGCAGCTGGCAACAAACTGAAAACGTTATGACATTAAAATATAAAATTTAGTAAGCTCAATACAAGGATAGTTACATTAAAGGACATGAACACTCTTAGTTTTTTAAAGACAATAAGTCTCTAGAATGTGTTATATTTTGTAAACAGCCTAATAGAGAATGAAGGAGTTGAAACATGTGCGGTGTGCAAATTTATGCTGATTGCAGAACTAGAGAGGGAAAGAAAGTAAATAGCAAAAGCGTCACCAGTAAAGATGGAGATCGCACACATAGAAAACTGATAGGCGATTACAGTGTAAACAAATACCTACTCGAATAATAAATCAAACTACGGTAGAAATTAAATGTTATAACATTCAAAAATATAAAGCTGATTCCAGCAACATCTCGAAAAGGATAAAACATATAACACAATCTGATAGACTACAAGCTTCTCTGTTAAAAATCACATAAGACAAACTCAACTTAACTTTGCGTTGTGGGTGGCAACATGTGGTTTTGGAATATCGTATTGGCATTTAACAAACAAAAGGATTCCAGAGTTAGTAAAATTAGTAAATAGGTTTCACGTTTACTTAAAATACGAAAACTGTTAGCTGCCTGTAAAATGCCTTTCATCAGATGAAGATGCTTTTAATCATGTCGCTAATGAAATAGGTATTTAATAGTTAAACATAGTTTAACATAATTTGTAATAACTTTAACATTACTCCTCACCATCTGGGGCAGGTGGAGAAGGTGGAGTATGAGGTTCGGGTAGCTTGTAACATGTTACAGCCTGGTGGCGTTGGATTTAGGGCAAACACCTGACACAGTTGCGTGAATGAGATGTTTATTTAAAATGCAAACGAATGATGAATGAATCTGACACCTTGGTCATGCACACAAAGGCTACAACTGATATAATAAAATGATATCGATCCTAAATGGAACCGATCAAAGCATGATATTTTAACAAATAGTCACACACGATCCAGTATGTAAGCGGATATGACTAATGTATGGAAATTATCAACAAATGTAATTAATATATGGATCAATTAACATATACGATCAATGTAGGGAACTCGTCAACAGATATGACTGATGTATGGATCTCTCAACATATACTTTGAATGTATGGAATCTATCAACATACGTGATTGATATATAGAACTATAAACAAGTATTATTGATATACGGATCTATAAACAAGTATGGTCAATGTATAGATCATCAACATACGTGATTGATATATAGAACTATAAACAAGTATTATTGATATACGGATCTATAAACAAGTATGGTCAATGTATAGATCATCAACAAGTACGATGGATGTATGATTGATTTTCACACATATAGTGATATTGAATCTGACTAATGTTCACACATATAGTGACATTGAATGTTAGGTTCAAATCATAATATATGATGATATTTATCTCGTGGCGTTCAGTCGATGATCATGATATATTCCCTATTCCAAAACTCCCGTTAAACAATGAAGGAACGACCTCGCGTGGTCCGCTCCTCCCAGCCTGCAAAAGGATCCATCGAGAACCTCATTTTGCCGCACACCAGTTGGTCCAGAACCTTCTGTCCTTCACACTGAGTAAACCAGTACTTTGGACAAACGTCACAATTGACTGCAGTGTCCAGATTACACAAAACCCAGAGTTCAATGACTCCGCGTAACAGCTGTACAGCCGAAGATTGCTTCCCTAAAGTGAACAAGGTCCTGACAAGACTTATCTGTATTGTGACGACACAGAGATAATTTGGGCGATAAGTGCTATATTCGTGGTCAAATACACGGCCAGAGAACTCGGAATAAACGGGTTCCACACTGCCTGCGTTTTATTCGTGCATCATTGAGTAAACATTAATCAGAATTGTTAAATAGATAAAGCTGAAACTATACATCCCAGGGTAACGCTGTACGCGGCAACGAAAACCATGTACATTATCGTCCATATATAATGCACAGACATTTTCGTACACACAATTCCGTGACAGAGCTCAGTAGAAACTTACCAAATTACCAAATTTGCTATAGACAGAGCAAATGTTGATATAGTCATTGATATCTATGTAGGTATAGTAGCAATTGTTGTACCCTTTCCTTTTAACAATTGTTTCAGCCGTTCATCTGAAACGTTTGCATTAATCCTTCCAGTATTTTTCTCCAACATTTCCATCCATCTGTATTAAATGTTCAGCTCACTGCGCTCTTTTCCTTTCAACGCTAATCAGCAGTTCCCGCTACTTAACTTTGTTCTTTGCGTTTATTTTGTTCTGATATCTTTTTTCTTTTTTTGTCCTCAACCTGTTTGTCATACAATTTAACATTAGCATTCATATGTTCGCCAGCATTTATACGTTCTACGTTCGATTTTGCAACTTATAAAGTTTTTACATCACCTCTTAATTGTCGTTCCTCTTCATCAGTAAATAATTTGTCTTTATTAATTGTCAATTATAGTCTCTGCTTGTCTCTCTTGTTCATCAAGCAGCCCATTACTGTATATTGTTCTAATCTCTATTTCCTCGAGTACCTGCAATTGTTGTCTTTGTACAACAGTGGTTTGAAACGGATATATGTGTTACATCTCATCCTCAATAGGTCACACATATTTCTCGCTCTATCTTTTTAAACCTGATAGGACCAACAAATAATGTACAATCTGAACTGCTATACTGCTGGATGCCATCGTTATTTTTGATGTATCTTAAGGTTGTTTCTTTCTAAATTATTGTATATTTTACACATACAAATGCCTTTCCGTATGTCCTTCTTGAACAAGTCAAGAAGTTTGCATCAAAAACCTAATGCCTTCACTTGGAGCAATATCTTAATAACATCCTGTTCTTTGCTCTGAAAAGCCACTAGCAAGACTTGCAGAATTGTCATCTATGCATCTAGTACAGTATTATCTTTATGCAATGTGTTTTTAAATGAACAATCGAAGTCCTCACAACCCTCAACTATTTATTATGCCCTAACTAAAGATTGCTGCTCTTAGCCTCGTCAATTATATGATGAATTGTCTAACAATAACAAACATATTTTGGCTATTGAAATATCAAAGAACTGGACAAAGTACAGCTGGAATGAGAACTGGAATTTATCGAAGACTAAGCTACCAAAATCTAAACTTCTACAAAAACTGAATAGTACAAAAAGAAATTAAAGAACGCTATTGCAAACAGAACACGCAACGAGAAAAGCGGTAAAAATGTTAACTGAAATATATATGGATAAATGGACGAGAAAAGAAGAAGACAATTGAAATATTGAATGCTTGAGCTTCTAAAATATGAACATTTTGGTGAGATGTTGTAAATTATTTTGTGACCTCCTTGTATAGCAGATATCTTACAATCTACAACTTAGACGATTTACAAAATGAACTGAAAGATGATTACATTATATTAAAAAGTATAAAATACTTCACTGAACTTTTGCTCCTAAACTTCGGATTACATCTGTATCTGTCTGCATAGAGTTCTTGTTTCATAACATTTACACATATTGATTTCAAAAAGACATCATAAAATAATGAATGTAAAAAATATGAGGGAAAAAAATGCTTGATAAATAACATGTCTACAAGTTGCTTTGCTGTTTATACAATTGTGCCATTAACCAGAATTGTCGCAGTTGTTTTACTTACAGAATTTACTTATGCTTGACACGTCATAGAATCGTACAGGGAAAGTCAATTACATAAAAAGATAATCAAACTAATGAATGTTATCGAACATTTTCCTATTTTTGTAGTTAGCTATTAAAATGATTCTTCTTTTTTCGTATGCCCTTCTATCTCTTCTTCAGCAGGCATTTTGTCAATGTTACTCCAGTTTCACTGGCTATCATGTATCTAGCGCTTGGCGAATGATTATATTTTCTTTATTGTTCGCGATCAGATAGATCAAACGATGAACATGGAATGGAATCATCAATACAAAGGTCATATTAACTAACACATTCGGGTTTTGTAAAGTTAGCCATATATGATTAAAATCAATTGATGGAAAACCGAGTATTTTCAATGCAGTGTCTTATTTAATGTCTTATTTTAAAGCTTACAAAACGCTACTTGTCATGATATATAATTTGAAGTTTTAATCATTGCAGTATTTTGTATTATTTGTGGTACTCATTCGGACGCTCTATCTTTTCTTTTCTCCATTTCTCCATGTCTCCTTTTTGTTGTACTTTTCATGTACTCTCTGTTTTCGTTTAATTTTTTTTTTTTTTTTTTTTTTTGTATTCTTTATCACAAGATTTCCAATAAAGGTATTTGCTGAACTCGGTTAATGTGTATTGTACTTTTCCATACATAAGACATGGCTTGATATCTCTTTCATTTTAAATTATTTTCACTACTTGTAAGTACCCAAAAATCCTGACTTACATATAACATTTTTAATATCTTAAAATGATATGCAGTTATCTTTCCAAATTTCCTTGTAAATGAAATGGATGATATTGAACAGAATAATGAAAATGAGTACAACGTCGGCAAAGCAGCAACTTACAAAGGTACCTCACAAAAGCCATAAAAAAAAAAAACGCTCGTAGAGATGAACCTGGTTGACCACTACGGAAATCTTCACCAAAATCGTACAAATGTTAATCAGAATAATCAGAACATTTAACGAAAAATGTGCAAGAGTGCACAAAGTCAGAAAATGCTTTATTAACACAACATGAAATAAATTAAACAAATTCATATGTTTCACACCCAATGATATATTGTTCGATATGTGGTAGTGTAGTTGTTTTAGGTATTTTGTTTTGTGAAGAAAAATACTTCTTTCTTTTTTAAAAACCTAATGAGATAACAAAGCCTGTTCAAAACAAATCGTTAGATAGTCTTCAGATCACCACAACAAAAAAAACCCCAAGAAAATACTTGTCAACATATGGTCTCTAATCATAAATGCTTTAACATTTTCGCTCAATATAAAAAAACTATCGACTAAAAATAAAAATATCATTAACACAATATTCTTTTTAAAATTAAGTTCTGCTCTTACTGTTACGTGCATCATACATTTAGCAGTGTTTGACTTCAGCAAAATTTAAGATTCAGATTTAATTGTGTTGCCTTTTCCGTTCTAACAACCAAGAACACTCACATTTTGTTGGCTTTTCCATTTACTGATTACAGAAGCATAAATAAGTAATTAATTTTGTTGACAGTTTTTTCGTGTATGTAAGATTTAAGGTGGAGGTGAAGGTGGGCAAAACCTCTAAACCAATCAGACCAAATCCCACCCAAAAGTCAACATAGTCATAGACAACCAAAGTTTGTATTATTTGAATGGAACCAGTATGTAAAAGGAATTAATGTTTGTTTGATTTAGTGCGTAAATTGTATAACAAAATCTTTGTAAAAATGTATTCTTTAGGGAAATAACATGTTTACCATTTTCTATTTACTTTTTTTCTTCATTTCCTTTGCATTATTCTCATTTTCAAACTCGTTAATAGAGACGAAAATCTTTATATCTGAAAACAAACCATATCTTGGAATAATGTATTTATTCTAAATGCTAATTCCTATAGTTTTGATAAACTGATCGCATGTAAGAAATAAACACTTATGTGCGAGAGGGGATAAATGATCATTTTACAACAATGTCGAGTTACTCCTGTTCTTGTTGTGTTTCCAGGTTTTTATATGTGTTACCTTTATATTTTATTTTCTATACATTTTATATAGAATTACTATAATTACTTGTTATATTTTTTCGTGTTGCACTTCATGTTTACATTTATGTGATACGGTCTATCTGCCAAAATGTTTGTGCAATCAATTTTCAAATCCTTTTACATTTCTCGAACTTTACATTTGTTTGGCACCATATGGGCACTATTGTGCTGAGGTGCCGTGAATTGCTACTACAAACATGCATGCAAAATATTCAGATAATTTTTTTTAAAAGTGTAATTCTGACATTTTACAATCTCTACCATCTTTATGGAAATGTTCCTAAAGTTTACCAGCAAGGGGCAATTCGGGATTCCGAAAGATTACTGGAATCAAACTTCTCTGATTTTCCTTGACCAAATGCAAGGTTTCCCTGACCACATGTTTCATGCCAAATAAACACACACATACACACTCACAAACAAACACTGTTTATTGTTAAGTATATGAGTTAACATTTGACAATGCACGTACTTCTTCAACGACAAGCTAAGACCACATCCACTTATTAACTTTTAGCAATTTTCTTTTTTATATTATACTAGAAAGATAATGTCATATAAGCACACCCCTAATGTTTAAATGAATTCATGTGGCTGATCACCTGGGGTTATCATGGAAGAAGTACTGTCATTAAAGTTACCCTCACATTTCTTAAAGTCATCCCCATACCACTTTGTATCAAATTTCGTTTGTAACGCTGGCATACTCGCAAAATGCGAGTTAATTGTGACAAATGCAAAATGAAATTTCAGGATTTTGCATCTTTGTGCCAGTGTTAAATTTTCTAACGATATCATTAGTAAACGTCTTAAAGTACGTAAATTTAGCAAAATCACCGCCCTCAATAGTTGCCCACGTATCTATCATTTCCCGTAATTACGCTGATAAGCTGACTCCACCTTTACTTTTTCTCAGGCTATTGCACGTTTTAAAAACATTTTAGACATAATATAGTGTGCTTTTGATCAACTTTTGTATCAAAGTAATTACTATTTATGTCTGT
Source organism: Margaritifera margaritifera (assembly GCA_029931535.1). NCBI lineage: Eukaryota > Metazoa > Mollusca > Bivalvia > Unionida > Margaritiferidae > Margaritifera > Margaritifera margaritifera. The sequence goes on along the minus strand of JAQPZY010001017.1, from coordinate 674,037 downwards.
AATTATGTTTCCATCGACGAAATTCCCTCCAAATAGTTACATGTCAAGCTTGAATGCATGGGTGAAATTCAGTGCATGTGTGGCCAATCACGAGGAAATATTGCTATGTGGCGGTTTATAGGCTGATTGCGAGGGAAAGTAAACACGTTCTGTTTCGTATTTCTATTTGTAAAAGTAGGAAGAACAAAAGTATCCCTCGATATATGTCACCTGCTTTCAATAGTAACCTATTTTCGATGTTAACGTCTTTTCAATAACAAAGACGCACAACAATTTGACAGAATCATACAAACATAAATTTTTATACTTTCATAAAGTTTAATGAGTATTTATATTGTTTTTATATTATTTGTCTCCAAAGTTTAGTAAAACGGCTGTTTTAAGCGGCTCTTGTAAACATTCATAATATTTTACTACTTTACGCTAACTTCAACCTATTTTACCAACACTTCGTCCTAGTCAGCCAGGGGAGTTGTCACTTCTCTCAAACATTTAATTCCAGCTTGGACTCCGCTTAGGCAAAGTCTGTTATATGTCTCTTCTGATGACATGCTCTGCTAGTATGTATTTTGTAGAACAACCTCTCGAAGATATTTGTGTCACATATTAGCCTAACTATCCCATGAAAACGAAATGGTTCATCGTTGGCCCTGATACGTCGTTCTTCTTCAATCCTGGTGAGACTGATGGGTTATTTTCAGTGATAAAAGAGAGGAACATTTCAGCTGTACAAGTAGGTTTTATATTCAAAATGATAATAAAATTATAAATGACACTGACAGAAAACTATTGTATTTCCTTCTTATTCCCAGACTTCTGTATTGCAGTAGAGGTCTAAACAATAACTCCTCAAAAGAAACCGAATAGAAATAGGACTTTGCAAGTTGTTTTTCTCTCCACTCGCGTAAAAATGCGAGTAGTAAAACAGCTAAATTAAAATAAAATAAACTTTTTTATTTGACAAATGTTGGATGTGTGCAAAAACACTCCAACAAAAACAAAGGATAGATGTGTTTAAAATGAGTGAATGTGAATCCAACCACAATTGTACAAAATATAATGGCTACTACAGATTTTGTAACGTTACGAAGTGATGATGAATTTAATTTCAAATCGTCATTGGTTGTTTAAATGCACAGCAATGTCCATAATAAATGCAAATAACTATATCTTAAACAAGCGGTCATTAAACAAAAATAGCATGTATTGTGAAAATGCAATCACAATTTGATAGCACAACATTAGTGCCTTACATAAAATCAGAGCTAACTGCAAACATTTTGCACAGAAGCAAATTAAAAAGTTTGGAGAAGAAACATTCCTAGTGGCAATTGACATTATACATTTCTCAGCATCCTCAACCATATCAAAATTTTCATGATTAACTGTACTAAATTACCAACTTTTTTCAATTGTGTCTGAATTGTCATAAAATACCCTGACTTTCTTGAAAATTGGAAATACTCCGTATACATATGTAGTCGTGTCGCGCCTAAATTTACCTGTAGATTCAATAAAACACAAGGCTTTCAAATCTAAATTATGCATTCTATCAACAGAGAATTTTTACATATAAAACATTATGTCGCTTGAAGGCTACACCCTGATCATACATCAGGACTGAAAAATGTAAACGTCTGCCCATCCTTTCAAATAAACTTGGTTTTTAAATAAGTTCCACCTCATAACTATCTTATTAATGCTTATGAAACAGCTGATACATTTAGCTAATAACAGAAATGGTTGGGAAAAATATTTCACTTTTGGATGACACTAAATATATTTTTGGGCAACGGCTGTCTCCTATAGGTAACTTGTTTGTGGACCAACTGTAGCATATCGCCTAACACACAGACACACAGACATACACACATACAAATATATATATATATATATATATATATAAATATATATATATATATATGTGTGTGTGTGTTTGTGTGTGTGTGTGTGTGTGTTTCCATAATTCTAGCTATACGACAATGTTCACGAATAACAACTTCACTTCTGCGGAAAACATTATTCCACTGCAATATCTGACATTGTGGACAAAATACGGAACAAAATTCTCAAATATTGTTTTGTATAAATACTTTATATTCAATAAACATTGTTAATCCAGATAAAGGGATTACTCTAGACGCGATAATTTGAACCTCGACTTCATGCAAATCTCTTTTCATAATAGAGAGCAGCAATTTTAATTTAGCAACCCAGATCTTGACCCAAATTTCAACATTTGAGCATATCTTTGACTTCATCTATGATTTAAGATAAAAAACTAAAAGTTTTCTTAAAATGTTAGCCCCATATGATAAGAGATAACAATGCGTTATTATGATTGCAGTCCATATATGAGATATCATGTGTTCGTGTAGGCTGGACTCATTGTTTTATGGGTTTGTTTTTCTTTGGGGTTTTTTTGGGGTGGGGGTGGGGGTGGGGATTGTGGTTTTCTGTTGTTCACACTCAGCGCACTGCATACTATATTTTGTTTGGAAGCTAGACTGGATGTTTGTATGGTAGTTTGTTTGGAGTTTTCTAGACAGAGAGGGCCTTCTTATTTAGTGAAACAAACCCCAAAGGTCAGAATCAAATGGTGAGCAGTGAAATATAGCGCAGTTACAAAATATTGGATCGAGCGGAATGAGTTGGTATTTGAATCACTATATCAGTTTGGAGTACAAAGAAAGCGTCTCTAACAGAGCCCTTAAATAAACTGTTCATAAGTCCATGCATCTGTGCAATGGTGTGATTTCTTTATAAGCCGTGGATATATAAATAGTCGCCGCTTACCAGCTGTTTGCAGTACGATAAATATAGGATATTTTCTTTTCCTCCTTTGATACCTGATATATTTCATCGTGTGGTACAAAAATCTGATATTTTAAGGAGTGGCGTAGCCACGAGTGAAAATATATAGCTTTTGGTACCACAAGATGAAACATATACGGTATTTACACAGGAAAAGAAATTTTCTTTGTATTATATAGCAAACTTCCTCCAGAATCGACGCTTAGAAGATTAAATTTACTCTTCAACACAACACAACACCCCACTTTTCGTAAATTCACCTCACTGTCATAGGCTGATCATATAAATATCAGCGACTTAAGAGAGCGTTATCATTGGAATGACCAAATTTCTCTTAGTAAATTACATTTTTGACATTTTGTAAACTATTTAATCATATCTGAACACAAAGCAAGTCCGATTCAGCAATGCATCACAGCGAGTTCATTATTATTGTCAAGGAAGTAAGTGGAAATAACTTCACAACGACGCCAACGGCATCGAGTCAAATTTCTTCAGCAAAAATTTATTTCCATGTCTGAAATGTAATGCAGTTTGTATTGATTTGTTCTAGCTCACAAAGTGCTTGTTTTTGTTGCTGCAGGTAAAACTTATGTAGTCACACACAATCAAGGGTCGCGTGGCATGATAGGAAATCTTATATTTTCACATGTGAAAATATAAAGATATATTTTTCACATGTGACAATAAAGGAATTAAAAAAACGTGAAAATTATTTCGCCAGTAAGTTTCTGTATTTCACACTTAAGTATATGATAAATGTAAACACTGCAACACAACGGTCATGAAGAGTGACGAAGAAGCAGTAACTCTATGATATGTCGGTTGCATACTCACAGGGTAGACTACTCTTTTGGATTGAAATGATATAAAACACGGAGAACCAGGTTAAACATCAATGTTTATGTGACAGAAGGAACTTTCACAAATAACGAAATTTTACTTTGAAAGATTACATTTTTCAGATACAAATATTCAAAGTTTTATTTCATAGTCCATGACAAAACTGAAAGGCTGTCCATGCCTTAGTTCGCTATAAAGTGACGAAATTCGATAGCAGATCACATATTGACAACTACGCCCACAAACAACAAGTTGACCAATGAAATCAATTCCTGCGCGCGCATTTCCGAAACAACCAGCCATCTCTGACAAGTTTGAAATGATTAAGAATCATAATGTTGTTAGGGACAGGAAATGTTTTTTTCCCGATTTTGTCTAATTTATTGTGAAATATCGACTATGATTTTATGTTATTATTTTAAAGAAAATGTCGTAATTTTCACTGGCACGCACAATTAAAATTTCTTGAAACTTTGATCACTCATAATGCATGAAACAGTGTTGAAATAGTCTCTGTAGAACATTTAGAATGAGAAAGCATTAAATTGATGTGATTTCTTTATTCTTTTCCTAATAAAACTTGTAATGAAACGTGTATGAAGTGGTGGAGAAAACGTATGTTCGACAATATTTTCAATTAAGCATCAATAATATTACAGGAAATATATAATCTCTTCATTATAAGTAAGTAATGATATAACAGTTTTGATATTTTAACACAAATAATTTACATAAGAAGAAACATATCTGTGAGAATATGTGCCCTTTTCTTCAAATTTAAAGTTTTAAATATCTCAGCGATTTATTCCACTGCAAGTTTAAATACGTGATGCATAATGAGATAGACCACACGATACGTTGCAGTCATAATATCCTAAATACCCTCTTGGTCGTCAGAGCATCAACGGTTCTTAGATACCTACACTGGTTATGTGTATGTTCTAATTTATTTTCTTGTCTGTATGGACATATCTGGAATTGTAGAAATAAGAACAATTCATTCAGGTATTTGTATATTTAGTGATGTGCAGCATTAAAGAATTCAAATTGGTCAGATATAAACATTTCAGATTTTTTTTTCATTATCAATAAACTCTATTAACACCCTGAGCGACCTTGAGAAATTTTGTAGTAAAATAAAGCTTTCTTACTATTTTTCTCTTAGTGTTAATGTTTTGCTTGTGAAGCAGTTCTTTTTACCATTATCGTTCGCAAAGATATTTTAAAACAATCGCTTATTAGTTCCGATATGCAGTAATTATAACTTAAGATTTCATTACACGAAGGTATTCAATCACGGCGATTCACCTTTCTGTTCTTAGTACACCATGATTTAATTTTGCAATGTATAAACATGTGTTCATAGACCTATTGAAGTTTTCTTAAGACCATATCGCGTCAGAGCTGAATGTATTTGGGCGATATTGTACCCGCAGAAAACAAAAGAATATAAGATTTGGTCGCCAGTCGAAATAGATCTAATTATTATCAAATCCAATGGCCAGGTAACTTTGAAGTATTTTTGAGAAATTCGCTAGTCATTTGTCATATTATATCACTGATTACTGGTAAACTAAATGTACTACGTTGAAAACATCACATACCATACCTTGGCAATGTAGACTTAATGCATAGATTAATACAGAACCATTACGTCTCTATCTTAAAAAAGAATAGACAGAACCGTCCACGCCTTTTGCAAGATCTTCTATAAAGCGCTAAATATAACCTGATATAACCCCCTGTATAAGACCTGCTTTTCAATGGTATATTATGCTAAGCCTATCGCAGTGAATTCCATAAATAATACTATCCTTAAATTTAGAAGCAACACTAAATGAGGATGTTGATAATGGTACATGCTTGTGACAATATAGGATCATCTCAAACAAGGCATTTACATAGGAACACACTACATGCTCATTAAATATACCTTTTTACTATCATATCGATTGTTACGACTCTATGGTCTAAGAAAAATGTAACAGAAAGAAAGTGAAACCAACAAATCAAGTAAAAATCAACAAGCAATTTATTACTAGATAATTAAAATGAAAAAATCAAAAAGTCACTTACAGTAATGTGTTTTGAAATCCTAATAATCCAATAAGAATGATTGTTCTAATCACAAGTCCTAAATATAGAATGTTCTGAATTCACGGCTGTGTCCTTGAATGTTATGATGTGCTAATGGTCTCCAAAGTCCTGATGTACTAGAAATCTTGATGTGCTGATGTCAAAATGAAGTATTCCAAAATCTCTCTGAATAAGTTCACTTAAATTCCAAAATCATCAATTAAAAATCCAAAATCCAAAAGCTTATGAGCACTGTTATAATCCAATGAATATTTAAAATAATTCCTCTCTTAGAATTTGGAATGAATTTTCACAACTGTTATAGCTCTTTACAAGACTGATGGTAATGTCAAAACTGAATAAATGTCCACCAAACATGGTATATATAAAGATTGGTCACATGACAGAATGTTCTAGAATATGAGTCATCTTAATGGAATTTTTACTTGTAAACAAAAATCAACCTTGACCTTCAAATTGAGAAAACATATTGATCAAAACAACCTAATTCAAGGACACTAGTTAAACATGTTTTTCCTGATAACATTAAGATTTAAGCAAATATTAAAGTGAAGAAACATTTATAATTTCCTAAAATATTTATAATATTATATAAACATCATAGATAACACCTCCCCTCATAAAGAAAAAGAAAGATTTATATAATAAAGCTTTCTTTTGAATATACATCTAATACTACAATAACCAAAATTACATAAGAACATGTTTTATGATACTGGACTTAATTACATCAAGCAATATTACATTTCTAGGCACGTGAGAGTGCATCTGCAATCAAATTGTCTTTTCCCCTGATGTGTCTAATGTCAATGTTATATTCTTGCAATATCAAACTCCATCTCAACAATCTCCGATTTTTATCCTTCATTTTGTTGATGAAAGTAAGGGGATTGTGATCACTGTACACAATAATTGGAGAAAGAGCTGAGGTAACATACACTTCAAAATGCTGTAAAGCCAATATCAAAGCCAAACATTCCTTCTCAATTGTGGAATAATTTTTCTGGTGATTGTTTAGTTTTTTAGAAAAATAACATACAGGGTGATCCACACCACTTTTGTCTTCCTGAATCTATACTCCACCAACCCCTACATCACTTGCATCAACAGATAATTTAAATGATTGGCTAAAATTTGGTGCAGAAAGAACTGGTTCATTCTTAAGCATGGCCTTTAACTTGTCAAAAGATTCCTGACACTTGTCCGACCAAAAAAATTTGGTTTTCTTACTCAATAAACTTGTCAAAGGTTCAGCAATTTTGGAAAAAGTGGAACAAAATTTCCGATAATTATCCAGCCATACCTAGAAATCGCATCAGTTGCTTTTTACAAATTGGAACTTGAAATTCAGAGATAGCTTTGACCTTAGCTTCTATAGGTTTAACTTGACCTTGTCCCACAACATGTCCTAAAAATGTGACACAAGCATGGCAAAACTCACTTTTGCTCAAATTAATTGTCAGATTCGCATCGCTGAGTCGATCAAAGAATTTTCGAATGGTTTCCAAATGATCTTCCCAGGTGTTGTTGTAGATAATGACGTCATCGATATAAGCGTCACAATTATCAAGACCAAATGTTATCATGTTCATCAGACGTTGAAACGTTGCAGGCGAATTTTTCATTCCAAACGGCATGACTTTATATTGATAAAGTCCATCTGGAGTTGCAAATGCTGAAATTTCTTTTGCCCTTTCCGTCAGTGGAATTTGCCAGAATCCTTTTAAAAGGTCAAACTTGGTGATATATTCCGCATTTCCAATTTTATCAATGCAATCGTCCATTCTTGGGATTGGAAATGAATCAGTTTTGGTGACACTGTTGACTTTTCTATAGTCAGTACACATACGGAATGTATTATCTGGCTTGGGAACAAGAATACATGGTGAACTCCAGTTACTTTTACTTGGTTCTATGAAATCATTCTCCAGTAGATACTGAATTTCTTTCTTCAGATAGTTCTGTTTGAGAGGATTCATCCTATAAGGATGCTGTTTCACAGTCGCAGAATCTACAACGTCAACGTCATGATAAATTTTACTTGTTCGTGTTGGAACATCAGGAAACAAGTGCTCATAGTCATGTAATAGCTGTTTTAGTTCATTTCTTTCCTGTTGTTGTAGATGTGAAAGTTTCTGGTCTAGGTTGTTCAATATTTCTGAATTCCGAAGATTGGTTATACCAGAGTCACTATAGTCTGATCGTACTCCATCGTTGATATCTTCACTGTGTATGACAGGTACAACTAAATTAACTGAATAATTAGCTGAGCTATCTCTGTCAAAATATTCCTTTAACATATTTATATGACAAAGTTGTTTCTGTTTCCTTCTCCCAGGAGTGTTAATGATATAATTTAAGTCATTTACTTTCTTTTCAACGGTATAAGGACCATAAAATTTAGCCTGAAGAGGATTCTGAGGTATGGGAAAGAGAGCCAGAACTTTGTCACCAGGTTTAAAACTCCTTTCCTGTGAATTTCTGTCATACCTTAATTTCATTTTTGACTGAGTAGTGTGAAGATTAGTTCTTGCTACTTCACAGGCCTTTGACAACTTGTATTTGAAATCAGAAACATAATCAAGAAGATTAATCTTTGAATCTTCATTTGAAAGAAGTTTCTCTTTCAATAATTTCAGTGGTCCACGGACAGTATGACCAAAAACTAGTTCAAAGGGACTAAAACCCAACGACTCTTGAACTGATTCCCTAACAGCAAACAACAACAAATGAACACCCTCATCCCAATCCTTTTCTGTATCAAAGCAATATGATCGAATCATATTCTTCAAAGTTTGATGAATTCTTTCCAAACCACCTTGACTTTCAGGGTGATAGGCAGAAGATTTAAACTGTTGGATGCCTAATTCATGCATAACTTGTTGGAAAATTCCAGACATAAAATTGGACCCTTGATCTGACGGGACAGATTTGGGAAGGCCAACAAGTGTAAAAAACTTCACCAAAGCTTTCACAATAGTTTTAGTTTTTATGTTTCCCAGAGGAATTGCCTCTGGAAATCTTGTAGATGTACACATGATGGTCAACAAGTATTGGTTGCCTGACTTGGTTTTAGGTAAAGGACCAACACAGTCTACTATTATTCTACTAAATGGTTCATCAAATGCAGGAATAGGTTGCAGATGAGCCTTAGGTATTTTCTGATTGGGTTTTCCTACCATTTGACAAGTGTGACAAGATCTGCAGTATTTAGAAACATCACTTTTGAGTTTCGGCCAATAAAAATGATTCAAGATCTTGTGATAAGTCTTACGGACTCCTAAATGACCAGCCAAAGGAGTTTCATGGGCTAAATTAAGAATTTCCTGTCGATATGACTTAGGAACAACAATTTGATAGCTCACTGACCACTCGTCACCAGCGGGTACATCAGGTGGTCTCCATTTCCTCATAAGGACCCCATTTTTCACAAAGTAACACACTGGAACTTGTGTGGCTTCAGTTTCACTAATAGCCCTCTGAAACAAACAAGATATCTCGGGATCTTGCTCCTGTTCAACGACAAGGGATTGTCGTTTGTCATCCTGATTAGAACAAAGAGAATGAGTTGCCAAAAGAGGATCACTGTGATCAATACCGTTTGATTGATCAATACCTGAGGAAAAGGTGACCTCATCAAAAGACTGACCAATACATGTGTCAGCTAAAGGAATAATATCCTGATCAACATCACTCTCAAGAGCTCTTTTTGCCATAGCTCTAGTAACTGCACAAGCGGGGTACAAATCAGGGATTTCAGTTTCGACAGGATCAACTTTCTGATCCAAACAAGGCTTGTCAGTTATAAGTGGATTAACCACAACCTTATCTCCAGCTAGGTCATTGCCAAGTAATAAATGAACACCCTCTGTGGGTAAAGAAGTCACTGCTCCAACAGTCACAGGTCCAGAAACTAAGTCTGATGCCAAATTTACACAATGAAGAGGAACATTTACAAAGCCGCACTCTACTCCCTGAACAAGAACACTTTCACTTGAAGAAGACTCCTCAGACAAAGGCAAAGTACCTGACAATAAAAGACTCTGAGAAGCTCCAGTGTCCCTTAATATTTTAATTGGGATAGGCTTGGCAGAATCACCAATAAGTGATATAGAACCTTCTGACATGAATGGTTCATAAGCCTCCAAAATAGAATCAGACTGGGATTTGTTTGACCCAACAAATGTATTGCTTTCAATACAAGACCGTGACCTTGACCTCGTAGAAATAAGAGCATTTGGAAAAGCTCTGTCTTTACTCTGTTGCTTATTTTTCAACTTGAAGCAATCAGAAATAACGTGCCCTTTCGTGTTACAATAAGCGCACGTAGGAAGAGATAAGGATTTCTGATCAGTCTTATCAGATGTTTGATTCCTAACAGTTGTGCTGTTGTGAAATTTGGAAGTACTCGAATGAGATTGAAATGGTTTTTTACCAGAAAACTGCTGAGAGGACGATTTATTACTAAATGAAATTTTGTGAGTCAAGGAATAATCATCAGCCATACGAGCAGCATTTTCCAAAGTTTCCACATTCTGCACGTCAAGATAGGTTTTAACATCACTATGGATTCACCTCTTGAACTCTTCAATTAATACGAGCTGTCTGAGGTTATCATAAGCTTGATCAACTTTCTTGGCTGAGCACCACCTATCAAATAGTTGTTCTTTATCCCTTGCAAATTCGACATGAGTTTGTCCAGTTTCTTTTCTACAATTCCTAAACCTTTGTCGATATGCCTCTGGTACCAACTCATAAGCTTTCAAGATGTACTCCTTAACCACATCATAATCAGTGCTTTGTTGTACTGACAGTGAAGTGTAGACTTCACGAGCTTTGCCAATAAGTACACTTTGTAATAACAAAGTCCAATGCTCTCTGGGCCATTTCAAGTTTTCAGCTATTTTCTCGAAACGAAGAAAGTATTTATCTACTTCTTTTTCCTGAAAAGGGGGTACTAACCTAATATATCTAGTAACATCAAAACCTGAACTTGTGTTTAAAGGAGTGTGCTCTGTTTGCCAGTTCTAATTCTCTTAACTTAAATTGCATTTCCCTTTCTTCTCTTTGCATCTGCATCTGCATTTGTATTTGTCTACTTTCTCTCTCTCTCTCTCTCCATCCGCCTCTCTTCTTTCTCTCTCTCCATCTGCCTCTCTTCTTTCTCTCTCCCCATCTGCCTCTCTTCTTTCTCTCTCTCCATCTGCCTCTCTTCTTTCTCTCTCTCCATCTGTATCCGCCTATCTTCTTTCTCTCTCTCCAGCTGTATCTGCCTCTCTTCTTTCTCTTTCTCTCTGAATCTGAAGCTTTGCCAATTCTAAATCCATCTGGTTCTTTAACTCTAATTCCCTTAATTTCCTGTCAGAACCAGATACAGGCTTTCTCTTCAAACTTAAAGCACTATTTTCAAAAATTCCCTTTCCTACTAAATACTGAATTAAAATAATCTTTATCTCCTGTTTTGTCAATGATACTTTTGCCTCAGATAGACTCTATTTTCTGGCAAGCTCGAGCAACTCATCCTTTCTCATGCACTCTAACCCCTCCTGGGTAGGTTTTGAAATGAAATTCTGAACATTAGATGCCATTGTAAATGCTTGTTGGTTTCACACAAAAAAAATTTCTCTATTTAAAAATCTTTGCCAAAGACAAAAATAATTCAGAGACAAAATCAATATGAATTTCGAAGATAAATTTAATATCTCTAATATGCTTTAAAGAAATTCAATCCCGGACGAGCCCCCAATTTCTGTTACGACTCTATGGTCTAAGAAAAATGTAACAGAAAGAAAGTGAAACCAACAAATCAAGTAAAAATCAACAAGCAATTTATTACTAGATAATTAAAATGAAAAATCAAAAAGTCACTTACAGTAATGTGTTTTGAAATCCTAATAATCCAATAAGAATGATTGTTCTAATCACAAGTCCTAAATATAGAATGTTCCGAATTCACGGCTGTGTCCTTGAATGTTATGATGTGCTAATGGTCTCCAAAGTCCTGATGTACTAGAAATCTTGATGTGCTGATGTCAAAATGAAGTATTCCAAAATCTCTCTGAATAAGTTCACTTAAATTCCAAAATCATCAATTAAAAATCCAAAATCCAAAAGTTTATGAGCACTGTTATAATCCAATGAATATTTAAAATAATTCCTCTCTTAGAATTTGGAATGAATTTTCACAACTGTAATAGCTCTTTACAAGACTGATGGTAATGTCAAAACTGAATAATGTCCACCAAACATGGTATATATAAAGATTGGTCACATGACAGAATGTTCTAGAATATGAGTCATCTTAATGGAATTTTTACTTGTAAACAAAAATCAACCTTGACCTTCAAATTGAGAAAACATATTGATCAAAACAACCTAATTCAAGGACACTAGTTAAACATGTTTTTCCTGATAACATTAAGATTTAAGCAAATATTAAAGTGAAGAAACATTTATAATTTCCTAAAATATTTATAATATTATATAAACATCATACATAACACGATAAACAATGCTTTGGCCGTTTGCTCTTTAAGTCAATAAGTTCGATGAAAGTATTGAACTTACATACCTTTCTTATAAGGTGATGATTCATCCTACTGAACAAACCATTTAGACAGGAAAATTTTAAAAAATCAATTCAATAGCGTGTACATTGGGTTTTCTTATCTTTTTTTTTTCTTTCTCGGAATTGGTTTAATATTGAATGAGCCATGAATTCCGGAACAATCAGTAGCTGTGCCTCTACTTTGAAACATATTATTACAATAAATGTTGATATTTGCTCTAATTTATTATTAAAGAGGTTTTGTTACCTATGTCATTCAATTCAGAACTGAAAACATAAAACCCATATTAGTGCCGAAAACTTTAACTATTTTCCTAATGTATCGAGCAATATCTTGGTAAATTCTCTGGTAAAGAGTGACTGCTAAGATGCCTGTTGTTATTATGATTTCCCAATCTAAGCTTAATTTGTATTGTTCACCATATCAGATTATGATACTTGACTGACTCACTCTTCATTCGGACACAGAGACTTTAACATCAACATTGTCATGTATAAAATATCTTTTCGGGTGTTAAATACGAGATCTTTTATCTGATTGAATAGATATGTGACCTTACGTCTCTAAAACATATTTTTGACATAGATAGACCATCAAGATGTTTATTCAACGTCTCGCCTGTTTTGCATTTTTGTTGGGGGTGGTGGTGGGGGTGGGGTGGGGGTGGCACGTTTACCATGCATTTTTGTATGTACATGTATCAATCAATGTGTTTAGATCACATTACTTTTGATCTTTTGAGATATCTCAACAAACTCAAGTTCTACACATCTTTTCCATCATAGCGCCATGACTAACTGCTGTACCATAACGGTGTACCATATTTAGCTACATTGCTCACATAAAGCATGAATGAGTGATGTATACCTGCCGTAGCAAATGTGTTGTACGGACAATGCACAAAATATCCCCCAGTATTTTTAAAATGGTCCAAGTCACGCTATTGTTATATATATATATATATATATATATATATATATATATATATATATATATATATATATATATATATATATATATATATATATATATATATATATATATATACATTGAAACTGGAAAATTCTGTTCAACGTAAATTTCTTAAGTTTGTATGAAACTAGGATTTATATTTACATGTACACCAATACAGGTCCATTCTGAAGTCAGCTGTCTGGACACACGGAACTGATATCCAATTCATGTGGTGCCTATCCCAGCACGTTTGTCATGACATAAATATCGGTCCTGCTGGGGGGCGGGAAGTCTATCATTTTTACATCGCATCTCCGTCTTTTGCCGGCGGTTGGAAAACTCCCACAATGGCTGATATCCAGTTTTTGCGAAGCGTCAATGGAATCAGCTGGCTCTCCCAGCGCCTAGTTCTGGCACCTCGCATAAGAGCAATGTGATAATACAAAAATTGCTCTTGAGCTGCATACACCGTTGGATTGCAGGGCCCGTGAAAGACCCCAGGGGACAATAAAGGAAAGCGACCATAAGCCCCCATCCGAGCCATAGCGGAAATATAATGTTTTTCTTAACAGTTAGAAGAATAGACCTGCTTGGATATACATACTACTGCTGAACTGTTTGAGGACAAATGAAACTGTTGTAGCCAAACTACCAGGCAGGACCGAGGCTTTGCATTTTTGGATGTAAACAGGTATACTGTATGCTTTCAGGTGTATACTGTGTTTGGAAACGACACGTGCAACTCAGGAAAATAACAATGGTCTCGAATTACAGATAACAGTATCGTGTATTGACAATAATATTAACTGTTTACGAACCTCATTTATCTTGTCGGAGTATAAAGCTGATAAGTTAGTCCGGATTCCATATCCTCAGTGCGGTGATTTAATCCGAAACATTTGCATGGTCACATGCACCAAAACACACCGTAGATTAGGCAAAGATAGGTTGACTATATTATGGTCTAGAGCCGTACTAGAAACGTTCATTCTACGATCGATTGTAACTCTTTGAAAGGTAATGACTCATGACACAGGAAGTAATTATAAATCGCTTAAAATCTTTTTTTTTTTTAGCAGCTTCAATGGATTAAAAGTTTTCGTGCCTTTTAAAAGATCAAATCTGCAGCAGAATTATACAATTATATTGATAGATTTATTCATCCATCCATTAATTCATACATACTTGCACACATACATAAATGCAGACATACCTACGTTCATACATATAAAAGGTCACGTGGATCGTCATAAACAACATTACATCACATTTATAAATTATGAGCTTGATTCCCATCCATTTGGTTACCAAGATTGTTACTTCCAGCGTCCGTAGTGTTTCTATTTTTCTTTTTAGTTTCTTTATTTCTTGAGTCTTTTTCAAGAGCTTTTGTAATATTTGCTTTTGGTCTGGCCACCTCTGTTTTAATGGGTGCTATTTTCACGCCGTCTTTAATTGAAGCTTTAGCTCCTTCCTTTTTTATTTGTGTATTGGCACGTTTTGGCATCTGATTTTTATCTGAGTCGTTTTTACCTTGACCTTTGTCAATCTTTTTATTTTTATCACCGTTTCCAGATGAGGTATTTGATGATATAAGAGTTATTTTTGAAGTTCTTTCATAAGCTTTTCCCATTGCGTTCCATACCTTTACTACATCTTCTGCTTTGGCTCCACCATATATCAAAATGGGACATATTTTTGTCTTAGTTTCAAAACATTCCATGCTCGTCGTGAAATTCAAAGAAACATTCTTGGAAAGTGATATATATAGTATGTCTTTGACCTTAGATGGTAACATTCCATAAAGGTAAACGTCATCAACCCAGAAGAATGGTGTTAAATACGCAGCTCTGTATATAAAAGGTACAATATTTGTAGATATAATTACACCGAACCCACTACAATATGGTGGATAAAACTTGTATCCCCTGAAGAGATCAGAATCCACGTACCATTTATTTTTCTTTTCTCTTATAATTGGCATAGTACCGGAGTCAATACGGTTACAAAGAATGTATCGTTTTCTATCGGAAAGTTTTAGAATATATTCACTTAGCAATTTGTATGTATCCACAACTACATCATCATCGGTCTTGACAATTATTTGAGCGTTCATGCAATTCTCTGATATCCACTTGTATCCCATGACACCCTTATGTGTAAGATTTTTATATGTGTCAAGAAAATTCCCTTGTACAAGATCCTGATGTTTTTTGAATTCATTTTCGATTTTCCTTTGGGTTGAATTCGCAAGAACTGTACCCAATAGAAACAAAATCCTGAGGGACCCGAGGTGATGAAAGTATGAATTATTAGTCCACGTTTTTCTGATGATATCACGCTTCACAAAATGATCTGGTGCAGTGTGAACTATCACTAGAGCTGATAAATTTGCCATAGATTTACATAAATTTGGATTTGACAACAAATATGGCGCATCTAATGTTACCGGATATTGAGTTTTGGTATGTCGTGATCTTGAATTGCTGACTGCAGCAATTGTAGTCAAACGGTATTTCAATGACTGATTGCTATGAGTAGAGACACCTGTATCAATTATGTTTGGGTGTCCAGGATTGCTTTTGATAGGTTTTGGACCATACTTTGACCATTTGAGCCTGTGAAGGTTAATGCGATGCGGAGGAGTGATGCGGATGCTCATGATAATGCAAGACATGCCGAGAAACACTGTAAATAGAAGGATGTATCGTATAATCCACTGCGCTGTCGCCGCCGGCACAACAAATCTGTTCAAAATATTGTCCATAGTGGGGACAAAACCAACGTAGTTATCATTGAACCTTTGCTTACGATCGGATCTAGTCCTTTGTAAATGTGTATATGGCAGTTTTGTATCTGAAGACTCTTTCATGATTTTGTTTTCGCTGTCAGACTTTAATATACTTTTGTTCACCACAAATGTCTGCCGTCTTCAAATCAGAGAAGGCTTCTGAAAATAAAATAACATTACTGAGTAGAATTCACTCGTAGAATTTAATTGTATGGTACATACTGTAAACTAATACATGTATTTCAAACTCTGCTGTAAACTAAGAGGCCTCTCTACATAAAAGGAAACACGCTTATAAAGTTTTTTTATATGGATGCAAATTGATAATCCTATAAATAATTAATCCTCCGTTATGAATGTGTTGTGGATGAGCTTTGCGTCAGCTGATATGCTTAGTATAATTCTGTAGCAAACATTAATTATTACTGCTCAGATTAAACTGTCCTTAACGTCTGGTATAATGTACATAATGTCGATTCTTATTTCATATCAATAATTGTATACTTTGGCACTGCAATAATAGCAGTGAACATATTCAGAGAAAGTCTTGATTTTAGACAAGTTCACTTGCGAACTATTAAACATGTATGAGGAGCAATGATTTTCACACCAGCAGAGATTTTTTTTTACAAAGTCTACTAATAATTGCTATCAATAGTAAGTCATAGATATAAGTAGGGAGAAGACATTTTTAGATGATACCTGTGAAAAAGGTGACCCGACAATAAAGAACAAAAGCTTCTTGTTCTTTTACTACCCTTTACAAGCTTAACTGTAAGTAGTCTCATAAATCAATCCCAAAAAGGGTCCCCAGTTGGTATCATTATGACGATTTATTGTTATAACAGATACTATATATATGATATAAAAGGGTATAAGGGACTTTGCTCTGTGTATCGTTTTAACCGAAAGCTCTTTGAGTTTATGCAATAACGTCATAAGTGGAGTTTATTGTAATGCCAGTGAGAAAACCAGAAGGAGATGCAGTAATCAATTACTTGGCTTTGACGCCTCACAATACTGTATTTAGCCTAAATGAATGCTTGATCGCAAACTTTTCAGTCCTGTGGTAAATAGTTGTTGATTCATATAATCTTTTCGGGAATGATATATTGCCAGAGATAAATTTATAAAGCACGCTTAGAAAACAAAATGTATGATGTCATGTTTATATTTAAACAGTATTATTGTTGGTTATTCGACCAAATCATTTCGCTTTTAAAAGGGTAAGATGAAACCACCACATACATTCCGTCGTATTTTCCCATGAAAGTGATTGATGTGAAGTTGTGACTCCATTATACTATGTTGTTCACTTATGCTCTGGTTGTTCAGACATGGAAATGAAAACCCCGAATTTCAGTTTACAGAGGAAGTTATAACTCTTTTTTTGCAATAGGCACGGAGTCTTGACGTGACCAAAATTATACAAACATATATTGCAGAAAGCATTTTCGAGACGTCATTTCCTAGATCTTATAATCAGAGACAGAATGTTACTGTGCAAAAGGGATAATTTTTTTTATTCAGATTGATAAAGTTTGAAATGTATTCGTATCATGTGAACGTTGTCTTTAATTACATGGTTAACCACGGCTATATTATTACATAAAACTAAATAATAATTGAACTGATAAGTTGGGTGCCTTATAATGATATGCAAACAATAATATGCATGTTAGTACTTGATTCTGGCTGAATATTAATCCATTACAATGTTTGAGACTAAAAACGTGACATTAGTAAGAGAGTAATGTATTTCTGGTTCTTATTGGTTTATATTACCGCTATTTTCTGTATATCGTATGGGCTGTAGTCTCGCAAACAATGCTTGTCAGTAGTTATGGTTTTCTTGTTTGCAAATATATACATGATTCACATCTTGGTACACTTGAACAACTATTGCATCATTAGTTTGCAGCAGTTAATATTTTTACCAGATACGCTCAGATAAAGCAGTTCTAACAAAGTTAAAAATATATATTTTTACGTTTTTAATAAGGTTGTCAAAAGAGGGGCGACTGGAACGGCCATAGCCGTACTCCTGACAACCAGGATGCCAAACTGGACCTGCGATCGTCTATCTGGGTTACATCCACCAAAAGGTCAAACGCAAGGGATGCTGATGGTGAAATCTGGCTTAGTGGCAGCTTTCTAACATTTAAATTGTTTCTATATGTTTTAGTAATGTCAGTAATATTGGATGGTGGATCAGCGTGGTTTGTGCAAACCTGACAGCCCTTATGCCAGAATACTTCTGTGACATTTGGTCAACTTCTGCTAAATGTTCTCTTTGTTTTAGAATATATAGTTTAAAGGTTATTCTTTTTTCGAAACAATAGCCATGTTGAATAGTGGATAAGCATCATATGTGAAAATAAATAGGCAGTCCTTCATGCTAGAATGCTTTTTCAAATCTGAGCGGTTTTTGAGAGGATGTTACTTTTAAGTTTTATTTAACTTTAGTAACAAGGACAAATTGTACTGCATAATAGCAGTATTTATACAGAATTGAAAGCACTTCTTGACAGGAAACGTGCTTTTTTATATGGTAGAATTTTGTTTTATAAGTTGTTTTGAGGACAGCAAAACTCTCTTTAGAAACGGATACCATATTTAAAAGCGGATGGACGTCATTTTTATAAGCCTGAGTGGTATTTATGCCAGGATGCTTTCTGTCCGACTTTGACCAATCCTGTTCAGCGATGTCCGAGACGAAGTCGTTCAAGTTTGGTTGCATCAAGTGTGTAAATTAAAACATCTTCATGTCAGGATACTTTTTGACAAATTGAATGCATTGAATTGTTTCAAAGAAGTCGTTAACGACTTTCCAGCTGTTACTAAAAGCAACCATATTTAATTATTAATTTTGTTCTTCTTTTTAGTAGCGGCTAGAAGCGGTGACAGTTATATGTGACGGCGGATCAGTATCATTTGTTTCAAATTTGAACGGTCTTTATGCGAGAATATTCTCTCTTACCTTTTGCTGTAATTGGCCTGGTGTTTCTTAGATGTTAAACATAAGAGAGACAACGGACGACGCAATATGGGCTTCACTCATAGGATCTAACCATAGATTCACTTGACCTTATGGCTAGGTTAGCTGAATACGGACTATGTTGGTGCCCGTTCCGTTGTGCTGTTCCGAATAGTCAATTAAGTCGAGCATTAGTCGCTTTCGGTAAAATGTCAAATAATGAATCTATTACATTTACTGTGAACAATTTTTGTCCAAATTCATTTCGGCTCCATTTACTGATGATTAATCATGAAGATGTATCCGCTTCCAACATTACATCTCTCCTCCCTCACAATCTCTTATTGAAGTAAGAAAATATTTACAGGCAGTTTAAAATTATGTCTGCCTTCTATTTCTTTCATGTTACCAATGGAAAGTTGCTTGAATTAAATACAAATATTTGTCGGAAACAACACTGGCAAGAGGCTATGACCTGCAAACGAGGACAAAATACAAGAAATATCATATATATTAGTATATACGTAACAAGCATGGACCAGTCAACCAGTTAAAACAAGTTTAATCTGGTTTAAGGGAGACAGTCACTTTTGCCATTTTAAATCGAGTATCCCTAGCTATGATAAGTTATGGACGACTCATATATTCAAAACCAAAAACACTCAAATGTCCCTGGACCACATTATACATTGGTGTTTTCTTTGGTTTTGACAAGCAGGTTAATAATTTGTTTAAATTTTTATTTACGGAACAAAAGTAATGACCCAATTATACTCTGAATCAATTTAACAGTTATCAGATATGAGATACACTTATTTCATGAGTTGACTTTAATGAACAAATGTCGGTATCAAGAGATAAGGTATGTCTGTTTACAAGTTTGGATGGGATACAAGAACGGTCAAAGTTGTTTTTTGTGTGTTTTTTGTGTGTTTTTTTCAAGGAAGAATATACAGAGAAGAATAATAATGTTGATTTGTCGACTGCAAACATCAAAATATATACCCTGCAATGTTTCAGAAAAGATGCAGATCAACAGCATCAGCCATCATATCAAGATGGTTGAGACAGTGCGGCATGAGAAAGGGATGCGTTACTTGATGTTGGTAAATACGCAAATTTGTATTCGTCTAAAATTACAATACAATTTTAAGATTTTGTCAATTTGTCAAGTTCAATCAACAACGATTGAACAAAAACAGATTTAGAATCAAGAGAGATATAAAATAAATTTGGGTGAATCGGTATATGAAGCAGCTATTTAAGTATCAACTATAGGAATTTTACATACATCTAAAAATACCCATACGTTTAAAAGAATTGACGAAACGTTGCAAATTGCTGACAATAAGTGCATGATGTGGCTGGATCTCCTGTACGCTTCCTGGTGACACCAAAAGACAATTTCTCATCCGTAGAGTAGATTTAGAATGATTGCATACCACTTTAGATGATGTTCCAAAAGTACACCTCTCCTTCATAGACGGAAAGAGCAGTTCTAAATATATCTTTATGCCTCTCCCGAAACTATACTTGCTTACATAAATACCATGCAATTATGAGAACCAATTAACAGGACAGGAAGAAAGTGACATCCGCTGAATTCAAATAATGGTTGATCTAACAACCCATCAATACATTATAGAAGCAGACGGGAAAATCGATTTCCGTACAAAAGAGACTATGTTAGTCACGTGGATGACAAGTGGCAAGCAGAATTGTTGACAAGTAATCATAAAAATATAGTAAGTCGTTTCAAAAGTATCTTGGCCTGAGAAAGTGGAAACAAAAATGGAAATGACATGCAATATGATTTTAAAGAAATCTTTAAAGAATTTAAACCTGGACATATAGTTTATTGAAGACAAAGAGGTTTACTACAGGAAAGTAAGAATTTACTAAACAAATGGAAACATCGAATAATTTGTAACCTACTCAAATAACAAGGCATCTGTAGCAGAAATGATTATGAGAATCTTCGAGTCTATAAAGTGGAAGTATTTCGCTCAAAATGAAACGAGAAAATAGGATATTGTTTTACCAACCCTAATTGAGGGATATAGTGACACTCATCGCAGATCAATATGCATGACTCCTGTTCAAGCAAGCAAGAAAGAAAACAGATCCTAAGTATTGAGCAATCTATGCGGTTAACTTTGAACGGATGCATTTGGTACGTCTATATCCAAAATAAGTGTAACAATCAAAATTTTGCAGCACAAATCTATTTTTGAAAAGGTGTCTCGCTAACTTTAAGGAGAAAGTATATCAAATCAGGCAAGCATTTTTAGATGACCAAGCCGTTTATATAACTGGAATACTTGAAGGAAAGGACATAGTGGAAATGTTTTGCGAACACGACTTATTTCCATACGACAAAGAAGTTGACATATCCAGAGTTTAAAGATTGTGAAGACGAAAAGAATGAACGCCAAAGTATGTACTATAAAACGGAAACGATATGATAAATATTTTAACAGCTGGCAACAAACTGAACACATTATGATATTAAAATATAGAATTAACTAACCTCAATACACGAATAGTTGCATTAAAGTGCATGAACACTTTCAGTTTTTAAAAATAATAAGTTTCTAGAAAGCAGCCTAATAAAGAATGAAGCAGTTGAAACATGCGCGGAGTGCAAATTTATGTTGATTGCAGAACTAGACGGGGAAAAGAAATTAAATCACAAAAACATCACCAGTAAATTTGAAGATCGTACACATACAAAACTGATAAGGCGACTACAGTGTAAACAAATACCTACTCGAATAATCAATAAAACGATGGAGAAAATGAAATTCAAAAATATAAAGTTGGTCCGAACTACATCTCGAAAAGGCTGAAAAATGTAATACAATTTGAAAGACTACAAGCTTCTCTATTAAAAATAACATTAGACAAATTTAACTTAACTTGGCGGTGTGGGTGACAACATGTGGTTTTGGTTTGTTGTATTCGCATTTAACAAACAAAAGTGTTCCTGAGTTAGTAAAATTAGTAAATGGGTTTCACATTTACTTTAAACACGAAAACTGTTAGCTACCTGTAAAATATCTTTAATCAGGCGAAGATGCTTTTAATCCTGTCACTAATGAAATAGACATATAACAGTTTAACATAGTTTAACATAATTTGTATTAACTTTAACATTCCTCAACACCATCTAGGGCAGGTGGAGTATGTGGAGTATGAGGTCCAGGTAGATTGTAACAGGATAAAGCCGAATGGGATTGGATTTAGATAAAACACCTAACACATTTACGTGAATGAGATGTTTATTTATAATGGAAACCAATGATGAATGAATCTGACACGTTGATCAAGCGTACAAAGGGCTACAACGGAATATTAAAATGATATATATCCTAAATGGAACCGATCAAAGCATGAAATTTTAATGTAAATTATCAACAGATGTGATTAATATATAGATCTATCAACATATACGAGGAATGCAGGGAACTCTTCAATAGATATGACTGATATATGGATCTCTCAACATATATGATCAATGTATGGAATGTATCAACATACATGATTGACGTATGGAATTATAAACAAGTATTATTGATATAGGTATCTATAAGCAAGTATTGTCAATGTATACATCATCAATAAGTACGATGGATTGTATGACTGATTTTCACACATATAGTGACAGTCAACCTGACTCATTTTCACACATATAGTGACATTGTATTTTAGGTTCAAAACCTAATATATGATGGTATTTATCTCCAGTCGATGATCGTCATATCTTCCCTTTTCTACATCTCCTTTTAAACGATGAAGGAACAGCCTTGCGTGGTCCGCTCCTCCCAGTCTGCCAAATGATCCCTCAAGAATCTCCTTATGGTGCACACCCGTTGGTCAATAATCTTCGGTCCCTCACAATGAGTAAACCAGTACTTTGGACCAGATTAAACATAGCCCAGAGGTCAATGAACCCCCGTAACCGCTGTGCAGCCGAAGATTGCTTCACTAAAGTAAACATGGTCCTGACAAGACTTATCTGTATTGTGACGAGAGAATTTGGACTATAAGTACTACACGGTCAGATATTTCGGAACAAACGGGTTCCATACTGCCTGCGTGTTGTATGTGCATCATTGAGTAAGCATGAATCAGAATTGTTAAATAGTTAAAGCTGAAACTATACACCCCCGAGTAAAGCTGTATGTGGGAAGGATAACCATGCACATTTTCGTTCATATACGTTCGCCAGCATTCATACGTTGTATATTCGATTTTGCAACTTATAAAATGTTTACCTCACCCCTTAATTGTGGTTCCTCTTCATCAGTGAATAATATTTGCAGGTTGAATTTGTCTGCATTAATTGTCAATTATAGTCTCTGCTCGTTTCGCCTGTTCATCAAACATCTCATTACTCTCTATTGTTCTCATCTCTATCTCCCGGAGTACCTGTAATTGTTGTCTTTGTACAACAGTAGCTTGAAACGGATATATGTGTCACATCTCATCCTCAATAGGTAACACATATTTCTCGCTCTATCTTTTCCAACCTGATAGAACCAACAAATAATTTATAATCTGAACTGCTATACTGCTGGATTCTATCTTTATTGTGATGTATGTTTTCATCAACATTTCAATAATTTTTAGATACAGGTTTTACATAATAGTGTTTATTTTGTATGTTAAGGTTATTTCTTTCCAAATTATTGTGTATTTTACTCATACAAAGGCCTTTCCTTATGCCTTCCTTGAACAAGTCAAGAAGTTTGCATTAAACTTAATGCCTTCACTTGGAGCAATATCTTAATAACATCCTGTTCTTTGCTCTGTAAAACCACTAGCAAGACTTACCGAATCATCAACTGTATCATGTGCATCTATTACATCATCATCTTTATACAAGGTGTTTTTAAATTAACAATCAAAGTCCTCACCACCCTTAACAATTTATTATGCCCTACCTAAAGGTTGCATCTCTCAGACTAGTGAGTTATACGATGAATTGTCTAATACTAACAAACATGTTTTGACTATTGAAATATCGAAGAACTGGACGAAGTACAGCTGGAAGGCGAATTGGGATCTATCAAAGGCAAAACTATCATAAACTAAACTTCTACAGAAACTGAATAGTACAAACAGGAATTAAACAACGATATTGCAGATAGAACACGCAAAGAGAAATGCGGTACAAATGTAACTGAAAAAGATGTGGATTAATGGACGAGAAAAGAAGAAGACAATTGAAATATTGAATGCCTGAGCTGCTAACATTTGACAATCATTGTGAGATGTTGTAAACTATTCTTTGACATCCTTGTGCAGCATATATCTTGCAATTGACAACTTAGACAAATTACAAAATGAACTGAAAGATTATTACAATACCTCAAATATTTCACTGGATATCGCTCTGTAACTGCGGATTACTTCTGTTTGCATAAAGTGTTTGTTTCATGGCATTTACACGTATCAATTTCAAAGATATATCATAAAATAATGAATGTGAACAATTATAGGAAATAAAATGCTTGATAAATAACATGTGTACAAGTTGCTTTGCTGTTGATACAGAATTGTCGCAGTAGTTGTCCGTACAGGAATTGCTGCTTGTCGTGTCATCAGATCTTACAGGGAAATAAATTACACAAAAAGACATAAAGCAAACTGATGATTGTCATTGAAAATTTTCTGAGTGATGTAGTTAGCTATTAAAATGATGCTACTTTCTTCGTATGCCCTTCTATCTCTTCTTCAGCAGGCATTTTGTCAATTTTGCCCCAGTTTCATTGGCTATCGTGTATCTAGCGCCTGGCCAATGAAAATATTTTTTTTTATTGTTCGCTATCAGATAGATCAAACGATGATCACTGAATGAAATGATCAATGCAAAGATCATATTAAATAACATCTTCGGGTTTTGTAAAATTAGCCATATACAATAAAAATCAATTAATGGAAAACCGACTATTTTCAATGTAGTGTCTTATTTAATATCCTATTTTAGAGATTGCAAAACTCTACTTGTCATGAGATTTAATCTGAAGTTGTCATCATTGTGATATTTTGTATTATTTGTGGTACTCATGCGGACGCTCTGTCTTTTCGTTTCTCCATTTCTATATTTTGTCGTATTTTTTCATGTATTCTCTTTTTATCGTTTCTCCTTTTTTGTTGCATTTTTTATCACAAGATTTCCAATAAAGATATTTGCTGAACTCGGTTAATGTGTCTTTTACTTTTCCATACATATGACATGTCTTAATATCTCTTTTATTATACATTATTTTCACTACTTTTTAGTAGCAATGAAACCTGACCTACAAATACAATTTTTAATATCTTAAAATGATATACTATTATCTTTCAAAATGTCCTTGTACATGAAATGGAGGACAGCGAATAGAAAAATGAATATGAGCACAACTTTAGCGAAGAAACTTACTAGGTTACTTCACTAAAGCCAAAAGGCGCTCGTAGAGATGAACTTGGTACTACGGAAATGTTCACCAAAATCTAAATCGATTAAAACTAAAAATATCATCAACACAATTTACTTTTCAAAATTAAGATCTAATCTTACTGTTACACGCAGCATACCTTTAGCAGTATTTGACTTCAGCAAAATTTGAGATTCAGATTTAATTTTGTTGTCTTTTCCGTCCTAAGAACCAAGAAAACACACATTGTAGTCGCTACAGAAGAATAAGTAAGTAATTTTGTTGGAAGTTTTTTTTTTAGTGTATGTAAGATTTGAGGTGGAGGTGGAGGTGGGCAAAGCCTCGAAACCAATCAGACCAAATCCCACCCAAAACGTCAACATAGGCAAATGTAATAGACAATCCAATTTTGTATTATTTTGAATTAAACAATGATGTAGAAGGCATTAATAGTTGATTATTATACTGAGTGAATTGTATAATAAAGTCCTTGTAAAAATTTTAGGGAAATAATATGTTTACCATTTTTGTTCTTCATTTCTTGTGCATTATTCTCATTTTAAACTGGTTAATAGAGACGAAAATCTGTATATCTGAAAACAAACCATATCTTGGCATAATGCATTTATTCTAAAGGATAATTCCTATGGTTTTGATGAACTGATTGCATGTAAGAAATAAATACTTAAGTGCGAGTGGGGAAAATACTCATTTTACAACAGTGCCGAGAGATTCCTGGTATTAGGGTATTTTCAGGATTTTATATGTGTTACCTTTATTTTTTATTTTATATACCTTTTACAGAATTACCATCATCACCTTTTATTATTTTTCTTTTTGCACTTCATGTTTACATGGTTTATCTACCAAAATGTTTGTTCAATCTATTTTTACATTTTCTGAACTTTATCTTTGGTTGTCACCATATGGGCACTATTGTGATGAGATGCCGTGAATTGCTACTTCATACATGCATTCATAATACTTAGATTATTTTGTTTTAAAGTGTAATTGTGACATTTTAGAACCTCCACCTTTTTTATGGAAATCTTCCAAAGTTTACAAACAACAGGCAATTCTGGATTCCGAAAGATTACTGGAATAAAAATACTCTGACTTTTCCTGACCAAATGCAAAGTTTCCCTGACCACACGTTTCGTGCCAAACAAACACACACATACACACACACTCACAGATACACACTTTGTATTGTTAAATATATAACATTTGACTGTACATGTACTTCTTCAATGATAAGCCCCTACCTAATAAGACCACACCCAATTTTTATAACTTTTAGCAATTTTCTTTTTTATATTATTTTAGAAAGGTAATGTCATATAACCACACCCCAAATGTTTAAATGAATTCATGTGGCTGGTCTCCTGGGCTTATCTAGGAAGAAGTACTGTCATAAAAGTTACCCTCACATCACTGAAAGCCATCCCCATACCACTTTGTATCAAATGTCGTTTTTAACTCTAGCATACTCGCAAAATGCGAGTTAATTGTGACAAATGCAATGTGAAATTCAGGTCTTTGCATATCTTTGTGCCAGTTCTAAAGTTTCCAACGATATACATCAAATAATTCGTAAAAATACTTCAAATACGTAAATTCAGCAAAATCATTCGCCAATAGTCACCCCAGTGCCTGTCATTTCCCGTAATTACGCTGAAAAGTTGACTCCACCATTACTTTTTCTCAGGCCATTGCATGTTTCAAAAACAGTTTAGACGTAGTATAGTGTGCTTTTGATCAACTTACTTTTGTATCAAAGTAATTATTATTTATGTATGTAATTATGTTTCAATATACGAAATTCCCTCCAAACATTTACGTATCAAGCGTCAATACATGGGTGACATTCAGTGCATCAGTAGCCGATCACGAGCAAATATTGCTATGTGGCAACTTATAGGATGATTACTGGAAAATGTATACAAGTTCTGTTTGGTATTTCTATCTGTTACAGTAGGAAGAACAAGTGTGTCCTTCGAGATATGTCACCTGATTTCAATAGTAACCTATTTTCGATGTTACTGTCTTTTCAATAACAAAGACGCACATAATTGGACAGAATCAGACAGACAGCAATCTAAATAGTTTCATAAAGATTAATGAGCATTTATTTGTTGTATATATTTGAAACTTTAGTAAAATGGCTGTTTTAAGCGGCTCTTAGAAACATTCAAATTTTTGACTACTTTACGCTAACTTCAACTTGTCTTCCCAACACTGAATAACTTATATTTTTCTCTCAAGCGAAACATATCAACCCTCGTGTAAGTTGAATCCGTGTTCAATTGGTGCATGCATTGATGCCATTATGTGAAGATGATTAAAAAGTTCTACATTAAGTTATGGGTGTATTATAGCTTTGGAACAACGTGCTGTTTATTTGTAACTTCTTTTTATGGATCGATGAATGTAACGGATTTTGTGGAAACAATATTGGCATACAGGAAATCATCCAACATCATACATGTAAGTGCACATGATAGATGACTTGTTTGTATACAAGTTGACACTAAATGTTTTGTATCATCTGTGGACTCTATTGACGTTAATGTGTCAAAATGGTTTTATGTACTTTTTATTCTATTTTTTACATGTCAAGGAAATATAAAGAAGATTCCATAAGTTTCATTATCTCGGCGATTTATTCCACTGCAAGTTTAAATACGTGATGCATGATGAGATGGACTTAGAAAAGGTTAGGCAATGCTCGTATACTGTCGTGTGTCCACAAAAATTCAAAGTTTTGATGCTTTTAAGGGAGGAAACTATTTCCTGCTTGTTTTTAAAATGGCACTAATAATGAATTTGGCTATGTCTATCATATATTTAAAACATACAACCAAAAGCAACCAAAATGACCTGCCCTCAAGTCCAACAGACGAAAGACCGCACGATACCAGACAGTCATACATTTCTAAATGCCCTATTGGTTGTCAGAGCATCTACGGTTGTTAGATACCTACACCGGTGGGCGGTACATAATGGATAGGTCAAGTGTATGGTATAATTTATTTTCTTGTCTGTATGGACATATTTGGAATTTTACAAATAAGTACGGTTCATCCAGGTATTTGTATATTTAGTGATGTGCAGCATTAAAATATCAAAATGGTCAGATACAAACATTTCAGAATTGTGTTCATGATGAATAAACTCTATTAACACCCTGAGCGACCTTGAGAAATTTTGTAGCGAAATAAAGCTTTCTTACCTTAATTCCTCCTAGTGTTAAAGTCTTGTTTGTGGAACAATTTGTTTTACATTTTTCTTTAACAAGGATATTTTAAAACAACAGCTCATTTGTTCCGATATGCAGTAGCTGTAACTCAAGATTTCATTACACTACGGTATTGAATCACGGTGATTCACCTGTACTTAGTACACCATGCTTTAATTATGCAACGTATAAACATGTGTACATAGACCTATTGAACATTCTTTAAGATCATATCGCGTCAGATCTGAATGTACCCGCAGAATACAAAAGAGTATTAGATTTGGTCGCCAGTCGAAATATACCTAATTATTATCAGATCCAATGGCCAGGTAACTTTGAAGTATTTTAAAGAAACCCGCTAGTCATTTGTCATATTATATCATTGATTGCTGGTAAACTAAATGTACTACGTTGAAAACATCACATACCATACCTTGGCAATGTAAACTTAATGCATATATTAATACAGGACCTTTACGTCTCTATCTTAAAAAAGAGTAGACAGAACCGTACACGCCTTATGCAAGGTCTTCTATAAAGCGCTGTGTATAGCCTGATATAATCCCCTGTATAAGGCTTGCTTTGCCATGGTTTGAAGCTAGGCCTATAGCACTGTATCCCATAATTAATAATATCCTTAAATTTAGAAGTAACACTAAATGAGGATGTTGGTATTGTAACATTATACTATGATGATTAGTAAAAGAGGTCATTTGACAGGTGTTTTGATATTGGTTTTGGTATCTGTTCTGCAACAGTCGCCTCGGGCAATATAATGTTTATAAACCCAAGGCTATACATCCATTCATGAGCCAATATGAGTTGTCTTATGCATATTGCAGGGATAATAGTGAAACCACACATTTAATACCATCAAAGTACATTATTATAGTTGATACAATACTATGAATATTTTAATTCTTCCCACTCGAATATTACCATAACCAGTTAAAAGAAAACAATGATTTAAGGGCATCCAACAAAAAAAAAAAAAAGAATGAAATAGCAATAGTTATACAATGTGCCGATTTTCTCCTTGCAATAAATTAATTAAGGGAAAATAAACCATGCAGTGAATATGGACACATATGCACACATAGAATATATACCTTGCGAATTCAAAGTTGAATATAACTTTTTCTAAACATTGGCCATTTCAACGTCTGCTTCATCTAGTTTTCATTAAATCATATTAATTTTCTATTTAATGGATGTGTATAATATGATTTATTTGAAGAGTAGCCGATGTTTGTTTACCTTTGGCATGTGACGGCTGGCATAACCACACAGTCCTTTATCAAGAATGGACCCTTCTATACTTCCAGGACCAACATGGCGGATTACATGTATAGAAACTACTCTGCTTCAGCATGCATCGACTGAGCGGTGTTTCTCTGTATGGTGTTGATGTCATTCGTACACGAAACGAAAACGGTCGTTTTTGCTCCATTAATTTTCCAGTAATTTTCCAAAGCAGAAATATTGTTTTGAAATGCATGTCGCCCTTATCTTGGAGAAGTCTCAATTCTTTCCATAACTTCCGATTTGTATTTGTTTTCATACCATCTCTATTGTGTACGAGGTCGAGCTACAATGGTACACGCTTGGGACAATGCTAGATCATCTCAAACGAGGCTTTTGCATAGGAACACAATAAATGCTCATAAGATATACATTATTTACGATCCTATCGATAAACAATGCTTTGGCCGTTTGCTTTTTTAGTCAATACGTTCGTTAAATGTGTTGATATTACATACCTTTTTATCAGGTGATGATTCTTCCTACAGAACAAACCATTTAGACAAGGACATTCTTCAAATAAATTCAATATCGTGTATATTGTTTTTTTCAGAATCGGTTTAATATTGAATGTGCAATGAATTCCGGAACAATCAGTAGCTGTGCCTTTACTTTGAAACATATTACTACAATATATGTTGAAAATTGCTCTAATTTATTATTACAGAGGTCTTGTTACCGACGTCATTGCAATTCAGAATTGAAAACATAAAACCCATATTAGTGCCGAAAACTGTAACTATTTCCCTAATGTATCGAGGAATATCTTGGTAAATTATGGGCTAACATACATGTTGTTATTAACTTTTCCCAATCTATGCTTGATTTGTATTGTTCAAAATATCAGATTATGACATTTGACTTATTCGCTCTTCCTTGTGACACAGACCTTAGTATCAACGTTGTCATTTATAAAATATTGTTTCGTGTGTTAAATACTAGATCTATTATCTGATTCATGGGACAAAAAGGGAAACGACCGTAAGCCCCTATTCAAGCCATAGCGCAAATATGATGTCTTTTCTTACCATTAAAGGAACAGACCCACTTGGATATACACACTACTGCTAAGCTGTTTGAGGATAATGAAACTATTGTGAGCAAACTACCTATCAGGACCAATGCTTTGTACACACGACTGGTCTATGCCATGGGCGACTATTAACGTTTCCTGGTACCTCTATCATGTCAACGCGGCTTACTGGTAAGAGGCAGGTGATGTCAAAGAAGGCGTCAATATCCTTGAAATCACTAGATCTAGAAATAACACGGTCTTCAACAAGCCCGCCAACACTCTCGCCAAGAGTCACAAATACCATGCCCTCTGTTCGCATGTTCACAGAATATTTGTTTTCCTGGCCGATAATTGTGATGCGGCAGAGCGCGTCTTTTTCAAATATAATTTCTTTTTCTGCCGCTGATACGAGTGATAGAGGGCCCCACAGACCCCGAAGGAAATGTTATCGCCGAAGGTGTTTCGCCAAAAACCACGTTGTCATTGCAGTAGCAATCGCATCCAAGACAATTAACCCTAGCTGCTCGCGGATTGGCTTTGGATGTTCTGGGTAACCCGA
This sequence comes from Margaritifera margaritifera, assembly GCA_029931535.1. NCBI lineage: Eukaryota > Metazoa > Mollusca > Bivalvia > Unionida > Margaritiferidae > Margaritifera > Margaritifera margaritifera. The sequence continues at coordinate 642,453 of JAQPZY010001017.1, read as the reverse complement.
AGGCTCTATCTCTATCTGCTTTGTTGTTCCACCCATGTCTGAACCGATCAATGCCAACCACAAGGAGACACAGATACTTTGGCACCAGTGGTTTGTATTCCTTGACTATGTCACACCTTTTATGTGCGAACTGCAGCAATACTCCTTCTTTCTCGTCGATCTCAGAAGTCGCAGGCGGCATCAATGATTCGTGGTCCTTACCTATCGACGGGTCGATTCCCCATGACTTTGTTGTTTTGCTTTTAAGCCCAGTATAGCGCGAGTTGTGATTGCGAAATCCGAAGATGGTCAGAGTTGCTGAAAAACCCGTCGCTTGTGCATTAACTTTGAGGCCTTCACACCGGATGGTGTCTCCAGCGGTGAACATAGACACAAAGCTAGCTGTAAAGCTTTCGTGTGAGACGTTATCGAGTGACTGATTACTTCTTTGTCATTATGTATCCATACGACTCTGTTTCACGGAATGAAAGTATTGCCCACTTTCCGTTAGCACCATATTGAGTTTATTGAAGCAAAAACTGACTCCCGAGATGGTGATAGTGTCTTTGTTGTTCCTGAGGGTAAAACCACTAACGTTCTGAAAGTTTTGCGTGGGATCCCAGCTATAGTAACCAGAAGCATTTTTTGCTGTAATCCAGATGACCTACGTGATATTGTCGGGTGTTAAGTACACGACCTTTAAGGCAGCACAAGTGCCTGCGCTTGCGCTAGGCGTGCTAGCACTGCCTGGCACGTGCCCGAAAGTTTCATCATTTGTGGGATGTTTTGGGGGCGACATTAAACAGAGGCAATGCCCGACGGCGCTTGCAACGCGGTAAGTAAAAAAGCTCGGACGACATAGATTCATGGTGTTCAAGCACTATTTTTAATCTCAAGGGTGTTTGTGCACTCAAGCATATTAATCGGAGAATGTGCTTAGATTAAGATGCGTATCTGAGCTTCTGGATGCTGCCGTCACGCAGTCTACACCAACGTGGCATGCCATAGAGACAGTGCGCAATTTACCATAGGACTCACCACTCACCACGAATAAATTGTAGCTTGGTGCTGTTTTTTTCTTTCTTTGTTTGTTTTTTTTCTTTTTTTCCATGAACAATATTCCAGGCCGAGTGTATTTTTTCAAGGTGGACATAAAGCCGCGGGACGTTGATAAATGCTGGGGCAATGGATGTCGCGTGGATGTCAGCTCCGTAAAACTCGGGTAATTAAAATTCAAAGATGGGAGCGAAAGAGTTGAAATAGAGCTGATAGTTTGGATCAGTGAGCGTGATATTGACCCGTCCGATCGCCGCGTCGAAGACCGCAGTCATTTCAGAAATTTAAGTACGCATTTATTTTTTACGAGCTTATCCATGTTGTAATACCCATTGGGAATTATGACTTTACATCTGGTCTGATTGAGGTCAAGTTGACAACAAAACTGTTGTTGCCATGCTCAGCCGAAACGTTGTACCATCCGAGGCTGAACGAAATTTCTCAAAGCGCTACGTGCGGTCTTGCACTGGTGCAAATCACATGTTCCAGAGTCACCGATCCAACTAGAAAATTAGTCAATACAACATTCGTTGTCAGAACCAGCACTAGTGCGGAGAGATTGTATTGCCAAGAGTACTTCGCTTTGATAGCTCCGCGAAATACTGTGTCGGCGGCGTTTTTAACGACAACGATGGGTAGAGAGCGCAGATTCTTGAACTGTTGCCCAACCTCGAACTGTTTGTGCGGGGTGGTGCTTCGTTCCGGACGAAATATAATGATATAGCTGATACGAATGTTCTACCTTTCGTCGAGTGGAAGAATATTGTGGACAATTAGTAATCCGGAACTACAGGCAGACAGAGAGATGAATATATTGCAAAAGCAACTAAACTTTGCCCTCTGATGCGTGGCCACTGGTTCGCGAGCACCTGTTGTCTGGGGAAGAAGGACTGCCAGAGATGGTGCACAGTTTTTACGGGTTCCATGTTTACTATAACGTGAAAAGGATTTTCATTCAGATGCAATGTTCAATTCCGGGTCAAACAAGATCGCATGGTCGCATATGAGCGCTGTGCAACGAGTTCAGTGTGGATAAAATCTCGGACTGGTGGCAGAAGCACATCAAAAACCAAGGCCTGGGCACGATGTATAACTGTAGTGTCAACTGCGGCTACCAGCCGATCCGTGATTCATGGAACCCCAACACGTGTGTGTTTGACTTTTCAAAGAAGCAAAAAGTTGACTACTTCATATAGGAGAGCTAGGGGGTAAGGGGCTGCAAACGGTTTTGTGTATTTCATACTGCACCAATCGCAAGGCTTTTCCCGAGCCGGGGTAGAACGTCTCAACAATAGCGTTAGGACTTACGTTTGGGCAATCATAGGCACGCAAACTCCAACACAAAACACGATTGCGGGATCGGGTAAGGCATTTGATGCTCGAAAAAAAATTCTTGCAAACGTTAAAAATAAGTCCGTTCACAAAGAAGACATCCCCGAGTCGATACGTAGTGCTTGGATATACCAGAAGCAAGCTAAATTATGTCCTTAGGGAAGAACTGTATATGATCCCAAGCTACATGGAGCTTAAAGTAGGCAATTAACTTATTATAGCGGACGAAGAAATGGCGCTAGGCACCAACGTCGATGTTAATTTGATAAGGATGCCGAGTAAAACCAGCGATGCTAGCACTCCACGACAAACACATCCAATGAAGTATTAGGATGTAGGCTTTAGCTTTTTTCCTTATTGCGACCGACCTCTCTGATAAATACAACGATCCGGATGGGGCAAAAAAGTTATTCTGGTCGTTTCTGTGCATTAGCTGAATCCAGTTCCGTCCCCATTTTAATGTGAGGGCGCCAGACTTATTCGCTTTGAAATTGAGCCTCTGGTGCGTTCTTTAGTATAGCCCTTTGTTTTGCAGTTCGCATTGAACTCGACTATGTGTTGCTCAATTCCCTTACTGTGGACATATCTTCTTGTTTGCACGCAATTAGCACTCATCGGCACAAGAAAAAGTTTCCGTCTGTAGCTCTCCTGCCTCACTGGGTTAGCGGCAAGTGTGGTTTCATCTTCTTCGGGTAGAACATCTTTCCGACCGCCAAAGTCGGTCATTACAAGGTCTTCTGCCATGTTTTGAAAACCACTCGTGAGACACGACAAACCTTAACATATTAAAGGAAGGACACGTGAACTTCAATAGCACGAAACTTAAGCATGTCTGGATGTGCAAACAAACTCAACCCACTTAGCTCCCTCCGCCCGCTTGACCTAAAGAGAGTCCGGATTACCGTCTTTGTCCCTAATAACCCGAGCATCATAGACCAAACCAGCAGCTTATCGTCAGATTTTAAAACCTCCTCAGCAGCGATGTCATTGTGTTCTGCACCGCTAGGCTGACATTTACAATTGTTGTGAGCTGGTGCTTACCAGCCAACCATATAATTGTAAAAAAACATCGGTGGCGCCATCGTCAGAAAGATCAGTGTGAAGCTGGAAGAAAACGAACTATCCTGAATTGACTATGCCGCTGTTTTGGGCGTCCACAGTGATCTCTGCCTGGCGGATACAGAGCGGACTAACGCAGCCTATCAGGGTATACAAAACGCCAGCACTGCCGCTATACGTGTCGGCGCTGGCAATACCGTAGTCCTTTCTACCCAGCCCAATATGCCTATCGCTGTCGGGTTTTGGAACTGCTTCTTTGCGCCGCTCGACCTTGAGCTACTGTGGAGTATGACGTTGAGACCCACGCAGAATTCGCACGCATGATCAGGCACCAGTGCTCGGGAAAAGTGTACACCCAAGTGCTGGACCATCACAGGATGGTAGTGAATAAGAGCGACAATATGTGGAACATCAACCTGAACACGCCGGCAAAAAACATGAAGGCGATAGTTTTACTCTTGGAGTACGCGGCAAGGAGCGCTGCGTTTGAAACGGAGAATTTATACAAGTCCCTTATTAACAAGGTGTCGGTGATGATTGAGGGCATTCAAACCATATCTATGCCCAAGGGCAGACGAAATACCAGCAGTGGAAAGAGGCGCTAACAATAATGGCAAGGACGTATATCAAGGACACGAAGATGTCGTCGATTGATATTGTACCATTTACCAAGAACCGGTTTGTCCTTGTCCTCGATATGAGATCAACGAAAGACCACACGCTGCAAATCGAAAAGACGGTCCAGGCAGCAGGTATGTTAAACATGAACTTATACATTATCATGGACTGGCAGCTCAACGTACAAACTGGCCGACTTTTGTCGACCATCTACTTGCCAGTCAGAACGACATGCGTAACGCAGGTGCAGTGCGCTAGGCGATCTTTCATAACTTACAGCCGCACTGTGCATTGGTTGTCGGCCACCGCGGTTGCGGCAAAAGCGTGTTTGCCTGCGAACTGCTTGAAAGAGCATTTAAGTACCACTTGCATTATATTGTCATTATTTGCCCTTCTATACGCTTAACCAAGGCATACAACAGGCCGCGTGCTCGGTTAAGAAAAATCTTGGTGTATTTCAGGTCAGCCCTGAGGGCAATGATCTAAATGACATGATTTGTACACTAGCTAAAACTTTGGAAAATAATAGCCACTTTTATTCTGCTCTATGACTGCGCCTTTTTTTTCTTCTTGCGTCTGACAAAACAAAGGGCCCTCCCTAAGCTTGGATATACTATCTGGCATCAGCGTTGGGGTCATAACGCAAAAATACAACGCTGTCGCTAGTGACTGTCGCGAGCATGTCTCTTGGCTAGCCATCTATTACTGTAAAAACAAAGACTCATTTAGGGACGCGCTGGATGAAAATGATATGGAGCAGAGGCCTAGGAGTTCCTCAGAAAGAAGAGTTTTGGCAAGTTACTCATGTGCACTAGACCTACCAGTGTCCAACTAGTTTATATAATATGGTGACTTCATATTTTGTATTCCACCAGTTACACTATAACACTCGGGACCTTAACCTATAGTATATATAATCTACATATGTGTATGATATTATTGTCTGCTAGAGTTATGATGTATTTCAAGGTAGAAAGTAAGATAACAGTCTATGGCGAATTCGAGAGGTTTGAAAGTATATAAGAATAGATGAATTCAAATTCAATATGTATTCAGAAGATCAATATCTGATGATACAGATTTCACGAGTTTAATATTCCACAAACACTATCAACATAATGCATTCACAACAGACTTCTACCTCAAGATGATATCTGTATTTCATCATAGTCACTCTAACTCTATTACTAAGGCAGGGACGTTTACACGTGTAAAAGTTTAGGTTTAGTTTACTGCTTGTAAACGTTTACAAAATCGGCAACTATGTCAATGTGTAATACATCTGGTCTTAGTCTGCGTATGCCAATGAAGTGTTTTTCAAGGTTGCATTATCAATTTTGTCATCACGTACATGTATGTAACGGTACAAAACAATATCACAACATTCTTAAAGTTGTTTTTTCCTAAATTGTCCGATCTATTAAACAAAGACGTTTCTTACAAACTGAATCATGTCATAATATTTTGAACATATAAATACTCCAAGCAATATCAGTGTTACGGTCATACGAAGCAGGTTAATAATCAAGAGAAGAGGATTGAATTCAATAGTATCCACTTGTATAGTATAAACTTGTATAATTTGTCAGTTAAGTATATGAGAGATGTAGCTTTGTGTATCAAATACTGTAAATACGAGAATATAAATCGATAATCTGCTTTGTTTAATCAGCGTTTGTACTCTTGTATCTGTCAAATATTTTGCATTTATGCTGCAGTCTGCAGTCCATAATACGTGTTCAGATTATGAATGCAACTTAATTATTCCCTTGATAAATAAGTTGAAATGTAATTCAATATTTTTATAAGGATCTTTGTACAGAGATGGTAATTGATCCTGTTTGGTGAGCTGTTACGCAGGTTTCTATTATTTTCACATGCAAAGGGGAATATAGTTCTGAATAAACCCTGGCCTGCTCGAAGACCGGAACAAAACTATTGATATTTATCCGTAAAGGAAAATGTGCTCATTGAATACATAAATATTGTAAGTCATCGTCTGCTTTCATGCAAACGTACAATTTATATTGTCCATTTTGAAGGATAAAAGAGAATATATCACTTTGTCGGTCACTCCTTCAAATTTCTATGCATCTATTCTCTATGTGAATTCGCGTTGTCATTTAAGCCGCACAAATGTCGAAGCAGTTTTTAGTACAGTCGAATTGTGATTTCTTTCATTCACTTGCGATTAAAAGTGTATGCTGATTTAATTGTGGACATGGAAAACTGGATACATACTTATTTAAAAGTAAAAAAAAAAAAGTCAATGGCTTCCATATAAATACCTATTGGCTGCAAGTCTAACATGCAGATCGGAGGAAAGGTTGAATTTCGAATCGATTGGATTAAACGGCCTCATTACGGTTATTTAATAGTGTATACGTTTAGAAATTTTGGTAATCATATTCATATTATTGAACGAAATCAAATATAAAGTGTATATACTAACAACTGATCCATAATTTAAATAACATCTCACTTGAAAAAACAAATTCATAAATGTATAAATATTGTACATGATTGCATAAGGTTTGCAGAGCGAAGTACATTTTGTATCGTGAAAGTATTGCAGTGTAATGATGGTATGTAGTGTCAAAGTTAAAAGATGCAATAAGAATAATTGTTGAGTTAATCATATAGTCGAATGAACTAAGAACAGTTTGTGATTAGCTAATATCCGGGATGCTTCAATTATAAAATTATCCATTGTTTCTTACTGTTCATCTACATTAATGATTTAAATGATCTTTGAACATTCAGTGCAATCATCCACGTAGTCGAATAACAGGGATAAGTAAATCCCACCACCCGGAATTCTAATTTTGTTAAATATTCCTATCACTGACAAATTTTTCAGAAATCTAGCAAACAAGAAAGCCACAGGTAAAATTTCAACCGTTATAGAGCATCTGCACAATCAATGAGTTAGCCAAGAAACATTATATTAAATCATTTAAGAGGTTTAAAACATTTCTGAAAAACTGAACAGACTGCAGTGTCCGTGCTTGCTTTCCATCCAATACTACGTATTGAATCGATTATATAATTTTCTAGTTGCCCAATAAGACATGTTATAGTTGACATTGCAAAACACATATTTTTTTTTTTTTTTGTTTTTTTTTTTTGTTCAAGGCTGGTCTCGTTCTTAATCAAATAGGTATGAAAATCTCGAGCGAAGGTTTATTTTGTCACTATAATATCAATGATATGTTCCTAACTGTATGTACAGTTCTACCTCAGTTCTTGATTTCAATCCTCCCTAAGTTCTACTTGCAAAATGAAGTTGCGATGCTGCAAAAGGCCAAGCATTATCTTCCTGCTGCCTGATAAATTAGGGTAAGCCTTGAGTTCTATTTTATATTCAGGTCCAGAAACACTGTTTCTATCAAACTTGAGAAAGCTTCACTTGGCTGTGCAAAGGCAACTTTAATAATATAGGTTAAGGAAAAATCGGAACTAAAAGGTAAGAACCTAAACCTGGGCCATGATGATATCATGCTGAAGTATGTTGACGGAGGCGAAAAGCTCTATCTATTGCTTCGTTTAGTGATACTATCCACAATATAGTGATTATTGTAAAATAATCAAATTCAAACTTATCTCAATACATAAAAAAGAGACCTATGTCTTGTTGATATGGTCAAAACTAGTTGCACACATTGATAACTAAACTGAAGAAAAAATACGATTTCTAACTGTTGAAGAAAATTACAGAACTCGTATAAAAAAGACAAATGTAACACAAATCCTTAACTTTGGGAAAAAAGTTCAGATTATAATATATATATATATATATATATATATATATATATATATGGGCAGGCAGTTGAATAATACTATTCACTTCACACGAAGAAAACTCCGGCATTTATAGTTTTAGGAATGAAATATGGTGTTCTGCATACTGCAGGTCAAGCGTTAGACAATTCCCACTCCACGATGCAAGATTTTAACACAGCATATTCATGGACAAACTCAGACTCCAAATAACTATTATGCGCCTGACTGGTAACAACATATTTAGCTCAGCCTCAGTTTGATGAGAAAGATCTTACCATGCTGGTAGTCGCGAAACTGGTTAAGCACATAAATTGACAATAGATTGGCCCTAGACTAAAGAGTGCTAAATTAAAAAATAAACTTAAGTCTTTGAAAATCTACGAAACTTCGCAAACATGCAGAGAAAAATGCTTTATAAAATTCTGAAGTTTTGAGGATTCTGCCTTTAACTGAGTAAAGTGCTTAAAAGGTTTCTTCCAAGTTTTTGCTTTTTCCTATTTACTATAGTATTTATAATGTCCAAACGCACGTTTTACTTTGCAGAAATCCGATGGTCAAGCACCCAGTCATTGTTTGTAAAATAGGTCAAAATAGCGGTGCCCGCTTCGTATACATTATTTCCGTAAATCTTCGGAAACCGAGCGTGTGTGACGTCAGAGGCGGGAGACTCACAGCAGCGCGCGACCGCTGATGTCCGAATTTTATACCGGATGCACGCTAGTTTTAAGAGGAAAAATGCCAACATACTCTGCTGCATGCAACCTCTCAAAGCTGATGTGTAAACAAGTCCCATGATATGACCTCTCATCGTCGAAGGGTAATTGTGTCATCCAAGACCTTTTGATGCTGTTACATCGGCAAGCAATATTTTATACAATTGCTAAGAGAGGATGCAAAATCAGTGCTATTGAGTTATATCCTTCAACAAACCAGGTTTGATTTCATTTTAATACCCATTTAAAACATATGATGAATTCTGTTTTCGAACTTTTAACTCTTAGGTTAATGATGAAAAGGAACTTAAGTTCTAAACCAAGTGATTTTCTTTCCCTAATACTTGCCCAGAAATTACAATAATGTCTTCAAAATCAGCACTTCGAAGATATGTACTATTTTGGGGGTATCAAATACCTTTTAAACAAAAGCGTGAAGTTACGTTTTTGGACATAATAAGTTCATATTTTAATATTGTAGATAGTGTTTAATATGTGTTCAGAAATGTTCATAAATGTTTCAGAACCCATATTGACCTATGCAAGGTGTAACTTGAGAAGACAAATATTTACCAAGTATGGCGTTTAATATGACGACCTTATTCCACTAAGTTACGTAATATTTGCTATGTATGTACACATAATAGCTAGGGTTCAGTTTAACCTTTCGCTACATAGCTTTTATTCAAATTTTACCTTTTTCCATGCATTATTAATTTTTGATCGAAATATGCAATTATTAGATACATCGAAATAAAGGTCTTTCTTAAATCTGAATCTGAATATAGTCTAGCGTGCTATTCATCGGAAAGCAATGCAATATTTAGCTTTTCATGTTACAATAATACATAACCGTGTAATGCATATTTCCGAGCTCAATTTCACAGTCAATGATTTACTTTAATACATTTTCTTTTCTTATTCCAACCCGGTTGAAAAGTTATTAGTAAAAGTCTTGTCATACGTGCATAAATTTTAAAGTATTATATATTCCGTATACAGACACTCTTAAGAATAGTAGCACATACCAGCATATTAAAAAGGGTGATTCTCCAATTCATCTGTAATATGACAATCTTCATATTTACACCCGTCTCAGATTAATCATATTGAAGGTAAACATAGGCGTGTGCATAAGAGAGAGAGAGAGAGAGACAGAGACAGAGAGCATAACTTGGGGCTTGGGTGAGACAGAAATAAATTAATCAATATAAAATATATTAAGTTCCTTGACTTTACGGCTATGCGTCGTTTATTTTCTACCACAGAATAATATGCCTTTCTGTATATTGGAGTTCCATTGTTGTGTATATTGGAGTTCCATTACTATACACCAGCGTCATCATATATATTAATGTCAACAGAGGAAGAACAACAAAAACAAAAGCAAAGTAAACAAAAAATATCTTTTTTAATTTTTAAACATCCATGATCTTTATAGTATTTGTGTATAATGCCTATTTTCCATTACTGTAATTCCGAGTCCATTCCTGTATTTCCTCTCCATTTACTTTACAAAAATATTTTAAATCAAAACCTGGAAAAATAAAAACAATGAATAAAAAGTCTCCAAACTGGAGACAGAAATAAATAAATAAATCGAATGATGCATAGCTAAATGACTATATGTCGTGTTTAAATTTGTTACCATAGTATAGTATACCTTATTGTATATTTAAGTGGTGTTCCATTACTTTACACTCAAGACATAAATTTTCATATTAATGTCAAATGGATAAACAACAACAGCAACAAAATGTACAATTTAAAAGAAAAGAAAGTATTCAACAAAGTAAATACTGTGTGTGCAAAATGCTTAATTTACGTTACTGTATTTCATCTCCATTACTGTACGTTACCGTGTTTAGGTACACCGCCCCCAGCATAACCCTAACACGGATAAAATGGATCTCTCTTGAACAGTCAAATTCAAATTCGGTGGAACTGAAAATAAAACTGAACATATATTTTTGAAATATAAATTGTAAACACACAGGAAACGGTACATACCAGTTCCTGTTCACAAGTCTGTTGATGTTGATATCCTCTTTCGCATCAGAGTTCTCGTCTGATCCACGAGCTTCAGAGAGCTGTCAAAATCATGGAGTTTGTTCGGCAACGGCTCAAGTAGGATTTATGAGGAATCAAAATGTCAGTCCGTACTCTAAACTGCTATGTTTATTTCCAAAATTACTAAATTCAGGCATAAAATATTCACAACAAGGCTAACTAGCCAAATGCTTCAGGTGTCCCGTCTCTGACGTCACATGACCGGGAAGCTCATTAATATTTGGAACAGTCGAAAGATCTCGTATACTTTAGTCGTTTTTCTGACACCTACACGGATACGGGCGGCTGTAAGCATACTAGACGTATTTGACTACATTGTTAATGTGAATATCAACATCAAAGCTCACTTTTAAAAACCACGGAAGAAACCCTTTAAGGTCAAGATATTTTTTTTTGTCAGATTTTAAATTTTCGTGAATATGGAGCCTGGTTAAATGCATATTTTTTTCTTCTTAGAAAACAAGCTATATTTCTTGAACTTTCTAATATAATTTTTATATTTGTTCGAGTTTTCATTATTACAACTCTTTCCGTTATTTGTATATTTGACCGATATATATATATATATATATATATATATATATATATATATATATATATATACAGAGAGAGAGAGAGAGAGAGGTATTCGCGCGTAGCAGTCGCACACGCATGACGACCCAGTCATTAACTCTCATCTAAATGCATAGTCGCTCCGGATTTGTCTGAAAGAAATCAAAGCATGTATAAGTTAGGTTACAAAATATGCACCAGGCAGAGCGTAAAGTGATATATCCGAATCCTACAGCAGGATGCGTGATAATATGAAGTGAAATTATATATAGCAAAAAGAATATTATCATACAGGTTAGACAGGAATAACTTAGTACATACGGTTAGTCCTTCAAAGTAATCTTAGATTGCATTTAATCATACGTTTATTATTGAAAATATATAGACATTATTTTCAGTGCCGCAGTTTATAAGATATTATCAAAAGGAAACATGGAATTCATAATAACGAGTAGCTGACTGAAGAGCATGTACCCAATATATATATGCATGTCGAGTTTTATATGCTCATAACCGGTAATCGCAAGGATATAATGCATCTGCAAGTATCTAAATCCCCTTCCGCAAGTAGAAAGCAAAGTTAATTTCATTCTCCAGTCCAAAGTCATTTCTAAATTTCATTTCTCCTTTACTGATCATAGAAATAACATTGATGCTGACATTTTCGTTCTCCTGTACAAAGCAAAACAGTAGACACACAATCACAGTCTCTCTCAAAATGCAAATATCTCTTTTTCCCTGTACTGGCTCTAAATAAAAATTAAAAAACTGTAGCAACTTCAAAATGTAGTTTTTCTTGAATTGCTTGATTTTCCTTACTCCAAACATTTGGATTCTGTAAGTCGCATCCTGAATAATACTCGCCAAATTCTCCATCAGTGTGTCTACATCTTTGTCATTTGTGAGCTTTGTAAACAAGTCCAGGAATCCCGTTTGTTTTAGAACTGTGACTATATGATACCACCCACCAGTGTGTCCGCGCGTAGCTGCGTCTGACAGAACATGGGTATAATTTGGGGCATAAACTCAATAACCGATTAAAAGTGATTATGTGTCTATATATATATATATATATATATATATATATATATATATATATATATATATATATATATATATATATATGTATGTATATATATATATATATATATATGTATTTCTTCTGTTTTTTAGTAATGGCTGCAAGATTTTGATGGCGGTCGGGCATCATGTGCATAGATTTGAAACATCTCGGTGCCAACATACGCGATGCAAAATTTGATTGAATGTTTTTTTTATTGAAATGGAAGAAAACTTTGAAAACAGTAATCAATGGCGTTCCTTAGAATCAACATCTGGCTTGGGGGTAGCTTTGATGCTTGAGTGTGGCGGATGAGGATAAGTAAGTAAGAAAATGTCGTAGAGTTACTGTTTACTGCAGAGTCGTGGTTAAAGTTCTGATTTTTCTCAGCCAAGGAATAGTTTATAGATATTTGCAATGCGATTGAAGTATTTCACTGAATTTATTTCAGTCTTCGATGTTCCAAAATTAGCTACTCAAAGATATATAGGATCTCAATTGGGTAATCATTTAATATTGAATTTATGAAACGAGTTGAATAGTTTCTAGTTTGTGCAAGCCTTGGTGTGTAAAAGCTAGAAATTATTCAACGAGTTTGAGATTTTGTTCAGCACAAACTTTTTATTTTTAGTGTAAATAGTCTAGAAAGAAAGAAGAACAAATGGTTTTCGGCATTGCATTTAAATCTGCTATAGACGCTGCACCTTTTAATTCTTGAGAGTGAAAAAATAGTCTGAGACGCTATTTGAAGCAATGCTGAACAGTTCGATAAGCAAAAACATTAAGAAGTACACTGTGTTCATTTTTACAAATTACAATTCAAGGAGTAAATTACCTTCCTAGCAATAGAATATTTGACACGGACAACACAATTTTAAATGTTGGATCTCAGATGGAAATTCTTGTGTGATGTCACAGTATTCAATCGGTCAGGACAGCTGGAGTAATTGAGGTGCCATATACATGGATTTCAATGAGACTGTTTACAACGTTTCCACCGAAAAGTGGGTCAGTTCCACCATGGACATTCACCACAGATCTAGTATTGGATATGGCAGAACAAATATCATTCTACTTGTTGGATATTTATTTGAAGGGATGATAACTGGATGCATAAATTTTACTAAATCTAGAGGTGTTTCTGAGAATGGAATATATATGCCCGTGCTGATTTACATTCATATAGCTTTTGTGATTTCTAGATTTAATGTATTTGTGACCGTATATTTGCATTATTTGATTTAGAAGAATGCTGTGGTTAGATAACTTTTTGTCATTTGAGAGATCATCATTTGTTGACATTCTCTTCATACGAGAGGTGAATTTATTTACTCTTATATGTTGACATTTAAACAATACTTGTCATGGAGGTGGGGTGCAATATCAATACCGTGTAGTAACAGCAATATAAGGGGGGGGGGCGAGGCCAATGGGGGTGAGGGTCGGAGACGATATGTGAAAACTGGAGTAGGTTCCTGTGTTAAATACCATGCAAAATGAAAAAAAATGGGTGTTGTTCCAAATAGCTGTATCACTCCATCATTAAACCGTTTTTTTTTTTAAATTTAACAACCAATTTAAATTTGAGAAGAAAATATATTCTCCGTTTTGAACATTTTGTAAGCCATTCAATAAATGCACTTGACCCGTGAATATTTAAATTATTAAATTGTCGTTTTAAAAATCTAACTATCTGATTATCAAACAAATATTTCTTAAGATTGTTGCAGAAGTGATTAGCTCTTACGAAAAGACGAATATATGTGTCACAAAAAGCATACCCAGAAATCATGTTTTGTAATTACGCTGATGGTGTAGACAACTAGATCTGTATCTTCGAGTTGCAGAAATTTGAGCAAGGTCCTGGCGTTTACATCCTCTACGCTTAAGTTGTCTCTGAATTGTTCCTTATTCCGTTCAAGAGCCTCAACGTTGATTCTTTTTCTTTATTCCCAACCACAAGAATTGTACAATCCCCTTGCATGTCCTCCGTGCGTTTCGTTGTCTCCCTAGTTTAGCCTTTAAAATTTGAATCTGAATGCAGCAATTAGAGAAAATATATGAATTTACATAGGACGCATAGTATTCATCTATAACCGGTAAGGGCACTAAACGCATGTATTCTTCAGGATCATGAATGGTAATTCTTCTTATTTTGTGTGTGTGTGTCTGTGTGTGTGCAGAAAATCCTTTTATTTGAATATATTTAAACATTGTTAACGTAGCATTAGTTTTTGAAGCAAAATTAAATGTTAGGTTGTCTTTTTCATGTTCAGTGCATTATTAAAGGTGTCAATGATGAAACTAATATGACGTGTAAATAATAAGAAATAAGGATAATATTCCGTGTTTCATATGAAAAGGTATCCATGTAATTTTAACAACCTGGGAGAAATTATATTTTCTTATAAAGAAATAATATTATAAATGTGTATCATGTCTAAAGGAGTCAGTTTGCTACATTATCTTTAAAGAAAAAACGTGCTGCAATATCCTAGGGTGTACTGGGTCAAGAGATATTTTAATTTATCACTTGCATCTATGTTTCCTACGTTTGAATCAGACATGACTCAGACATGTATTGAGAAATGACAACATAAATATATTTTAGAAGGGGGAAATTGTTCAGCAGACCTTGGGAGGTAAAAAACGTATTATGGCATGCTCCCCCCTTTTTTTTCTTTGTTTCTTGCTTTCTTAGATTTTTAAAGTTCTCTGAAGAATAAAATTCCTCCAATACGATCCAAGGATGTTATCAATATGTATGAAGAGAACAACTTCCTAAGAAAGAGTTTTAGTGGGAGTCGAAATCGACTTCGTAGGCATATACGCATTATATAGGAGTCTGCACAAACGTTAATCAACCATGAAGATACTTGTGTGACAGGTTAGGTGATGCATGCGATTTTGTGTTTTGTCAGAAATTCCTTGTCCTCTTGCATTCTGTCCAAAACAATCTAGGAAATAATTTCATGTTTTCTCGAAACGACACTAATATGTCTTCAATGAAATTATAATATATCATTGTTGGGGACGAACCTTCCTTACTATACCAATTTCTTAGCAACCTTTCCAGTATGTTGCATGTTTATTCACAAATATAACAGCATAATGAGTTGGTAGCTTTATTATTTAGGTACCTTCTTAACTACAGGGTTATAAACCTTTCCGTTTTACCTGTACTTTCGTGATACCAGTCCGGCCAACGAAGATAGTTAGGTATATTCAGAGAGTTGTTTATCTTCACATTCAGATAGAAAATGACAATTTATCCACGTTTTATCCCCAACGCTGTCTCTACGTGTATAATTAATTCACAGCTCGCGGAACAGATGATTATATATTTTTCTATCACAAGAAGAATGACCTTTCCGTTTGACCTTTCTTTCACATAGCTGTTTGGGCCCACCTGAGAAGCCGTTGCTATGGTTTTTATGCATTGCATGCTGGATGTGATCGTGCATAATTCCTTCAAATCACGCATTAAAGATACATACACTGTGATACCTATTTTTCGAGTGGAACAAGCGCTTATGAATATTCGACTGAAATGTTAAATAATTATAATAAGGTTATACTCTAACATTAAATGTCACTTTCCTGGCTCTGGAAGTACTCATACATTGCAATCTTATTATCCTTATCTCTGTTGGATTCAATCCCGTAAACTTAATAAAGTATCAATTTATCTTATGACGTCGCTCATGAATTAGTCCTTTGTGCTTTTACCTACAGGAGAGCCTCTCTATACTAGTTTATGAAACTGAAAATATGTGTAGCAGGTAGAAAATAACAAGAAGATTTCACAGCATCAATTCCATTGTAGTTCTGTAAATTATATATGTATCTATATAACAATAGACAATATGTAATAACAATAGACAATATAAAATAACAATGGACAATATGAAATAACAATAGACAATATGTAGTCTAACTAATTAAAGAAAACAAAAACATTAGCCTATGTCTCATCATTTCTGCACTTCACTTTTATAATGCGAACATATTCGCTATCATTATTCACCAACCAATAAAATATTTAAATAAAATAAACCAACACTTCAATATTATCAGTGTCAGGTTCAAGTGTAAAATAATTTCAGTACAATGATATAAAATGATAGCGAACGGTATTTAATTGTTGAAACCAAGCAAAGTGTGAACTGTTGATAAATAAACGTCCGTCTGATGATGTATGTATTGGAATGAACTGAGAAGCACTGAAAATATTATTTAAGCAATGAATAGTACCTATCAAAGTGATGCGTACTAAAACTAGTGCAGAATTACAAGACTAATGCTCACCCTAAGTAACCGACAATGTGCCGTGTACATTCTCAAGCCAAATCTCATTTGATCGAAAGCCTATAAAAACAGCGATCTCTGATTAAATGAGTTCTTGCTGCAAATGCAACGTAATAAATTTATCGCACTGAAAAAGCTAGATACTCCTGTGATATTCGAACATCTATCTTTAAGAATATAAATCTAACACTTTAATCCTTAGACCATAGGAAGCCATATCCGCAGAAGAATGTTGTTTATAAATAGTGCGTGAACACCAGCTCATACCTATTTACCAGAAAAAGTTATGATAGGCATGTAGTACCATATAACAAGAAATATTTTTTTACATGAAAATAGTCATATTGAACAGGAACATTATCACATCATACTGAACATATACGCAGTAGAGTTGTTATGATAGCTAACAATGAACCAGTGACTCCGTGCGACCTGTCCAACAGTTTTGAACTGACCGACAATCTTTACAGTGATAATACCCTAACAGAGTGGACAGTGTTCTGATTGCTCGGGTTTTGAAGCATCATCCATAACAAGACGATATATGTAATATTTTACGATTTACATTTAAAACCTACCATCTTCTTGTTAAGACTAATAAACATGCAAGGTATATAAAACACCTAAAATATATATAAAATACTAAAAATATGTAAATATGCACACTCTGGTGAATACATACAACAACACTGCCATAACTTCTGCATATCATTAGTGACTGTATATGCAAAAGGGACGGATTTCATACAATTTGACATAGACTTCATCAAGAAATAGGTGTTTAAATGAATTAACATTTTTCACTGCTACATTTCTTCCCTGCTACATTTCTTCCCTGCTTACAGTTGATGTCCTCATCAACTCTAAAATTAGACTGTAGGTTTACGACAACTGAGTCCACACTTACTTTCAAGACTGATTAAAATAGAATCACTCTCTTGAAGCAAATCTAACCTTCATCGGAAGTTACTTAAAGGATTAATTTTTTTAAAAATGTCAAAATATATAGGTATACACAGTATTGGCACATGGGGAAAACTACATTTTGTTGTGCAAAATTACTGTAGTAAATAACCCAAACTGACAGCAAAGTATTACCAAAGGAGGTTCTCAGCGAGTTACCCAACAACGGGAGGGTCTGGCTAAATTCTTAAAAATTAGGAATGCTGCTGTGTCAAACTTCTGATGCTCAGAATATGCACAATGTGAATATGTCTGCGCGTTGTGCTTATTTATATATGTGGGTACACTGTTGGCTTTGATAGCTGATCGAGGAAGATGATGCGGATTTGAATGCTATTGTGCAGTGTTCTGCATGATTGTCTCAAGTGTGCCTTAGATTCAGCGTATGATTTCTCAACAGGACGTCTTGCACAATCTTCTCCCACGTCTAAAACTGTTGTTGCATTATGACCGTAGCGGCAGGCATCAAGCTTGTCAGGAACATAAGCTTCAACCAGAGACTCATCTTCACTGAAAGATTCGCTGCTCTTACTATCTTCAAAACAAGCCTTCCCTGTTTTTTCGTAAGTGTGATTTCTTTTGTTGTGAATTCTCTTAGGTTTTATCTCCATCTAGTTCACCTTGACTCTCCTGCACACTTGAAAAGCTCCCCTCAGCTGTATAATTATGCTCGTGATACCCCAATTCTCTAGCATCCCATATTTCAGTCCGTGTTACAGTTTTAGTCGGTCTAATACGATCTCGAAGCTGAATGGCATACGCATTATCTTGAAGTGTATGTGTGACTTTGTACTGGCTAAGATTCCAAGCATTCTGAATCTTGCACCGTCCCTCTTGGTGATTCCGAAGCAAAACGTGGGGTTCGATAGGGATACCCTTATCTCGTATATTCTTATTGTGTAGATTCAGGGATTTCTTCGCCATTTTTTGGCGTGCAAGGTCTATTGCACTAGCAAAGACGCCGTTCATGCTCAAGAATCCACTCATCTGGAGTGTGAATAATGATAAAGAATATGTTTGCATAATAAAAGTTAATATGCAGAAATGACGAAACATAGACTAATTTTTTTAAAAAAATTGTTATTACATAGACCACATATTGCCAACTAAACTATGCTATATAGATAAACATATAACTTACGGAACAAAAATGAAATTGATGCTGAGAACTCTTGCTTTTTTTGACCTGTAACATTTGGCGCTTTGAGCAGGATTCCATAATTGCACCGGCAACCCGGCTAGGAAGGATGCAGTTAAGTGGCAGTGGGACGCTGAGACACAGGGATAGGACTGTGTGCGTCGGCTTGGATAGCTCAAGTGGTAGAGGTCTAGAGTTAGGGAGGCCCCGGGTTAGAACCCCGGTCAGGCCGTGCACTTTTCCTGTTGCATATGTTTCTCACGTTCCTCATCAAAACAGATAGTTTTTCCGATGCCTAGTATCATTATCCTACCCTCACACGGGACTTTTATCCCGACTTGGAGACCTTGTTGACCTTACACTGCGAATATAGTGAACACAAAGGAGCAAACTCTCCCCGATTTCCATCATCGCTTGAGCATTCGTTCGCAATAATTAAGATAAACATTAATTACAACCTATTTATGTTCTTAAGCGAACGCTGGTTAAAGTAAGTGTCCCACAAACAGGACATTCGCACTGACCGACCAGCTACATGTAAAGCTTCTGTAGTCCATCAAGACAAAAAGCCGTCATTGTAATTGCTTCTTTTTTTAAATTAATTGTCTCATTATTTTTTATGAAGGTGTAAATCATTTCTAGACCAAGGTCGAATCGAAAGCTATATCATTATTTTTGTCTGTCTCGGTTAATCATATGGATAAAAAGAGAACTTTACTTGTTGACATGTTTACAGTTGTATCATTGCGCAAGCTATCTGCAGTACACAATTCGGACGCTATGCATTGCCATTACCTTAGCCATCTCAATCACTGTTTTTTTAACGATAACATGTGTTTTTCGTTTTTTCTTTAAAGTTTATACTGAATAGTTCAATGTAAACCTAACATGTTACGCTCTATCTTAAGTTGAGGAAATTTCTAATAGGTGTTGTGCTGCTTGAAAGTAACATCAGTATTCACAATACGCTGTCTTGGCTTCGAATCTCATTTTTCGTTGGGAAATGTGAGAAAAAAATCCTTCATTATGCATTGGTGCTGCATATGAAAATGACACCTTCGGAATAATAATTTTCAGTTAGACACCAGGCTGCACTAGCAACAGCCTGGTGTTTGATGCAAAATTCTGATCATTTGATGGAATTGTCCTAACCTGCACCAATACATATGAAGGATTCTATTATTCTGGATGATGACATGTTAAGCCGTATTCTCTCCACTAAGCAATTTTTGGCTAATATGAGAACGAGTTCGATGAAGTTTATAACTGTGCAAAATGATTGTCTTATCAACAAAATACACATAGATTGTCCTGTACAGTTAGCTTTGTTTTGTTTTGGAGGGGGGGGGGGGAATCTAGGTGCTGCTGACAAAATTAGTATTGATTACAATCTGTGACATGTATTAGCACACATTCTCATATAGGATACAGGAATAGCACCTTCCGCTCCTTTTGGTCAGAGAAACATGTGTTATATACGTCTCTGGTTTCGAGTCATTTTGTAACTTGCGATACTAAATGATATATGCCTTGATTTCTGTCAGGAATCGGGAGTGACAGTGTATTTAGAGGTGAGTTTTTTTATTAGGTCGCCATGCGAGTGTCTACTAGTCATGAATGCCTATATTCACGACTAAGTTCCATATTTATTTATGTATGCGTGCCGGGGAGGGGGGGGGGTAGCGGTTTATATGTGAATCAAAGATGGGGCATGGTTATTGGTGCATCCACGCAAGGCGATATATATTGTATGTCGCAGACCGGTGGTCAATTCCCAGCAGAATGCGAATTATAGGTGGGGTTTCTTTTTGTTTCTGTAGAATAATTTTCTTACTTTCTCTCTTTCTCTCTCTCTCTCTCTCTCTCTCTCTCTCTCTCTATATATATATATATATATATATATATATATATATATATATATATATATATATATATATATATATATATAATGATTGATTGTGCATTTGTTATTGTCGTTTCATGCTGTAATATTTTATCTGTCTTGATGTTCGTATATCTATCATTTTATTTCTTTCTTTTTTTCTGAAATGCGTATCATGGCAATACTTTGTGACGAGTGGGAGTGCATCTCCATTCACATACAATAAACTCTTCTTTAATTTAAGCACCGTGCAATCATATCGTGCGCTCACTATAGTAGATAATCAAAATCTTACCGTCAAGCTTCATAGGACCTATTGAAAGAAACATGATACTGTGAACGACGAGTCCAATTAATACGCCATAGGACTTTGGATGGGTGCCAATTCATACATTTGTCTATGTTTAAAACTGCACATTCATCGAGCACGTTGATTGCTGACGAACTAATATACCTGTGGGAAAACCCTGCTATTTTCTAATTCTGGCTTATAGCTTGGAAAATCCATGCAAACTATTTGTATACCTCCTGTTGTTGAGTATTCGTGTTTGTGAATGAGAGCTGATTTACCCTGGATTAAATCAACAAACAGCGTTCTGATTTGAATACATTTTGTATGGGAGCGATTCAGACTTTAACATATCATATGTACTGCCTAGCAACTTGGGGAATGTATATGCATGTGTTGTGTCTGACAAAATAATGTAGCACAAGGAAAACGGGATTCACCGTAAATTGTGGGATTTTTTTATCAGTCAAGTGACACTTTGATGTAAGACGCGATGGGTCTAATTTTCAGAATGATGTGAATTTAGGTTTGAAACATATAAAAGTTTGTTGCAGCAGTTATTGTTTGTAGTTTGTAGTTTGTCATTCTCTTCTTGAGTTCAAGTAAATTTGCCGTCTCATTGCAGTGAAAATTGATGCTATAGATGCACACTTTATACAGTGTATGTTTGTAGACAAAATATGGGGGAATATCTTTCAGACTAACTAAAATAAATATGAAAATCGTAAATCAAACCTCATAGTTTCGGTGATAAGAATTCAATCTAGGTGGAAGGCTAAATGCCGTGCAAAACCTAATTTTATATTAATAGTATAATTTATTTGTTAGTGTCAGAAATACTACGTTTTTTCTCAACTGTGTCGTTAGTTTTGCTCTGTTGTGCTGAAAGGGAGCTAATTCAATATAAACATGTAATTCAAAAATATTTCAAACATTGAATTTCTAATTATTTCATTTTATCGGAGTAAAGTTACGACTCATCAGAAGAAAAAAGACATATCAGTACGTAAATTTCGAGAGTCATAAAAAATATGTTAGGATGTTGCATATTAGATATATTGTCCCTTCTTGAAATGCACTTCATCATTCTCGGAAGACAGCTAGTGCTACTCGTTTCTAAACAACGGTATATTGAGTGTAGATTCAGCAAATAAATAATAACATGTTTAATGAAAATTAATTGTCTCCTTATTTTATCTTCGACACGGAAATAATAAATAAAACATAGTTCCATCTTATGTAAACATCTAATGTTCTCTAAGTATTTTATAGGGACAGAATAGACAAACAAACATACACTCAACATACAAACACACAAATTCTTTAGGCAATCATGGAGTAATCATTTCCAAGAGATGTGGCTGGCCCTGAAAAGGGCCGTTGGAGTTTTTTACTTTTTCCTCCACCATGTCTTCAGGAAGCCTAGGATGTTATTCTTCTTTTTCTTGGGTGGATTAGGGAGCCAGTCAGGATGACCCAATCTCCTGAACTTGTCTAGGATTTTCATCCAGTTCTCGTTAAGGCGATGGAAGTCTTGTTGCTTATTCTCCTTCTCCTTCTCCATTTTTTCCTCGGCCCAAATCTTCTTGATCTCAGTCACTTCATTCTCTTCATTCTCTATGACTTGGCTCACAAGACCCTTGGCTTTGAGCAGGGAAGTCTCTTCCCGTCTGACACTACTGAGGGGTGGATATAACCACAAGTCTTCTTGTACCTTTTCTAGGATGTACTCCACCCCTTCCAGCAATCCAAGACTTTTTTTAATATCCCCACTCGACAGTGTGGAATTACCGAGGAGGTCTTCCATTTCAGGACTTCATAGACAAGGCTCCTCGCTGTTCTTAGCGCTGACACTTGCCTTGTCACATAGTGTAAAGTAGTCGAGTAGCCAATACCTCTTGATCTTTTCTAGGAGATACTCCACCCCCACCATCACATCCCAGGCTTCCTGCACATTTTCCACTGTGGTCATTCTTGGTCAATGGACGATGAGTAGCGCGAATGGTGAATGAGTCACTTTATATACTGGAAGTACGGAAGTGAAGGAAAACATCCCTCTCCAAAATTACAAAATCCTATTACACATAAAACACGCGGACCTAAAATAAACAACCTTTTTAAGATAGAAAGGGTAAGGGTGTGTGGAATGACACACTCTATACAATCACACACCAAACATACAAATTTGTTAGAAGGGAAAGGGATTTTTTTTTTGTTTTAAAAAAGACATACACCAAACACACTCTATACAAACATACACCAAAACACACAAACATTGTTTTAGAAGGGAATGGGATTTTTTTAGGGAAACCCAAAGACAGACACACACATACATACAAACACATATATGGCAAATAAGATTTTCTTTTATTAACAATGTATGTGGCCCTGAAAAGGACCGTTTGGTTTTTGGTACACCAAGATGTGGGCACCTCCTAGGTCTTGTCCCACAAGCCGCACAAGCCGCACATCTCCCACTCCATACATCTCCACGCCAGGGATTGCTGGAGATGGGAAATGGGAAGGGGAGTTCGTGGCTTCACTGTCCCAATCCTCTGTTTGAGGGACAGTGAAGGTTTGCCTTCTCCTCCTAAACACCCTGTGTGCTTGTGGATGCTGTTGTGGAGGTGGCTGTGGCTCTGGCTGTGGTCTCTGCTGCTGTGGCTGTGGTTGTTGCGGCGGTGACGGTGTCCTCACCATCGGTTTCACTTCAGAGTTGGGCAACATCATTAAATGAGGCCGCACCGCTTCTTTCTTCTCCTTCTAATTCCCCTCCTCTTTATTTTTCTCCTCCATTACCTCCATTTCCTCCAGTTCCTGTAGGAGGTGCCAGACAATCTCTCGGTGTGCTCTGAGTTCTCTAAGTTTTTCTGATTTGCTCATATTGACAAGTCAACGGGGGTGACGCAACTGGTTAACCCACCACATTATATACTTAAAGCACGGACGTGAAGGAAAACATCCCTCACACATACATAAAACATAAATCTCACAGACCTAAATCAGGACTCACTGTAACCCTGCTACCTCGTCTGACGTCATCGATTTCTGAGTTTGACGTCATTTTGCTCTTCGCGGATCCTGCAACCCACAACACATAAAACACACCAACTACGCGGACCTAAAAAAAAAACTTTTTAACACAGGAAGGGGAAATGGGAGTGTTTATAGACACACTCTGTACAAGCACACACTACACATACAAGTTAAAGGGATTTTTTTTTAAAATGACAAACACAAACATACACTCAACATACAAACACACAATTTTTTGGGCAATCCTGGAGTAATCTTTTCTAGGGATTTGGGTGGCTCTCAAAAGGGCCGTTAGGTCATTCGACCATGTACGTCTATTTACCCTCAGTGCTGAGCACACTTATTTAATTTGGGTCTAGTGGGTTCCCGGGCTGCAACCCACTAGACGATTTGATGCGTAAAGGGACGCTATTTTCGCACCGCTCCATCGCTACATGGTTTCCTCACTCTGGGGGTTCATTGAAGGAGCGATATAGGAGGGTGCGTATAATTAGATTTTCCTGTTCATATGAATATAACCACAATGTTTACAGGATTACTTAGTTGATGAGTTGAGTCTGTCCGGACAAGGCAAAGGCGGAAAAGGATGGCTGGCTGCGACACTGAGTCCCAGGATGCTCCGGCTGGACCAGGGTTATTTAGTTATTTTTGATATTTTGTCCAAAAAGGAAATTGTTGATGTATCTAGTAATTTTTATTATCTAATTATAATTTGTTTCAATTACCATTGTACCATGAGGCTGTAAATATGGGTTAGTAGTGAGAGTAATGGATTCACCTAGTTGTAATTTATAATTTAAACTGAGATTTAATTGATTGTCAACCGAGAGTTGCCACCTTGTGCGGCTGGGCTTGATAGTCCGGGATTTAGGACCACCTTACAGTAGCTAATTTAATTTATGTCGGGTTTTAGTTTATTAATACTTGATTGAAATGCCTGTGCTTTTGGTATACTTTGAAGACGATTAGGAATCATTAACCGCTTTGTGCAGTTTGGGCCTGATGGTCTGGACTTGGTACCACCTTATATTAGGTAATTTATATGGCACAGTATGTTTTTCACTGTATCCCTAAGTTATAATTCTCCAATTCGATGCCACCTTGTGCAGCTGGGCCTGATGGTCAGGTTTTGGACCACCTTATAGTATTACTAATTTTAGGGTTGAAGTTATCTCCCTTTGTTTGTAATAGAATTATATGTTAGAAGGATTGTAAAAAAAATTAAGTTAGAATACGGTTAAAATTTGGTCAGAATAGGGTTAATTGGTCTACTGGAATGGAGTTAGTCGTTGTTTTAGTATTTATGTTGTTAAGCGGTATATGGAAATTGGTGTCTTTATTTTCGTTTTTTTTTTAAATTTTATCATGTAATTTGAGGTTTGAAATTTGGTCTGCCCCTAAGTCATATCCATGGAAGTGGAGATTCTCCAGCCCTGGGGGGGAGGGGGGGCTGGGATTGGGTCGCCTTTGCGGCGCACCTGGGCCCCTAGTGGTCCCTGCTTTCTGATCCCTTCTCTCCTGGGTAGGGCCCCTCCTCTCCCGCCTCGGACTTAGGGTTTGCCGTATTATTTGAAGGACTCTTACTTCAAACGAGTCTGAGGGTTTAGGTTTGGCTTGCCCCTAAGTCTTATCCATGGGAGTGGAGATTCTCCAGCCCCGAGGGGCTGGAATTGGGTCGCCTTTGGGGCGCACCTGGCCTACCAATCCCTTCCCTCCTGGGTAGGGCCACTCCTCTCCCGCCTCGGACTTGGGGTTTGCCGTATTATTAAAAGGACCCTTACTTCATACGATTCTGAAATATCCTCTATTTTATGTCTTGAAATGTATTGTGCTTATCATAGTTTTGTATACTCTTCAATGTAGAACGATGCCCATTAGAGTGTTAAATATTTGCCCTTTTTCCAATTTCTGAGACGTACCCCACTATGTTGGCCTACACCTATTTAATGTTGTTATTTCCTTCTTTAAGGAAATCCGGGTATGTAAGTGGGAATTTTAATTTGGTTTGTTTTTCTTGGAATGTTTTCATTTCATTGTTATAATTGGGCCAGATGTTAAAAACATGTTCCAATGTTTCTGGTGTGGGACAGTTTGGGCAGTTTATTCCTATTAAGTTTAATCCCGACACATACTTTCCAAAGTTATTTGCTAGTAGGCTTTTATCAGTTTTAATCCTGTTTATGATTTTATAATCGTAAGGATTTGCCAGGATTGGGTGTTCGATATTTCTACTGATTTTCCTCTGCAGATCGTATAGTCTGCGTCTTTGTTTGGAGTTGTCCCATTCCGACTGTCATTTTTGGTTATTTGTTTAGTGATTATACTGTAAATTTCATGGACGCTATAGTCCAGTTCTTGTGTTGTGGGCTCATTTAGTCTGTTTTTGGCTTCTTTGTCGGCCCTCTCATTCCCAGGGATGTTGGTATGAAAGGGCACCCACATAAATTCCACAGTATGGTGGTTTTGTTCTAGGAGTTTCAGTTTGAAGCAGACCTCTCGTAGTAGGTTCTCTCTGCTGGTAGAATTTACTGTTTCCAGGGAACGCAGCACACTGAGGGAGTTGCTAACGATCACTGTTTTCTGCTTTTTAGTTTCTTGTATCCATTCAATGGCTTGTTTAATGGGCCAGAATTCGGCTGAGTATATTGAGCAGAGATCCGGTAGTCTCGCCCCCAGCATGGTACCTTCCCCGGGAATTAAAACTGCTGCCGCAGTTCGTCCTGGGTCCGGGGATTTTGAGCCATCGGTGTATACTATGGTGAATCCCTCGTATCTACTTTCTATTTCTTCAAGGATTTGTGCCCTCATTTCCATTGGTTGTTCATTTTTGTTCCCATGCTGTAATGCATTTAAATTTATTATGGGGGGCTTATTTGTCCAGGGGGCGCTATCAGGATATTTTATGATTTCTGCCTGGATATTTGTTTAAATCCCTCTTTAATTCTTGTATTGTGTTTCCTCCTGGTAAGTTCATTAGCAGTTTGTGTCGGAATGGTTTGTTGCATTTATCGATTGCTTTTTGAGTAAGATGCGCCTTGGTATGGACTGATATTCTGGCCGCATATCTTAGGTGAATCTCCTCCCGTCTCAGATTGAGGGCTGGTTCCCCTGTTAGAATGTTAAGTTCTTCCCGGAAATATTCCGGAGAGCTCCGGTGCATATAATCAGGGCCTTACGTTGAATTTGGTCTAATTGCTTTAGGATGTTGGGGCGAGCCGAAGCGTATGCTTGGCAACCATAGTCTATTTTTGACCTAATCAGAGTTCTATATAGGGTGAGGAGAGTAGACTGGTCCGTCCCCCAATCGGAGCCCTTAAGGTTTTGGAGGAGGTTAAGGTCCCGTCCGCATCGTCTCACTAATTCTGCTAGGTGATTGTAACATGTCAGGTGCTCATCGAAGAGCATGCCTAATAATTTGGCAGCTTTATCAAATTTGATTAGAACTCCGTTTAAGTATAATTTGGGGTTCCCAACGGATTATAGTTTTGGGGGAGAACATAACGCCTACCGTTTTAATGGGGGAACTTTGAATCCACACCTGTCAGCCCATTGACCGATCCTGTCCAGCCCCACCTGATGTCGTCCGACCACAGCTTCGCTGTCAGGGTTTCCCGCTTTCCAAATCCCGCTATCGTCGTCAAACTGAGATAGGTCCATGTAGGACGGGTCGATTGATTTCTCCAGATCATGTATCATAATATTAAATAAGGTCGGACTCAGAACGTTTCCCTGGGGAGTTCCATTTTCTACATTGTAACATTCTGAGTATTGATCGTCAACCTTGATTTGTATGCTTCGACCCGTGAGAAAATCCGCTATCCACTTGTGCATGGTTAAGTTTTGCTAATAGACCTTTGGTCCACATTAGATCGTAGGCCTTCTCGAGATCTAGGACGATCGCAATTAGGTTACTGTTCATTTTCTTCTTAACATTAAATGCAAGTCTGATGCTTGATTCCAACCGCATTATCTGGTCCAAGGTGGATCGTTTATTGTGGAAGCCGCTTTGATTGTGGGATAGCGGGTTCTTGCTTACCAGGTGGTATTTTATCCTATTGTTTATCATAGTCTCCATGATTTTACATAGACTATTTGTTAGGGAGATGGACCTGTATGAGTTTATGTCTGCCGGATTCTTTCTGGGTTTCGGGATTGCAACAACTATCGCATGTTTCCATCTTTTTGGAATTTTCCCTGACCTCCATGAAGCATTCAGCATACAAAAAATCATCAAGGCCGTTTTATCCGGGAGATTTTTATATATGTCGTGTCCCAATGTATCCTTCCCGGGTGATGTAGGATCTTTTTCCTATTTAGCGCTTTTCTCCATTCGTATAAGGTAAAATCCATATTTAAAGGATTTGATTGGTCGCCAATATCTGTGAACAACTGGGGGCGTTTTTCTTCTACTATTTTACAATGTTTTTTTAAAGTTTTGAGAATGATTGGAGTTGCTGCTCATGTTAGCAAAGTGAAGGGCTAGTTTTTCGGCTTTTTCCAGATCAGTGATAAGCCCTGCTCATACAATTTTTCCCCTACGTTTTTGAATTTTGTCCCATACTTGTTTAGAGTTTGATCTATAATTTAACGATGAGCAGAATGTTTTCCATGATGTTTGTTTTGCTTGGTTTATGGTGTTTTGGGCCAGTTATTCCTTTTCCTTGTAAGCAAGAAAGTCATTGGAGTTTAAGTATGTCTAAACCGGTTTAACGCTTTCTTTTTCTCCTGTATGGCTTGCTTACAATCATTGTTACACCATGGAACGGACTGTTTGCCGGCCCCTCCTCCCGTTTTTGGTATACAACGCTCAGCTGACGAGGATAGCGCCTCTACAATATTATGATTGAAGGTATCAATATTTTCATTGTACAGCTGATCGTATGTAATCCCTTCACAAAGAATACGGAACGACCCCCAGTCCGCCTTATCGTATCTCCATTTCGGGGTATGAGTTTTAATATTTTTAAGAATTTTGGTGTGGATGGTTGTCCATACTTGGAAGTGGTCGCTCCCTAGGGTCCCTGATTGATCTACCTCCCAGTCGGCGATTTCCGCGATCTTGGGCAAGCATATGGTGAGATCAATGGCTGATATTTCCCGTTTATCGGGTTGATTCTGGTACCGGTTCCATCATTTAGAATTACCAAATTTGAAGTCGAGATCCATTTCTCAATATTCGTCCCCCCCCCCCCCCGCCGATCCAATTGATTTCCTCCCCATTGTTCACTGCGTGCATTGAAATCCCCACATATTATAATATTATCCCCTAGATTTTTAATGATTGATTGAAGGGTTGCTATTTCGGTATACTGGTCCTCGCCTGGATGTTTACTATAATTAAGGGAGAGTTACCTGTATTTATCTTTATTATCTGGTGTTCAAGCGTTTATGGTTGGTAGAGTGCTTCCAACAGACTCGCTCGAGATAGCGTCGCTAACACAGGTTGCTAGGCCTCCCCCTTTTTTTCCCTTGGGTCTTTGTTTACAATAGTTAGTTGAATAACCAGGGATTTTTGGTAGAGTTGTTGTTTTCTCGCTCAATAGGATCTCCTACAAACACACCAAATCCGGTTGATTGTTTTCTTTTAGAATCCTAACTACTAATTCTGCGGCATTTTTCCTAATGCCTCAACAATTCCATTGCCATATAGTAATTGTAGTTTTCGTATTCATGTTGTTGTTATATATTTATGTTTTTTTATATTAATTGTTTGGTTACTCTTATGTTAGCTTTTTTCCCTAGTTATCCCCATTACGCTCTGGCTTGGATTCTTAGACTGTTGGTAATGGCGGAAATTTTATTACATAGATTGTCGACTGAGATTGTTTTACTTTTGTTGATGATATCTTTTATGAGGATAAGCACATATTCCGACTGGCAAACGCCCCGCTTTATATGCTGGAAGCGCGGAAGCGATGGAAAACATGACTCAGATCGATAGCGAGAAATGTGAAAGAGTAGGTACCTCAGATCGATAGAGAGAGAGATATATATAGAGCATATACATTCCAATTTTTCAAATAAATAAACAACACAACACCATTTCTTTTTCAAAAATCAACATTTTTAATCAACAAGAAGAAGCTTCTCTAACACAAAATACAAATACAAACAAGCTTTTTTTTAAACATGAAGGTATTTATATGGTTGACAACGTTGTGAAGTCAAACTGGACTTCCACTGTTCTAAATCATTTTGTCCTCGATGCACACTACGTTTCTGAGCTAAAGACAAGAGATAACCATAATGTTCACAAAAACATCTTTCTACTTTGGCATCGTTTCTAGCGTACTCCCAATCGTAACAAGTCACTAAATGTTCCAAGGGATATGGACAGCGTTGATGAAGAAAATACACACAATATTGTCCACACACCATATAATCTGATTCTTGTAATCTCACATTATTGAATCGAGTGGAGACAGCATTTCTTCTCATAAAGTCAATGATGTCGTCTCCCAAAGGAGGTAATCCATAAGAATCAAAATATTCCACACTGTGCTCGTTGGGAAGGTACACTGCACTCATCATCATACATTTGTCGTGTTGTTTCTGACTCGGATGATCGATTTGACATCCATGACAATGTTCTCGAGTCCGGACTGTAATTCTTTCAGTCAATTCCGTAGCAAAACAGGCGGCTAAATGTTGTTCTTGTTCTGGCCATCTGCATGGCATAAATCCAGTAAACTTGGTAACACACCTTTTCTCGTCTTCTTTTGGTTCTGGATCAAAAACATCGTCATCACTGGTGGATTGTGACTGTTTCATATCACAAAATCCCTCATCTTCTATCTCCTTAGGTTCTTTGTGTTGCATCTTTTTCGAATAGTCTAGATTCACTTCTCTCAAACTGTTGATTTCCAGAGTATTGTCAAATTCTGCATACAAGATGACGTTCACGCTGTTCACTAGAGCTATGGAAAACTGAAGTTCCACACGAAGGCTGGAAATATCCTTCGTCGCTGCTTTGGTCGGGAGTGAAATCAAATCGCCACAAAGCATATCCTCCTGCATAATCCTCGTACGAAATGCCGTGGCTGCTGTTGGTGCCTAACTGTCCCATGGCTTCAAACAGTGTCAAGTAAGATATCAAGTAATTTTTCTGGGTAAAGTTAGGTTCAAAAGGTCTGGTACAAAACGTCTGGCCATCTCGAGTGACTTCTATCTTGGATACGTTGAAGTGCTGAAAGTTGAAAGAATTTTGATCGATGGCTCCATTGAGGGCTGCATTACTGACGATGCTAATGAGCAAACGTTTGGGGAGCTGTCCTTGAAACACATGATCTTCGACTTTGGATCGGAGTCCAGAGGCAATGGTAAATGTTTTCATTTCAACTCGTCGCACAGGATACTTGGCAGTGGTTCTGCTCAAAGTTTGACTGATGTCGTTGGCTACATTATGTAACACTTCTACACGGCGCACGTAAAGTCTGGCTTCTTCGATGATGGTTTTGCACTCGTTGGCATTGGTAATCAAATGGAAGATGGTACTACTGCGATTCAGTTTCAGGCCTACATCCAGTCCATTCAACAAATACTTGTCTTGCAACCACATATCCAAATGCGAACGATCCGTCAGTTCGAAAGTGCGCCCTTGTCTGATTTTCTTTCGGCGGTCGTTAAATCCCACATTATGAGGATCGTCATCTGCAGTCAACGCTGTGTCGTTGAACGTTTCCAAGGTGTCTGGTTTCCATACCACGGAAGTATCCAGATGGGTGTTCTCGGCTTCTTTACTGTACGTCAAGAGATTTTCCAAGTAAGCACGGTAAGGGTAAGTATCCATGCTGCTCCTGACCAGTTTGTTATTCAAGCACAAATCCACTTCGCTGAACAACGAATGCATGAAATTATTGACGGGAGCTACTCTGGCATCGGCATCAGGATTGGTGTTGTCCGTTTTGAGCACTTTGAGTTTCAGGTACAAGTGGCTGCTATTCAGATCGATGTAATCTTCGGTTTGTCCTTTGATTTCAAATTCGATAGCGGCTGAAGTCGTCAAAGACGACACAGGATGAAATTCTACACATTGGGATTCTTGCAACGTCATCATGGGTGGCATAGCAAACAGATCCAGTTCTTACTTGGTACATTCGCAAGAATCTCGGTGCATCCTTTTCAATAGTTAGTAATCAAACACGTCTAATTCTCTGACCGTTCTTCTTTTCTTATTCTTTTTCTGAACAGCGTGTTTATGAGCTCTGAACGGGTTTCGACGTCTCTTTCTGCCTTGTCCTTGCTGTGGCGTTGAGGAAAACGTAATGCCAGGATCAGACGTGTAAAGCGAATTTATCGGGGTCTCTCGGCGACCCAAAAGATCTTTTCCAGTTTGCAGCAACACATTGTTTCCTGCTCTCATAAAGGCTACTTTAGGATTTTGTTTGTCGATGAGGATGTTTTGAAGACATTCTTTTCCTTGCGTCAAAGCGGCATCTTTTAAGGCATGCAATCCTCGAGTCACCATGGGTTTCAAAATGGGGGCTTCTGTCAGAAAAGCAGATTTTAATATATCTCCTAAACCATGTCCTCATTGTCGAGCCTCTCTTCGGTACACAGGATACATCTTGTGTTTCAATTCGTTGGAGAACCTTTTTTCGACAATGTATTTTCATCGTGACTTTTCCTTTAGTGAATAGAATACTTTGTCCAAAATCTCCTTTTATACTAATGTTGACACTGTCAAAATACAATTTACTGACTGGAAGATAAATTCACGGTGAACGTGATACGTGTTTCCACCTTCCTTGTACGCAGTGACAGCAGAATCCACTTTGAACGGAATGACTCTCAGTAACGGAGCGGCTGTGTTTCCTACCACTTTGTACTCCACCACATCGGAGTTCACAAACAACAAATTCAGTCCTTCGTTCAATTCGATAGGGTAGCAAAAATACTTCCAAAAACAATCGTTGCTGTGGATATCTTTGGTAGGAGCTTTGGCAGAAACTATGGCTGTATTTCCAACCAAAATGTCAAACAACTCAGGAGAAAAAGTGATGGACAATATTTTGGCGTCCGAAAAATGCATGTTGAGACGATGAGCAATGGCATGGTACTCGATCAGGACTTTTTCTTGGTTTTGTCCAAGGCTTTGCCAAATTGGTCGTTGAAAATAGTTGCAATGGTGTCCACCAAATGTCGAGCACTAAAATAATACCCTTCATGAATTCTCATGGTATACCTATTCAGTGGAGGATTCGTGTTGTGTAATGATATTTTGGATTGGTTAAAGCCAGGATCATTTTTGTCCAAGTGATCTTGCACTTGTTCGTTCAGGATATTCATGACAAAAGTGGTTTGATTTCCAGACACATTCCAAACTTGCGTAGGATGAATGATTTCTGCCAAAGCCACTTCCCAATGAGCTTCGTGATCCAATTGTATGGCTTGAGGTAATTTGGCCGTGAAACAACATAAGGTATTGTTGGGAAACACATCCATAGAACTGTCACTGGGTAAAGTTAAATAAAATTGGTTATTCATAGTTCCAGGGTTCTGGTGTCCGAGGAGTCACTCGAGTTCAAAGGAGAATGTTGTTCAAAATGTTCCAAAAGAGGGCTACTGTTGCTGTTGTTGTTGTGACATGAAGAAGGATGACTGGCGTTGGCCGCACCGTTGTGGTGGTTGTTGTTGTTGTTACTGTCCGTACTATATTTCAACGAAGGACTAGGCAGAAGATAACCGATGCACTGCTGAGTAAAATGGTCCACAATTATTTGTCACCTTGTTGCAAACTCAAATTAGCAATGGCTGCTCCGATGACACAATACACCACAAAGATTTGGCACAATAAGACGATTTGATTTTTAAGCACACGTTCTCCGCACCACACCCACAAAGGTTGTTTTTGTAATTCTTGAAGAGAGGAACTCTACGAAGGAGGTAGCTGCTGTGTTGAACGGCATGTTGGTTGCTTCTTCTTTTTATAGTCGACAACTTGGGAAGCGGCAATCCAAGAATCAAAACTAGGAAGATATCCTTTCCAACGCACTTTGACTTCTTCCACTCAACGTTACCCACTTTGCGTGTTCTTCGTTCGAGTATGCTTTCGATATCGTACAAGTCTTCTTCTCTTTTGGTCACTCATTGTAACTCAGGCAAGTAAAACGTTCCTTTAAACACTTCTCTGTGCATGTCTTCCAATTTATAGACGGGGGGATCACGTCCACGCACTTGTCCAGTGACACGAAACAATTCGGTTGTCCAGTTCAGTAAATAACCTTTGTCAAAAGTGTGTTTAGTTTTTCCAATGCGAACCCAATCTCCCGTCTTGAGCACCAGGGTTTTCTTGTGTCTAATCTGAGGTGTACCAAACACTGGATCAAACACCGTAAATTCGTTTTCGGGGGTGACATATTCGGAGGCACATCCGATGCTACGATGGTACGATTGATTGTACGCTTTGACCAAACGTAGTAACACGTCGATGTACTTGAGAGTGTGTTGATGTCTAAAATATTTCCACATGCGTTCTTTCAAAGTTCTTTGAAAACATTCCACGACACTAGCTTTGGTTTCAGGATTTTCAGTGGTAAAAAAATGAATGTGGCGTTGTTTCAATTCTTTTTGAAAAGCTTGGTTTAAAAATTCGGTGCCTTTATCTTTTTGCCATCGTAAAGGGTGACGACAACTTTGTTTCAACACCAGTTTTAAAGCGCGTACCAACACGGCACTGCTTTTAGAAGTCAAAGGAACGACCCAAGCAAATTTGGAAAACACGTCAATGACACAAAACAAATATTTGTAACCACGAATGTACGCTGACAAATGAGAGACATCAGCTAAATCTGCTTGCCATTGATGATCGCTGCCAGCCACTTTGGTTTGACATCTGGAAATGTTTCGTCGAATGGGTTTGTGTAACGTGTACGTCGATTGTTTTGGTAACCATCGTCGTACTTCTGGCAAACGTACACGTTTCAATTTGGTTTTAGCTGCCCGATACAATTTTTGAACTCCTCCGTATCCAGCAGCATGTGCAGGATTGTAGTAAATGCTGGCTAAAACTGTCTCCATGATTTTTTTACTGCTCAATAAGTCACCCACTGTTCGATGCTACTACTTTTGGAGTCTTGGGGTTTGTACGATATTACTTGACGCGTTCGACGAGCCACAGGAGTCGGTTGTGAAGTAGTAGTGGTTTTTTTCTTGACGTCTTTTTTCACTTCTGTCTTCCCTTCTTTCTGTTTGTTCTGCTGAAGAGGGAGTGGACATCATTTTGTTAACCCAATCTTTCATTTCTTCTCCTTGAGGCGTAGGAGATGATGTCAACAAGGAAGCTGCAATATTGCTAGGGATGATGGGAGCAGACGGAGTTTGAAACGCTTCTCTTGGGTCGTCTTCTTGTGTCATCCCCGTGGCAGTGTCTGCTGTTTTAGTGGTGGTTTCAAGTTCGCTTTTCATCATGGCCTTGAAATCTCTCAGAGTGGGTTTAGCTGCTTCGTCTAAAGCTTTCTGGTGAAAGTGTTGAAGACGTTGCAATCGTTGACCGTACCGTTGCGATTTTTCTGCCTCTGACAAATCACTTCGATCCATGAGCGATTGTAATTCTTTTTGTAACTGGGACATCTCGTTGAGATTCGGATTGGGAGGTAAATGAGGCATCCGTTGTTCGTACCAACGATGGAGTTCCATCCATCATTTGTAAGGAACTAAAGTCAGTTTTCGTCCTTCCATAAGATTCAAAGGTACAAGTGTGTTATCTTTCCAGAGAAGGGTGTCCTTTTCATCTTCTTTTTTCTCCCCATCTTTATCGCATGACTCCTCCTAAAAGAGGTCTAGCAATCGTTCCTAACAAAGGAGCCACTATTTTTAACAACGGTCCTATCAGCATGGGTAGAAATCCTCCTCACTCCACCAGAATTATTTTCTTTTGACTGAGAGGTATTTTCTTCTTGACCATTTGTCGAAGAACGTTCTGATGTTTTCCTAATTTTTGTTTCCGTATCTTGGACGAAGGTACCGTTCCTTTCAATACATTCAAACAACATTCGCACACGGTATCGATGATTTGTTTCGGGGCTGTTTGAATGAGTTGTTTTCGCATGGGAGGATTGGATCTAGTCAGGACGGACAACACATCCCAATGTTTGGCCAGACGAGGTGGAAGTTTTGGTTTTGCCTTTCTTGGGACGATTAAGGTGGAGGTGTGCACTTTTGGGGGCCATCTTTGGTGTCAGGAGCAAAAAATAGAACGGAGGTACTTCGGAGGCCACGCTTCTTTTTTATACTGGAACACGTCTCCACTCATGGTCAGGAAGGCGTACCAATTTCATGACAGGTATCACTCGACGTTGAGATGTTTTAAACGGACTAAAACGTGTCAGTTCTTGTTTGGATAAATCCAGTAAACTTTGTAACACTCCGGTTCTGTCTTAGACTTGGGTTTTAGGTGAGGCCACTTTTTAGCGGCAGCCGCAGTGGCCAGAGCAGTTGAAGTCCCCGGAGAAGTGACTTTCGAAATGTGTTTCCATTTTTGCATCAAATTAGAAAACACGGGTCTTAAATCAGGTTTGGCAGGCATCATCATGAAGCGTGAATAAGAAGTGGACGGAGGCGACACCGTCACCGCACTACGTGGCTTTCGTGAGTATTTGCGCGTCCTAGCAGTAGTACCTCTCTTTCTGGCAGCATATGTTGTGATTGTTTTTTTGTTTTTTTTGGAAGGGCTTTTCTTCTTCTTGGGGTTTTTCTTTTTCTTGTGGGTGGTACGTGGCCGTCTTTGAGGGGATTTGGTTTCTTACTTCTTTTTGGTTTTAGCTTGGACATTAGGATCCCATTTCAAAAGAGAATTAATCATAACCCCTCCTAAAGAATCACTACCACCAGGTGTCAAAATGATTTGTTTTTTAGTGCGTGGATCGATTCTGGGATCTGCCAGTTGTGACAACGCACTTTTATGTTTTTCAAAAAGTTTGAAGAGGGATGTGAATGATGCCTTGAAGTAATTGATGTGCTGTCAAAGTAAACCATCGTAACACTTCTTTGAGACTAGCTTCTAACAAATGGGCACGGACTTGTGCATCTTTTCGCGACTGATGCCATACAGGGCACGAATCAATTTGTCAGGAGGATGAGATTGAAAGGAAGTCATCTTGTAGACTGTGAGAAAGAAATGACGTAGTGGATGTTATAGTTTGTTTTCTTTCAGAGAGTGGCCGAAGGAGACGTGTAAATGACAGGGCCTCCTTCTTGACACCAATGGTGAAACAATTGGGTACGAAATCTCAAATAATCGGAAGAGGTGGGTTTTAAATCGATGAGTAAATAAGCATGAGTGGCATCGTCGTACGCATAATTCAGCCAAGGATTCCCTAACTGTTTGGCTAACACTTGCACTTGAGATTTATCTCTGGGGCTTTTAAACAACACCTCGTAATGGGCGCTGAGACTGATGGTACGATGGGCTTTACTTTGTTGAAATAAATTTTGAGGAATGTAAATGATACTTGCATTACGATGATGTCCTTTTCGTGTAAACCAAAGTTTAATTTCTTCTTCGTCTTCTCCTAACATATCATCGAAGATGACCAGATGTGTTTGACTCGAGTCAGACACGATCCCATCGTCTTCGCGAGAAATGCCTTCGACAACCGAAATAGTTTCTCCTTGACTTTCTTTAAGTAAAGTGTAACACTACACGATTCGTTGAGGAGAACGCTCAAACAAATGAGATTTATGTTCGATCAAACGTTTGACAAATTCGGTTTTGCCTGAACCTCTGGGTCCAGCAATCAACATGTTTAAAGGATGGCGCAGATACAAAGCTTCCCAACTTTGACGATCTAACTTTTCGTCAATCACATTGACCACAGATGAAGAGGCAGATAAGGCAGAGGAAGATGCAGCCGTGACTGAGGTATTGAGAATGTTGAGAGGAACACGAAAGACACAAGACATTTTATACATTTCATACACGTTTAATGTTTTAACAAATACAAAAACATATTTACATGTCATGAATTAAAACACGAGAAAAACACATCAAGCAAAAAATGTCACTTTTGACTTTGGTTCTAAGTTCACTTGTTCTTGTCTTGGATGATTAGTGACTCGCAAGGTCCTTGGAATAGTGTGGCACTTCTTGTAACCAAACATCGAAACCAAAACCTTTCCAGTCACGTACATCTTTCCAATCGTTAAGTTGTTGGTGTAACCAACTAGCGATGCACACTTCTTGGAAAGTATGAAGTGTAGATAAAGTTTGACAAATGTCTTCTTCACACGGAGGTACACAACTGGTGTTCATCAGGATTCTCAACACTTTGAGCACAATTTGTCTTTCGTGCACCGATAAAGTGTGAATGGTCATGTTTTTTGTTGCATGTACCGTTCATCAAAATAGTCCACAACGAATACTGGTCCTCCAAAATAGTCCACAACGAATACTGTCCCTCCAAAATAATCCACAACGAATTTTCAGTTAAACGAAATCCAAGAAAAGTAGTCACTAACACACACACCACATAGCATCCAAAATTCAATGAAAATAGTTCGTTTATCAGGCGTCTGTAATCCTCTAAGGTCTGAATACTATCGTTGACTTCCTTCCACGGAATTCGATCGACAAGTGAAGACAACGGTCGTGGCATGGTCAGCTTTTATATTACTCCTCACTGGCACGTCTTTCTTTTTGATGAAATAGTCACACAATTGCCAAATGGAATAGGTTGATAAAGGATATCCAAGGTGTTCATTGATGACCTTACTACACCTCAGACGGCGTAAAAACATTTCGTCTTGAGGTGACACTTCTTTTAAAAGTTTTTGTATTCCTCAAAGTTTTACACTTTTTCCTGAACTTGGTTCCATCGAACTATGTGTAATACTATTACATTGTAGGTGGTGCCATCCAAACTCTTAAAGGAAGCAGGTATTTCATCAATGTCTGAATATTTGAATATCTGGACACTAATCAATATGTTTATACCATTCAGATACCAATGGTTAAAACGTCTATGTCGTAAAGGATGCAATTGTTCTTGCGTTTCACTTGAATCTGAACCAACTATCTGTAAATGCATTCTCGCAGCTCCGGAGACAAACAACGAATGTGCTCTTCTAAAGTATCCGACATATTACCTCTTGGGACCGACCAAAGGCAGGCACTGACAGCGCGCAGACCATCTGGCATGTTCCAAGTAAGCTTAGTCTGTATGCTCCCATTCGTGAATTGTCACACCACAACTGAAACACTTGACTTTGTCACCTTCTCCCAAGTTGACAAATCCAGCTCTGGCTATAGTTTTGGAAGTAGGTCCTTGCAGATATTTAGGCCACTTATCTTTGAACGTCTAGAGTCGACTTTCAAAGTCGCAATAGCCGGGCGAAGCCACAGGCAACAAGTATTCTTTGCCTGTGTAGGGATGGCATCCGCATGTAGTTACACGATTAGCATCACCAATAAAGAAGAAAGGGTGTCGTGCTGCATCGCTTTCGCTAGTAGGGCGGTAAGGCACACGAACGGCATCGCTTTCGATGGTCCCAGAGGAGGGGCAAAGTCGTGCTGCATCGCTGATGTCAAAGCGTACGGCATCCGTCTCATCGCAAGGCACTTCATCGCACTCGAGGTCTTGATCGAACATGGAGTTCACAGTAGATCCCTCACTCGGTGACTGTGTCGAGTTCGTCAGCATCGGTGTCTGTGTACTGGTCTTCCCATTGAACTTGAA
Organism: Margaritifera margaritifera; assembly: GCA_029931535.1. Lineage (NCBI taxonomy): Eukaryota > Metazoa > Mollusca > Bivalvia > Unionida > Margaritiferidae > Margaritifera > Margaritifera margaritifera. The sequence goes on along the minus strand of JAQPZY010001017.1, from coordinate 602,941 downwards.
GTTCACAGTGAGATCCTCACTCAGTGACTGTGTGAAATTAGTATTCATCTTCTTGCTCGGTCAACGTTTGTAGTCACAATGAATTGTTGGTCTTGGAAGTTGCTCCTTTTTATACTAAAGCTCAGCGTGTCAGTACGGCAAAGTAGTGTGGTCTGGAAGTCGCACTCGTTTCTGGTACACAATTTGGTAGACTTTTTCTAAAGGGCGACTGAAGATTTGGTGGTTTGGCAAACGTACGATTTTGCGGGGCTCTAAAGTTTTCACTCGAAAGTTTTGAGCTTGTCCAGACTGTAAAGCATTTTTCAAGACATCAAAGTTCACCACTTGGCTGGCTCGATAATTCAGTGTCAATCCTTTGACTTTGCATTTGACATGGAGCTGGCCTTGTCTGTCTCGGTATCGGTAGCCGTAATTTTTAGGGGCACCGCTGGCAATACTGAGGATCGTTTCTTGGGGGTGCTCGTCCGTCCATGCCCCTAAACGATCTTCTTCGATGGTGGGGTGTGGACTACCAGGACGATGGATGTACATACAACTGTCGGTGTCGGTATCAAAATACAGGACTCGATCTCCCAACACTTCTAAAGCCTCATCGTACAATTTTAAGCGAGCATTGGCTGTCACGTAGGCTGCAATGACCACATTGCTAAAGTCGTCGGGGCGAACAAACTTAGGTTCTTCTTCGCAATTGACCAAGATCAAATCTTCACGGAATATCCACGTGTTTCATCAGTTTTGCTTTGTTGTCCACCAGTTGAAAGTAGCGACTGGGATCAGCCAAGTATTTCGACTTGGGCAAGATCGGACGTTTTGCCATTTTCCCCAGCAAACAATTCAACATGCCTTTGGCAAACGATCTTCTTCCTTAGTTCTTTTTTACGTCTTCTAAAGTGATGCCTTCTACGGCACGGTACTGTTCTTTGAATTGGACTTGGTCTTCTGGAGTCTGATACCAAGAGGGATAGCCACTGGCTTCTTGTTTCAGTTTGAGAAATTCGTTGACGTAGCTCGAGAAAATGCCTGGATTCGAGGCGTCGTCCTTTTGGTATTATTGAGTGGTAGGAAAGTGCCAAATTTCGTACACTTTCAACAGCGGTATCCCGATCCAGAGCCCGAAACAATTCGACTCTGACCCACGTCCCTGTCAAAGCGTGTTCTTCCTCCGTGTGGTGACATGGGTGATCTTGATTACATGTTTCAGCACACGTACGGCATAAAGGAAACATCAGTTTTCCTTGGCAACGATGGGGTAAAAGAGGATGGTATAAGCTGGTCTGAGGTGAGACTTTGCATTTGATCAATCCTTCGTATTGACGAATGTTTTCCACGTCAATGTGTTCTGTCAGGATTTCATGGTGTCCGGTAGGAAATCGCTTATATTTGCACACCCAAGGATACAACGAACACACGTCGATGTATTTGATTTCTTCTCCTCGAGATTAGTCTACGTTGTAAAGCAAGCGTGTGGCATTGGTTTGTCCTCCAAACAAACTGTGGCGTGGGTCCAAAGGTTCGATGTCGACCACGTCGTAACTTTCGGCAATGCGTCTAAATTCTGGATCTGTTTTGAAACGTCGATCGTACTAGTGCTCCCACATTTTTACCACTTGGTATCCTTGACTTTCTAACTTCATTCGTCATTGGTAGGTATGTTCGTACAACTCTTCCATTGTGAACTCTAAAAAAGGACTTTGTAAGTGTCGTTGAGGAAAACAGGTAGGGCATCCGTGAAACCAGCAGCCCTGAAATTAGTACACCGTCTGAGGGTTTTCTAAATCCCAGCCATCCACAGAAAGTCTTCCCATTTTCTTTTCTCCCCCTCCATTTCTGGCATGTTTTATCCATTTGCCTTCCTTTTCACACAAGTAATGCAACCAACGCAAAGATTTGGCAGAGTATTGACGACTGACCGAAAGATGAGTGTTAGGGTCTATGATGGCTAGTGTGTTCTCGGGCATGAACTATTTTCTGTACACTAATCCACACGCTTTGGCTAGGGTAAACGCTTCCTTCAAAGGATCGATTTCCAGAAATAATTGTCGAAACTTTCCACAGCAACGGCGTAAAATGTCCACATCGGATCGGCAATACTTCAGCATTTCTTCTTGAAAGTCAAACTGGTCTGAAGTGTGAGCGTGGTACCAAGCGTGGAAGGCTTCTCGCTGTTCGGTGTGCATCCCATCGGGGTCGTAATAGTGAACGTCAGGCAAATGCGGGAGCACTGCGTGTTGATTGGCTTCAGTATTGAAGAAGTGGGGAAAATATCCTTTGGCCATTTCTGTCATTCCAAATGTTTTAGGCATTCGACTCAAAGGCATGGCCAAATAACTCATGGAATCTTTGAATTGTACTTGTCCCACTTTCATGCAGATGAGTTTGGCTCCGTTCATGGTGACTTGGGGGCATTCGGTACCTTGTTCTGAGTACTATTTGAGAAGAAACTGTCCATTGTACCCCGAGAAATTGTGAGCCATGACGGTAGCATATCGATGACAGGTCCCGTAACGTTGAATGTCCTCTTCGCTCCAAAAGTCATCTGTAGGGTCTACAATCCATTGGGCAAAATTGGCAAGAGTGTTGGGGCCTCAAAAGATTTTTTTACGTCCTCCTGGAATCTTACTACAATGGAGACAGTGAAACAAATTCTTGTATGCACTTCTCACAAGCCCGATGAGAGACACAGAAATTAGGGATGTGAATACCCGTCTCTTGCATGTATTCAAAGTCAAAAAAGATAAAATCCACGTCTGTCTTGTTCTTCTTCTGCTGCTGATCACCCTTTAATTCTTTCTTCAGTGTATTGTCATATTTTTTAATGTAACATTGATGTTGATAGTCTACGATTTGGTCAAAAATATGACATCTTTTCTTTCCGGCACAAGTATGTGCCTTGGGGTTGTTTGTTCAAATCAGCTGTGCACACGTGGAGCACAATTTCAGT